>OZ017789.1:130443-488782 GCA_963969325.1 Lycopodina hypogea
GTCTACATCGAGGAAGGTTGCGACATCGCCCGCGAGTTGTACCTCGGGATGCTCATCGACCGGGACAGCAGCCGGGTCACGCTGATCGCCTCCACCGAAGGGGGCATGGAAATCGAGCAGGTGGCCGCCGAGACCCCGGAGAAAATCATCCAGGTGTCGGTGGATCCGGCCATCGGTCTCAAGCCTTTTCACGCCCGCAAGCTGGCTTTTGGCCTCGCTCTCAGCGGCGTCCAGGTGCGCTCGGCGGTGGCGTTTTTGGGCGCCATGTACCAGGCGTTCATCGAACTCGACGCCAGCCTCATGGAAATCAATCCGCTGGTGGTTACCGGCGACGGCGCGTTGCTGGCCCTGGATGCCAAGATGAATTTCGACAGCAACGGCCTGTTCCGCCAGCCCGAAGTGGTGAAACTCCGCGACCGCGACCAGGAGGATGCGGCGGAAGTGGAGGCCGGCGAGCAGGGCTTGAACTACATCAAACTGGACGGCTCCATCGGCTGCATGGTGAACGGCGCTGGCCTCGCCATGGCCACCATGGACATCATCAAATTATACGGCGGTTCGCCGGCCAATTTTCTGGATGTTGGCGGTGGCGCAAACGCCGCGCAGGTGAGCGCGGCTTTCAAGGTCATCCTCTCCGACCCCAACGTCAAAGGCATTCTGGTCAACATCTTCGGCGGCATCATGCGCTGCGATGTCATCGCCGAAGGCATCGTTGCGGCGGCCCGGGAAGCGCGCCTTGAAGTGCCGCTGGTGGTGCGCCTGGAAGGCACCAACGTGGAGCAGGGCAAGGCCATCCTCGCGGATTCCGGACTGGCGGTGTTGTCGGCGGAAAACCTCGCCGACGCCGCCCATAAAGCAGTCCAGTCGGTCAAGTCGGTCAAGTCGGTCTCGCAATCCGCCGGACAAACCTGATGGCGGTGCTGATCGACAAAAACACGCGGGTGATTTGTCAGGGATTCACCGGCTCCACGGCCACCTTCCACAGCCAGCAGGCCCTCGAATACGGCACCCAGCTGGTGGGCGGCGTTACCCCCGGCAAGGGCGGCATGACCCATCTTGGCCTGCCGGTGTTCGACACCGTGGCCGATGCGGTGCGCCAGACCGGCGCCACCGCCTCGGTGATTTACGTGCCGCCGGCCTTCGCCGCCGACGCCATCCTCGAAGCCATTGACGCCGAAATGCCGCTGGTGGTGTGCATCACCGAGGGCGTGCCGGTGCTGGATATGGTGGCGGTCAAGGGCGTGCTGGAAGGCGCCAGCACTCGCCTGGTGGGTCCCAACTGCCCCGGCGTCATCACCCCCGACCAATGCAAAATCGGCATCATGCCCGGCCACATTCACCGCAAAGGCAGCGCCGGAATCGTCTCCCGCTCCGGCACCCTGACCTACGAAGCCGTGGCGCAAACCACCGCCACCGGCATCGGCCAAAGCACCTGCATCGGCATCGGCGGCGACCCGGTCAACGGCACCCACTTCATCGATTGCCTGGAGATGTTCCTGGCCGACCACGAAACCGAATCCATCATCATGATCGGCGAGATCGGCGGCACCGCCGAAGAGCAGGCCGCCGAGTTCATCCGCCAAAGCAAAACCAAAAAACCCGTGTGCGGCTTCATCGCCGGTCTCACCGCTCCTCCGGGTCGTCGCATGGGGCACGCCGGCGCCATCATCGCCGGCGGCAAAGGCGGCGCCGGAGACAAAATCGAAGCCTTCAAACAAGCGGGCATCGCCGTAGCGGATTCACCGGCCAGTTTGGGGAGTACCCTGAAAGCAGCGCTCAGGAACACGACATGAAAAAGCAAGATCGACAAACCCCGGATCCGAGGTCGTGAAGACCGATCAAATTATTTGTGGTGATGCGGTCGCGGAACTCGCAGAATTGCCCGCCGAGGTTTTCGATTTGACGGTATTTTCTCCGCCCTACGACAAATTGCGCGATTACCAAGGCTATGCTTTGGATCTGCATGCCCTCGGTAAGCAGCTGTATCGCGTCACCAAAAATGGCGGCGTGGTGGTCATGGTAATACAAGATCAAACCGCCAATGGCAGAAAAACCCTCACTTCGTTCCGAACGATTGTTGACTGGTGCGATACCATCGGTTTCGGTTTGTTCGAGTGCACCATTTATCAGAAACAAGGCAAGGATGGCGCGTGGTGGTCGCGACGGTTTCGCGTCGATCATGAATACATGCCAATTTTTATCAAGGGAAACAAGCCGAAGTATTTTGACAAGGAGCGCGTCAAAGTACCCAGCAAGCACGGGGGAAAAACCATGACCGGGGGAGCCAATCGCAACAAGGACGGGGTTACGGTGGCGTCCAGAACAATGAAAATCAACCCGACAAAGTGCCCCGGAACGATTTGGAACTACGCCAATGGTGGAGACAAGGTGGCGCTAAAACGAAATCACCCGGCCACCTATCCTGATAAGATTCCATCTGATTTTATTCGGGTTTTCACGCAACCAGGGGATGTGGTGCTGGATCCGATGGTCGGTTCCGGTTCAACCGCAATCGCCGCGCACTTGCTCGGCAGAAAATACCTCGGCATCGATCTCAGTCGGGAGTATTGTGAACTGGCAGAGCAACGAATCGCCACGCTGCAATCGAACCTGACGCCCGGTTTTAAGAACCCAAAAACGCGGTGGGCAGGCGCAAAAGAAAAACGGCATTTGCAACAAACCTTGTTGGCGGAAGCGCAGCAAGTGGTTTCCCGATGAAGCGACGAATACCGATTGGAATTACCTTGAAGTCACGCCGGGCAAGCCGGGCGGCAAAGGCGCCGCCGGGGACAGGATCGAAGCGTTCAAAAGCGCCGTGCGGTGGCCGACTCGCCAGCGTCGTTGGGGAGCACATTGAAGAAGGCGATGGGGTGAAGGCAGTCTGAAAAAATCGGTTCGCGGGCTGGCAAAATGGTAGAATCAAGGCCGGGGAGAGATTATGACATTACATGGCAACCGCATTTTTCTGAGCAGATGAACAACTACCACGACTACCTCGGGATTAAGCCGGGTAAACGCAGCGGCAAACCCTGCGTGAAAGGCACGCGCATCACGGTATACGATGTGCTGGGTTGGCTGGCGCAAGGCATGAGCAATGAGCAAATCATGCATGATTTTCCGGAATTGAACCACCATCAAATACAGGCGTGTCTCGAATACGCCGCGCAGCGAGAGCATCATCTGGTGACCGTTTCTGCCGTGTGAAGTTATTACTCGACCAGAATCTTTCGCATCGAATCATTCGCTTGTTGGCGAAAATCTATCCTGAGAGCGTGCAAGTGCGCGCGCTGCAAATGAACGAGGCCGCGGACGAAGAAATCTGGAACTATGCGCGACAAAATGATTATTCGGTAGTGACTCTGGATGCCGATTTCCATGAATACAGCATCTTGCATGGCGGTCCGCCGTTAATTATTTGGCTGAAATGCGGCAATCAACCGAAAAACATCATACTTGAAAAATTACTGGATAATCGAGAAGGAATACAGCAGGCATATGAAAATCCTGATATATGGAGTGTGGAGATTTATTAAAAACCGAAGCCGTACGATCTTGATGATGACGCAAGTTCGAATATGATTGAAACAAGAAACTCCACCAAACGCGGCCATCCCGGTAGCAGCCGCAAAAAATCCCGTGGCGTTCCCAAAGGGCGGCAGGTGGATGCCGGTGCGTTGGCGCGGGTGCAAGGGTTGCTGGGCGATGCGCCGGTGCAACGGGACAGGTTGATCGAGTACCTGCACCAGATTCAGGATGAATATCGTTGCCTGTCCGCCGCCCATCTGGCCGCGCTTGCGGAGATTATGAAACTTTCCATGACCGAGGTGTACGAGGTGGCGTCGTTTTATGCGCATTTCGACATCGTCAGGGAAGGCGAGGCCGAGCCGCCGGCGCATACCATTCGGGTTTGCGACAGCATCGCCTGTCAGCTGGCCGGGGCTGAGGCGTTGATTGCGGAACTGCACGCGGCGCAACCCGAAGGCGTGCGGATTTTGCGCGCGCCGTGCATGGGGCGTTGCGACGCCGCGCCGGTGGCCGAGATCGGGCATTTTCACGCCACCCACGCAACTTGCAAAAGCGCGCTGGGGGCGCTGGCCGACGGTCAAACCCACGCGCTGATTCCCGACTTCATCGATTTCGCGCACTACCAAAAAGACCGCGGCTATGCACTGTTGACCGATTGCCTGGCCGGAAAACACGCTCCCGAAGCCATCATTTCCGCGTTGGACGATTCGGCCCTGCGCGGGCTGGGCGGCGCGGGCTTCCCGGCCGGACGCAAGTGGAACATCGTGCGCGGCTACGAAGGCCCGCGCCTGATGGCGGTGAACGCCGACGAAGGCGAGCCCGGCACCTTCAAGGATCGTCATTACCTCGAATCCGATCCCCATCGCTTCATCGAAGGCATGTTGATCGCGGCCTGGGCGGTGGGCATAAAAGAATGCTATGTCTACGTGCGCGACGAATACCCGGCGGTCCTTGCCATCCTGAAAACCGAACTTGCCAAAGTACGCGCTGCGGGGCTTAGCAAACACACCGAACTCATCCTGCGGCGTGGCGCCGGCGCGTACATCTGCGGTGAAGAATCGGCGATGATCGAATCCATCGAAGGCAAGCGCGGCCTGCCCCGCAACCGCCCGCCCTTTGTGGCCGAAGTCGGCCTGTTTGGCCGACCAACCCTGGAGCACAATGTCGAGACCCTGCACTGGGTGCGCGACATCGTCGACAAAGGCGCCGACTGGTTCGTCGGCGCCGGTCGTCATGGCCGCACAGGCTGGCGCAGTTACTCGGTTTCCGGGCGGGTCAAAAAGCCCGGCGTCAAACTCGCCCCGGCTGGTATCACCCTCAACGAGTTAATTGCGGAATACTGTGGCGGCATGGCCGACGGCCACGCCCTCAAGGGCTACCTCCCCGGCGGTGCTTCGGGAGGCATCCTGCCGGTCTCCCTCGCCGATGTGCCGCTGGATTTCGACACCCTGCAAGAACACGACTGCTTCATCGGCTCCGCCGCCATCGTGGTGTTCAGCCAGCACGACAACATGAAAGCCGTGGCGCTGAACCTCATGCGTTTTTTCGAAGACGAGAGTTGCGGGCAATGCACGCCGTGCCGGGTGGGCACCGAAAAAGCCGTAGCCCTGATGCAAAAGCCCGAATGGGATACCGACCTGCTGGCCGAGTTGAGCACGGTCATGGCGGACGCTTCGATCTGCGGTTTGGGACAGGCGGCGGGCAATCCCATCAGTTGCGTGCTCAAATACTTCCCGGAGGATTTGTGATGGGATACGCCGTCATGCCTGCGCAGGCCGCAATCCACACCCCCAAACCTGCGCCCCAAAGTCGTACCGCTCAAACGCTATCCAGCCGCGCCGCCCAAGCCCTGTCCGGCTGCGCTGGATATAGCGCCAAACGGGATTCCCGCATCCCCGGGAAGGACGGCGGAAGCCGACAAGTGAACTGACCAAATGAATACCGCTACCGACAAAACCATCCACTTCACCCTCGACGGCAAGCCAGTGGAGGCGCGCGACGGCGAAACCATCTGGCAAGTCGCCAAGCGGCACGAGGTGGAAATTCCGCATTTGTGTTATGCGCCGCAGCCGGATTATCGACCGGACGGCAACTGCCGGGTGTGTATGGTGGAGATCGAGGGCGAGCGGGTGTTGGCGGCGTCGTGTTTGCGCCGTCCCGCCGACGGCATGGTGGTGAACACCGCCAGCGCGCGGGCGAAAAAATCGCGCAATCTGGTGATGGAGTTGTTATTGACCGACCAGCCGCCCCGCGATGCCGCACATGATCGCGATTCGAGTTTGTGGCGGTGGGCTGAGCGGATGACGGCGGACGGCGCGGGGAACGGCGCCTCAACAAACGGCATCTCCCGCAGTCGCTTCGACCCGCGCGCGCCCGCCGTCGTGCCGGCGGCGGACATCAGCCATCCGGCCATGCACGTTGCCCTCGACGCCTGCATCCAATGCAACCTGTGCGTGCGCGCTTGCCGTGAGGTGCAAGTCAACGATGTCATCGGCATGGCGTTGCGCGGCCACCACGCGAAAATCGTTTTTGACATGGACGATGAAATGGGCGCCAGCACCTGCGTGGCTTGCGGCGAATGCGTGCAGGTATGTCCCACCGGCGCGCTCATGGAAGCCACGCTGGTGGATCAGCACGGCGTGGGGCGTTTTGCATCATCGGCGGACGCGCTCACCGAAACCCACAGCGTCTGTCCCTACTGCGGCGTCGGTTGCCAGATTACCTACCAGACCGCGGGCCATGAAATCGTCGCCGTGCAAGGCCGCGACGGGCCTGCCAATCACAACCGGCTGTGCGTCAAGGGGCGTTTCGGCTACGATTACATCAAGCATCCCCATCGCCTGACCAAGCCCTTGATACGCCGGCAGGACGCCCCCAAACGCGGCGATCTCGACCTTGACCCCGCCAATCCCCTGACGCATTTCCGCGAAGCGGAATGGGATGAAGCGCTGGACTTCGCCGCCGCCGGCTTGAAGGGTATTCGCGATGCCCGGGGCGGCGCAGCGCTGGCCGGTTTCGGCTCGGCGAAATGCTCCAACGAGGAGGCTTACCTCTTCCAGAAACTGGTGCGCACCGGCTTTGGCACCAACAACGTCGACCACTGCACGCGGCTTTGCCATGCCTCGTCGGTGGCGGCGCTGCTGGAAGGCGTGGGTTCCGGGGCGGTGTCGGCGCCTTTCAACGCGGTGGAGGATTCCGACGTGGTGGTGGTCATCGGCGCCAACCCGGTGGGCAATCATCCGGTGGCGGCGACCTTCTTCAAGCAGGCCGCGAAGTCGGGGACGCTGATCGTGATGGATCCCAGAGGCACCGGCCTCAAACGCCACGCCACGCAGATGCTGCAATTCAAGCCGGGCACCGATGTCGCCATGCTGAACGCAATACTGCATGTCATCATCGCCGAGGAAATCTACGACCGCGACTATGTCGAAGCGCATACCGAGGGTTTCGCGGCGCTGAAAAAACACCTCGCCGAATTCACCCCGGAACAGATGGCGCCGGTATGCGGCATCCACGCCGATACCCTGCGCAGCGTGGCGCGCACCTACGCCAACGCCAACGCGGCGATCATTTTCTGGGGCATGGGAATCTCCCAGCACGTACACGGCACCGACAACGCGCGCTGCCTCATCGCCCTTGCGCTGATCACCGGCCAGGTGGGGCGCCCCGGCACCGGTCTGCATCCCCTGCGCGGGCAGAACAACGTACAGGGCGCCTCGGACGCCGGTCTCATCCCGATGATGCTGCCGGACTACAGCGCGGTGGACGACGCCAACCTTCGCGCGCGCTTTGAAAACGCTTGGGGAACCGCCCTCGATCCCGAGCGCGGGCTTACCGTGGTGGAAATCATGGACGCCATCCATGGCGATGAAATCCGCGGCATGTACATCATGGGCGAGAATCCCGCGATGTCCGACCCGCATGCCCAGCACGCCCGCGACGCGCTGGCCAAACTCGAGCATCTGGTGGTGCAGGATCTGTTCCTGACCGAGACCGCGTTTCACGCCGATGTAGTGCTGCCAGCCTCGGCGTGGCCGGAAAAGGCGGGCACCGTAACCAACACCAACCGCCAGGTGCAGATGGGACGCGCGGCCCTGAAAATGCCCGGCCAGGCGCGACAGGATTGGTGGATCACCCGGGAAATCGCCCGGCGCGTGGGACTCGACTGGAATTACCAGGGGCCCGCCGACATTTTCGCGGAAATGGCAACCGTCATGCCGTCGCTGGACAACATCACCTGGCAGCGCCTGAGCGCCGAGAGCGCGGTTACCTATCCCTGCGGCGGCCCCCACCAGGCCGGCGATGAAATCGTTTTCACCGACGGCTTCCCGACCCCCAATAAACGCGGCAAACTGGTGCCGGCGGACCTCATCGCACCGGATGAAATGCCGGACGACGACTACCCGCTGGTGCTCAGCACTGGCCGCCAACTGGAGCACTGGCATACCGGCGCAATGACCCGGCGCGCCGGCGTGCTCGACGACATCGAACCCGAAGCCGTGGCCATCCTGTCGGCGCGGGTACTGGATGAACTCAACATCACCCCCGGCGAGCGCATCCGGGTGACCACCCGGCGCGGGGCCATCGAGTTGAAGGCACGGGTGGATAATTCGGTTCCGCCGGAAATGATATTCATTCCATTCTGCTACGCCGAAGCCGCCGCCAACACCCTCACCAACCCGGCGCTGGATCCGGTCGGCAAAATCCCCGAGTTCAAGTTCTGTGCCGCCCGGGTGGAGCGGATGGCAGGGGAATAAAAAAAAGCGAGTTCGCTCAGTCTCGGCCTCAGTCTCGGTCTCAGTCCCAGTCTCATTCTCATGCTTTTTGTCGCCGCCTGTGGTTAACGCTGCTGGTGGCTTTGATGCGCCCTGTTTAGTAAACTCTTCATAATCCTCGGGCAGGGCATCCAAATTGCGTCGCTCAGTTGCTCATTCAGTTACTCATTCAGTTATCCATTCGGTTACCTATTTGGTTACCCATTCAAAAAGATGCGTGTTCATTCAACCAGAGTAATTGCGCTTATCCTTTGCCTGATCCCGCTGGTAACGGGTGTTATTGCCCAAGAGACCAACGCCCCGCCGGTTGTGGTGGGCAGTATCGATGATTTGACGCTGACCCGTGAAGAGGGCGCGCGAACCCTTGAGGCGGCGGGCTATTTCAGTGATGCCGATGGGGATGCTTTAGGGTACAGCGTCGACTCCGAAGATGAAACCATCGTCGCTGCGAGCATCGATCCCATTTCCGGTCAGTTGACGCTCACTCCGGTTGTTATCGGAAGCGCGGAGATCACCGTGACCGCCAGGGATCCGGCCGGAGCGATGGTGACCCAGACCTTTCAGGCGCGCGTGGTCAATTCCGCACCCGTTGCGGTGGGGCGTATCGATGACTTGATAGTGACCCGTGAACAAGGCCCGCGGAGTATCGAGACAGCGGCCTATTTCCGTGATGCCGATGGGGATGTTTTAACCTATAGTGTCAGCTCATTTTTCATTCCTGTGGCAATCGATTCCGCCTCGGGCAGTCTGACTGTGGGGCTTTTTGGCAGCGGAGATACAGAGATCTCCGTGACCGTCACCGATCCGTCTGGGGCGACGGCGCGCCAGAATATACGGGTTTTTCTGGGCAATTCTGCGCCGGTTGCGGTGGGCCGTATCGATGACCAGCGCCTTACCCTCGCAGCAGGCCCGCAGGTCATTGAGACGGCGGATCGTTTCCGTGACGCCGATATCGGCGCCACCTTGCGCTATACGGTCACCCCCGAAAATGAGGCCATCGTCACCACCGACATCGATTCCACTTCGGGCCAGTTGACGCTGACTCCGGTTGCTACCGGAAGCGCGGAGATTACCGTGACCGCCACCGATGCGGTGGAGACCACGGCGACCCAGGTGTTTCAGGTGACCGTGAACAATTCCGAGCCGGTTGCGGTGGGCAGTATTGCTGACCTGACGCTGACCCGAGAAGGCCCGCAGACCCTTGAGATGGCGGACTATTTCGATGATGCCGACGGCGACAACGAGCTGCGCTATACGCTCATCCCCGGAAATGAAAGCATCGTCACTGCGGGTATCGATGCCACCTCGGGCCGCTTGACGCTGACCCCGGTTGCTATCGGAAGCGCGGAGCTTAGCGTGATCGCCAGCGATCGGTTTGCGGCGGTGACCCAGGGATTTCGGGTTATCGTGAGTAACGCCGCACCGGCTGCGGTGGGCCGTATCGAAGATGTGGTGCTGACCCGTGGAGCAGGCCAGCGGATTATTGAGGTGTCGCCCCATTTCCGTGACGCCGATGGGGATGATTTAAGTTATAGCGTCGCCTCCGGGGATGAAACCATCGTCACCGCAACCATCAATACCTCGGGTCGCCTGAGAGTGGCCCTTGGCATTTTCAGGGGACGCAGTACGATCACCGTGACCGCCCGCGACCCGTCCGGGGCGATGATGACCCAGGTCTTTCAGGTGAGCGTGGTCAATTCCGCGCCGCTTGCGATGGGCAGTATTGCTGAATTGACGCTGACCCGTGAAGCGGGCGCGCGAACCCTTGAGACGGCGGCCTATTTCAGTGATGCCGACGCCAACGACAGCCTGGGCTATGTGGTTACGCTTGAAGATGGGGCGACCGTCACCGCGCGCATCGATGCCGGCTCGGGCCAGTTGATAGTGACTCCGGTTGCTGTGGGAACCGTCGCGGTCAGCGTGACCGCCCGCGATCCGTTCGGGGGTATGGCAACCCAGGTCTTTCAGGTGAGCGTGGTCAATTCCGCGCCGGCTACGCTGGGCAATATCGATGACTTGACGCTGACCCGTGAAGCGGGCGCGGGAACCCTTCAAGCAGCGGCCTATTTTCGTGACGCCGATGAGGATATTTTAAGGTATAGCGTCACCTCCGAGCAGGAGACCATCGTCACCGCCGACATTGATCCCCTCTCGGGACAGTTGACGGTGACTCCGATTGGCCGTGGGTTCACGACCATCAGCGTGACCGCCAGTGATCCGTCCGCGGCTATGGCGACGCAAACCTTGCGGGTGGTGGTGGGCAATTCCGCGCCGGTTGCGGTGGGCAGTATCGATAACTTGACGCTGGTCCAAACAGGCGAGCGGATTATTGAGACGGCGACCTATTTCCGTGACGCCGATGAGGATGCTTTAGGGTACGGCGTCGACTCCGAAGATGACACCATCGTCAGCGCCGACATCGATCCCGCCTCGGGGCAGTTGATGTTGACTCCGGTTGGCCGTGGGGTCACGACCATCAGCGTGACCGCCAGTGATCCGTCCGCGGCTATGGTAACCCAGGTTTTTCAAGTGGCCGTGGATAACACCGCGCCGGTTACGATGGGCAATATCGCTGATTTGACGCTGACCCGTGAAGGCGGCGCGCGAACCCTTGAGACGGCGGCCTATTTCAGCGATGCCGACGGCGACAGCGACCTGCGCTATGCGGTCAGCCCCGAAGATGGGGCCATCGTCACTGCGGCCATCGATGCCGCCTCGGGTCGGTTGACGCTGACTCCGGTGGCTATCGGAAGCGCCGAGATCAGCGTGACCGCCAGTGATCCGTTCGGGGCGACGGCGATCCAGGTCTTTCAGGCCGCCGTGGGCAATTCTGCACCGTTTACGGTGGGCAGTATCGATGATTTGACCCTGACCCGTGAACAAGGCGCGCGAACCCTTGAGGCGGCGGACTATTTCAGTGATGCCGATGGGGATGCTTTAGGGTACAGCGTCGACTCCGAAGATGACACCATCGTCACTGCGAACATCGATCCCATTTCCGGGCAGTTGACGCTGACTCCGGTTGTTATCGGAGGCGCGGAGATCACCGTGACCGCCAGGGATCCGGCCGGGGCGATGGTGACCCAGGTCTTTCAGGCGCGCGTGGTCAATTCCGCACCCGTTGCGGTGGGGCGTATCGATGATCTGGTGGTGATCCGTGAAGAAGGTCCGCGGACTATCGACACAGCGGCCTATTTCCGTGATGCCGATGGGGATGCTTTAACCTACAGTACCCGCTCATTTTTGATTGCTGCGGACATCGATGCCGTCTCGGGCCGTCTGACTGTGGGTCTTTTTGGCAGCGGAAGTATAGAGGGCTCCGTGATCGTCACCGATCCGTCCGGGGCGACGGCGCGCCAGAATGTACGGGTTTTCCTGGGCAATTCCGTGCCGGTTGCGGTGGGCCGTATCGATGACCAGCGCCTTACCCTCGCGGCAGGCCCGCAGGTCATTGAGACGGCGGATCGTTTCCGTGACGCCGATGTCAACGCCACCTTGCGCTATACGGTCACCCCCGAAAATGAGGCCATCGTCACCACCGACATCGATTCCAGCTCGGGCCGGTTGATGCTGACCCCGGTTGCTATCGGAAGCGCCGAGGTCGCCGTGACCATCAGCGATGTGTTGGAGACCACGGCGACCCAGGTATTTCAGGTGATCGTGAACAATTCCGCGCCGGTTGCGGTGGACAGTATTGCTGACTTGACGCTGACCCGTGAAGCGCGCGCGCGAACCCTTCAGACGGCGGACTATTTCGATGATGCCGACGGCAAAGCCAGCCTGCGCTACGCGGTCATCTCCGATGGGGCCGAGGTCAGCGCGGGTATTGATCCCATCTCGGGGCAGTTGACGCTGACCCCGGTTGCTATCGGAAGCGCGGAGATTAGCGTGACCGCCAGCGATCGGTTTGCGGCGGTGACGCAACGATTTCAGGTTATCGTGAGTAACGCCGCACCGGTTGCGGTGGGCCGTATCGCAGATTTGGTGCTGACCCGTGGACAAGGCCAGCGGATTATTGAGGCGTCGCCCCATTTCCGTGACGCCGATGGGGATGATCTAAATTATAGCGTCGCCTCCGCAAATGAAACCATCGTCAGCGCGGGCATCGATCCCGACTCGGGGCAGTTGACGCTGACCGCGGTTGTTATCGGCAGCACGGAGATCACCGTGACCGCCCGCGATCCGTCCGGGGCGATGATGACCCAGGTCTTTCAGGTGCGCGTGGATAACACCGCGCCGCTTGCGATGGGGCGTATCGATGACTTGGTAGTGACCCGTGAAGCGGGCGCGCAAACCCTTGAGGCGGCGGCCTATTTCAATGATGCCGACGGCGACAACGACCTGCGCTATACGGTCACCTCCGAAAATGAAACCATCGTCACCGCGGACATCGTTCCCAGCTCGGGGCAGTTGACGCTGACTCCGATTGGCCGTGGACTGACGACCGTCAGCGTGACCGCCCGCGACCGATCCGGGGCTATGGTGATGCAGGCCTTTCAGGTGACTGTGAACAATTCCGCGCCGACTACGGTGGGCAGTATCGATGACTTGATGCTGACCCGTGAAGAGGGCGCGCGAACCCTTCAAGCAGCGGACTATTTCCGTGACGCCGATAGCAATGATTTAAGGTATAGCGTCACCTCCGGAGGTGAGAGCGTGGTCAGTACCAGCATTGATCCCGCTTCGGGCCAGTTGACGCTGACCCCGATTGCCATCGGAACCACCCAGGTTACTGTGACCGCCAGTGAACAGTTCGGGCCTGGGGCTACGGTGATGCAGGTCTTTGAGGTGGCCGTGGTCAATTCCGCGCCGGTTGCGGTGGGCAGTATCGATAACTTGACGCTGGTCCGTGAAACAGGCGCGGGGATTATTGCGACGGCGACCTATTTCCGTGACGCCGATGGGGATGCTTTAGGCTACGGCGTCGACTCCGAAGATGACACCATCGTCAGCGCCGACATCGATGCCGCCTCGGGGCAGTTGACGCTGATCCCGATTGAGCGTGGGGTTACGACCATCACCGTGACCGCCACCGCCAGTGATCCGTCCGCGGCTATGCCGACCCAGGTCTTCCAAGTGGCCGTGGATAACGCCACGCCGATTGCGGTGAACAGTATCGCTGATTTGGCGCTGACCCGTGAAGACGGCGCGCGAACCCTTGAGACGGCGGCCTATTTCAGCGATGCCGACAGCGATCTGCGCTATACGGTCATCCCCGAAGATGAGGCCGCCGTCACTGTGGCCATCGATGCCGCCTCGGGTCAGTTGACGCTGACTCCGGTGGCTATCGGAAGCGCCGAGATCAGCGTGACCGCCAGTGATCCGTTCGGGGCGACGGCGACCCAGGTCTTTGAGGCAGCCGTGGGTAATTCTGCACCGTTTACGGTGGGCAGTATCGCTGATTTGACGCGCACCCGTACACAAGGCGTGCGGCCCCTTGAGACGGCAGGCTATTTCGGTGATGCCGACGGCAACGACAGCCTGGGCTATACGGTTGCTTCTGAAAATGAGGGGGTCGTCAGCGCGCACATCGATCCCATTTCGGGGCGGTTGACGCTGACTCTGGTTGCTATCGGAACCGCCGAGGTCAGCGTGACCGCCAGTGATCCGGCCGGGGCGATGGTGACCCAGGCCTTTCAGGTGAGCGTGGCTAATTCCGTGCCGGTCAGGGTGGGCCGTATCGATGACCAGTTCCTTATGCTCGCCACGGGCGCGCAGACCCTTGAGGTGGCGGCCTATTTCCGTGATGCCGATGGCAACGACAGCCTGCGCTACACGGTTGCTTCTGACGATGAGGGGGTGGTCACTGCGAGCATCGATGCCATCTCGGGCCGGTTGACGCTGACCCCTATGTTCCGTCAGGCCACGGCGATCACTGTGACCGCCCGCGATCCGTCCGGGGCTATGGTGACGCAACTCATTCGGGTGACCGTGGTCAATTCCCCACCGGTTGCGGTGAACCGTATTCCTGACCAGCGTACTACGGTCGCGGCAGGCCCGAGGCTGCTTCGGGTGGCAAATTATTTCCGCGATTTCGAAAACACCGGCCTGTTCCACACACCTGTCTCCAGCAACAGGGCCGTCGCCAGGGTAAATGTCATCGATTTCGTTATGGGGCGTTTTACGCTGATCCCGATTGCTGTCGGAACCGCCCAGATCACCGTGACCGCCAGAGATATGTTCGATGCTACGGTGACCCAGGTCTTTGAGGTGACCGTGGTCAATTCCGCGCCGGTTGCGGTGGGCAGTGTCGACTTCATGATCCTGACCCGTGAAGAGCGCACGCGAACCCTTGAGATGGCGACCTATTTCAATGATGCCGACGACAAAGGCAGTCTGCGCTACGCGGTCATCTCCGAGGGGCCCGGGGTCGGCATGGACATCCCCAACGGGGTCAGCGCGGACATCGATCCCATCTCGGGCCGGTTGACGCTGACCCCCATTGCTATCGGATTCAGCGAGGTCACCGTGACCGTCGGCGACCCCCTTGGGGCTACAGCGACACAATCCTTTGAGGTACGCGTGGACAATGCCGTGCCGGTCAGGGTGGGTAGTATTGAGGATCGGAGCCTTACGGTCGCGTCAGGCCCGCAGACCTTTGGAACGTCGGCCTATTTTCGTGATGTCGATGGGGATGTTTTAATCTATGACGCCACCTCCGGAAATGACGACATCGTCACCGTGGCCCTCGGTGCTTCGGGTCGCTTGACGCTGACCCCGATTGCCATCGGCACCACCCAGGTCAGCGTGACCGCCCAAGAACATTTCCAGACCAGGGATGGGGCGACGCAAGTGTTTCAGGTAACCGTGGGCAATTCCGCACCGGTTGCGGTGGGCCGTATCGATGATTTGGCGCTGACCCGTGAAGGAGGCCCGCACTCCCTTGAGACGGCGCCCCATTTCCGTGAAGTCGATGGGGATGATTTAAACTACAGCGTCAGCGTCGCTTCCGCAGATGCGACCATCGTCAGCGCGGGCATTGATCCCGACTCGGGGCGCTTGACGCTGACCCCGCTTGCGCGTGGGTTCACGACCATCAGCGTGACCGCCAGGGATCCGTCCGCGGCGATGACGACCCAGGTCTTTCGGGTGGCCGTGGATAACACCACGCCGGTTGCGGTGGGCAGTATCGATGATTTGATGCTGAGCCGTGAAGCAGGCGCGCGGCCCCTTGAGACGGTGGCCTATTTCCATGACGCCGATGGGGATACTTTAACATTTGACGCCACCTCCGCAAATGAGACGGTGGTTATCGCAAGCATCAATGCCAGCTCGGGTCGCCTGCGCTTGACCCCCGTTGGCCATGGATCAACGACCATCAGCGTGACCGCCAGCGATCCGTCCGGGATTATGGCGACGCAAACCTTTCAGGTGGAGGTGAGCAACAACACGCCGGTTGCGATGGGCGCTATCGATGATTTGACGCTGACCCGTGAACAAGGCGCGCACTCCCTTGAGACGGCGACCTATTTCCGTGACGTCGATGGGGATGCTTTAAGCTATAACGTCAGCGTCGCTTCCGCAGATGAGACCATCGTCAGCGCGGGCATCGATGCCGCTTCGGGTCAGTTGACGCTGACTCCGCTTGTCCGTGGAGACACGACCATCAGCGTGACCGCCAGCGACCCGTCCGCGGCGATGGCGACGCAAACCTTTCAGGTGAGCGTGGCCAATTCGGCGCCGGTTGCGGTGGGCGCTATGGATGAATTGGTGTTGACCAGTGAAGAAGCAGGCCGGTTCGTTGAGGTGTTACCCTATTTCCGTGACGCCGATGACGACTCTTTAAGCTATCGCTTCAGCTCTGGAGATGCGCGGGTCGTCATGGTTGAAGATAATATCGCGACCACCCGGAACCTGTTCGTGCTCGCGGTTGGCCGTGGACGCACGACCATCACCATGACCGCCAGTGATCCGTTTGGGGCGACGGCGAACCAGGTCTTTCAGGTGACCGTGGATAACGCCGCGCCGGTTGCGGTGGGCGGTATCGAAGATGTGGTGCTGACCCGTGAACAAGGCCCGCGAACCCTCGGGACGGCGGCTTATTTCAGTGACGCCGAGGATAACGACGACCTGGGCTATAGCGTCACCCTCGAAGCTGAGGGCATCGTCACCGCGAACATCGATGCCGACTCGGGGCAGTTGACGCTGACTCCGGTTAGCCGTGGAGACACGACCATCAGCGTGACCGCCAGGGATCCGTCCGCGGCGATGGCGACCCAGGTCTTTGAGGTGAGCGTGGCCAATTCCGTGCTGGTTGCGGTGGGCACTATCGATGACCGAATGCTTAGGCTCGCGACAGGCTCGCGGGCCTTTGGGACGTCGGCCTATTTCCGTGACGCCGATGGGGATGCTTTAGGGTACAGCGTCGACTCCGAAAATGAAACCATCGTCAGCGCGGACATCGATGCCGACTCGGGGCGGTTGACGCTGACCCCGGTTGTCCGTGGAGACACGACCATCAGCGTAACCGCCAGCGGCTCGTCCGGGGCGATGGTGACCCAGCGTTTTCAGGTGGTCGTGACCAATTCCGCGCCGGTTGCGACGGGCGGTCGTATCCGTGACTTGATGATAACCCGTGAAGCAGGCCCACAGACTCTGGAGACGTCGGTCTATTTCCGCGACCCCGATGGAGATATTTTACGCTATGAAGTCGCCTCCGGAAATGAGGCCCTGGTCACTGCGGACATCGATTCCGCCTCGGGCCGCGTGACTGTGACTTCTAAGGGCAGAGGAAACGCGATTATCACCGTGACCGCCAGCGATCCGTCCGCGGCGATGGTGCGCCGGAACTTGCGGGTGTTCCTGAACAATTCCGCGCCGGTTGCGGTGGGCGCTATCGATGACCAGAGCCTGACGGTCGTGGCAGGCCCGCAGAACCTTGAGGTGGCGACCTATTTCCGTGATGTCGATGGGGATACTTTAATCTATAGCGTCGACTCCGGAAATGAGGCTGTCGTCAGCGCGGACATCGATTCCCCCTCGGCGCAGTTGACGCTGACTCCGGTCAGCCCTGGGCGCAGCACGATCACCGTGACCGCCAGCGATTCGTTCGGCGGTATGACAACCCAGGTCTTTCAGGTGGCCGTGGGCAACTCCGCGCCGGTTGTGGTTAGCCCTATCGCTGACCAGAACTTGACGGTCATGACTGGCCCGCAGACCCTTGAGACGGCGGCCTATTTCAATGACGCCGAGGATAACGATGGCCTGCGCTATAGCGTCACCCCTGGTGATGAGACCGTCGTCATCGCGGGCATTGATTCCGCCTCGGGGCGCCTGCTGTTGACCCCCGTTGGCCGTGGGTTCACGACCCTTACCGTGACCGCCCGCGACCGGTTCGGGGCTATGGTGATGCAAGACTTTCAGGTGACTGTGAACAATTCCGCGCCGGTTGCGGTGAGCAGTATTGGTGCCCGCAATCTGGCGGTCGCGGCAGGCCCGCAGAGCTTTGAGGCGGCGATCTATTTCCGTGATGCCGACGACAACGACAGCCTGACCTACACGGTCACCCCTGAAGATGAGATGATTGTCATGGCGGGCATCGACGCCAGCTCGGGGCGGTTGACGCTAACCCCTGCTACTATCGGAACCACCACGGTCAGCGTGACCGCCAGTGATCCGTCCGCGGCGACGGCGACCCAGGTCTTTCAGGTGAGCGTGGGCAATTCCGCGCCGGTTTTGTTGGGCCGTATTGCTGAGCAGAATCTGACGGTCGCGGCAGGCCCGCAGCCCCTTGAGACGGCGGACTATTTCCAGGATGCCGACGGCAACGACAGCCTGATCTATACGGTCACCCCTGAAGATGAAAGGATTGTCACCGCGGACATCGATGCCAGCTCGGGTCGCTTGATGCTAACCCCTGTTGCTATCGGAACCGCGGAGGTCACCGTGACCGTCAGGGATTTGTCAGAGGCTATGGTGACCCAGGTATTTCAGGTGAGCGTGGGCAATTCCGCGCCGACTGCGGTGGGCGGTATCGATGATTTGGTGCTGACCCGTCAACAAGGCATGCACACCCTTGGGACGGCGGCCTATTTCCGCGACGCCGACGGGGATGCTTTAGGGTACAGCGTCGACTCCGAAGATGAAACCATCGTCAGCGCGAACATCGATGCCGACTCGGGGCAGTTGACGCTGACTCCGGTTGGCCGTGGAGACACGACCATCAGCGTGATCGCCAGGGACCCGGCCGGGGCGATGGCGACCCAGGTCTTTGAGGTGAGCGTGGCCAATTCCGTGCTGGTTGCGGTGGGCACTATCGATGACCGGAGGCTTACGCTCGCGACAGGCCGGCGGGCCTTTGGGACGTCGGCCTATTTCCGTGACGCCGATGGGGATGCTTTAGCAGGGTACAGCGTCGACTCCGAAAATGACACCATCGTCAGCGCGGACATCGATGCCGACTCGGGGCGCTTGACGCTGACCCCGATTGTCCGCGGAGCCGCGACCATCAGCGTGACCGCCAGCGGCTCGTCCGGGGCGATGGTGACCCAGCGCTTTCAGGTGGTCGTGGCCAATTCCGCACCGGTTTCGACGAGCACTACCAACTTGGTGGTAAGCCGTGAAGCAGGCCCACAGACTCTGGAGGCGTCGGCCCATTTCCGCGACGCCGATGGAGATATTTTACGCTATGAGGTCGCCTCCGGAAATGAGGCCCTGGTCAGCGCGGAGGTTGATCCCGTTTCGGGCCGTGTGACGGTGACTTATAAAGACAGCGGAACCGCGATTATCACCGTGACCGCCAGCGACCCGTCCGGGGCGAGGGTGCGCCGGGACTTCCGGGTGTTCCTGAACAATTCCGCGCCGGTTGCGGTGGGCGCTATCGATGACCAGAACCTGGCGGTCGTGGCAGGCCCACAGAACCTTGAGGTGGCGACCTATTTCCGTGATGCCGATGGGGATACTTTAATCTATAGCGCCGACTCCGGAAATGAGGCTATCGTCAGCGCCGACATCGATTCCAGCTCGGGTCGGTTGACGTTGACTCCGGTCAGCCCTGGGCGTAGCACGATCACCGTGACCGCCAGCGATCCGTCCGCGGCGATGGCGACCCAGGTCTTTCAGGTGTACGTGGACAATTCCGCGCCGGTTGCGGTGGGCAGTATTGGTGCCCGAAATCTGGTGGTCACGGCAGGCCCGCAGACCCTTGAGACGGCGGGCTATTTCGGTGACGCCGAAGGTGGCGGCGACCTGCGCTATAGCGTCAGCGTCACCCCTGGAGATGAGGCCATCGTCATCGCGGGCATCAATGCCATCTCGGGTCGCCTGCTCTTGACCCCTGTTGGCCGTGGACTCAGGACCGTCAGCGTGACCACCATCGATCCGCCCGGGGCGATGGCGACCCAGGTCTTTCAGGTGGCCGTGATCAACCCCCCGCCCACCGCCGATGCCGGTGCTGAGCAGAGCGTCGCCGAGGGCGCCAGCGTCACCCTGGATGGCAGTGGCAGTAGCGATTCCGAGGGCGCGAGCCTGAGTTACGCCTGGACTCAGATCGGCACTCCAACGGTGACCCTCACCAGCGAGGACAGCGCCACACCCAGTTTCACCGCGCCCACTGAACTGCTGGCCGATGTGGAGCTGGTCTTCTCGCTGACCGTGAACAATGGCGAAAGCGACTCGTCTGCCGACACCGTCACCATCACCACCACCGCCGGCACCAATGACCCGCCCATCGCCGATGCCGATGCTGAGCAGACCGTCGCCGAGGGCGTGCGCGTCACCCTGAACGGCAACGCCAGTGCCGACCCCGAGGGCGAGGATTTGACCTACGCCTGGACTCAGGCCAGCGGAACCCCAACGGTGACTCTGACCGGCGAGAACACCGCCACACCGACCTTCACCGCCCCCAGCGGATTGCTGGCCGATGTGGAGCTGATCTTCTCGCTGATCGTGAACGATGGCGAAAACGACTCGTCTGCCGCTACCGTCACCATCACCACCACCGCTGGCCCCAACAACCCGCCCACCGCCGATGCCGGTGCTGATCAGACCGTCGCCGAGGGCGTCATGGTCACCCTGAACGGCAGTGGCAGTAGCGATCCCGAGGGCGCGAGCCTGAGCTACGCCTGGACTCAGGTCGGCACCCCAGCGGTGGCCCTGAGCGGTGAAGACACCGCCACACCGACTTTCACCGCTCCCAGGGAATTGCTGGCCAATGTGGAGCTGGTGTTCTCTCTGATCGTGAACGATAGCGCGAACGACTCGTCTGCCGCTACCGTCACCATCACCACCACCGCCGGCGAGAATGACCCGCCCATCGCGGTGGCGACGGCGATGCCCAATCCAACCGACGAGGGCGCGACCGTCACCCTGGACGGCAGTGGCAGTAGCGATCCCGAGGGCGAGGATTTGATCTACGCCTGGACGCAGACCAGCGGGGCGACTGTATCCCTTAGCGATACCGCCGCTGAAAGTCCGACCTTCATGGCCCCCGACCAACTGCTGAGTACTGCGACCCTGGCATTTGAACTGATCGTCACCGAAGACCGCACGGACGGGAGCGCCTCACCCGCCGCTACGGTCAGCGTCACCATCAGCGCCGGCACCAATGACCCGCCCACCGCCGTGGCGACAGCGACGCCCAATCCAGCGGACGAGGGCGCGAGCGTCACCCTGGACGGCAGTGGCAGCAGCGATCCCGAGGGCGAGGATTTGATCTACGCCTGGAGCCAGACCAGCGGGGCGACTGTATCCCTTAGCGATACCGCCGCTGAAAGCCCGACCTTCATGGCCCCCGACCAACTGCTGAGCGCTGCGACCCTGGACTTTGAACTGATCGTCACCGAAGACCGCACCAGCGGGAGCGCCTCACCCGCCGCTACGGTCAGCGTCACCATCAGCGCCGGAACCAATGACCCGCCCACCGCCGATGCCGGTGCTGACCAGACCGTCGCCGAGGGCGCCAGCGTCACCCTGAACGGCAGTGGCAGCAGCGATCCCGAGGGCGCGAACCTGACCTACACCTGGACTCAGACCAGCGGAACCCCGACGGTGACCCTGACCGGCGACACCACCGCCGCACCAACCTTCACCGCCCCCGAGAACCTCTCGGCCAATGCGGTGCTGATCTTCTCCCTGACCGTGAATGATGGCGTGAGTAACTCGTCTGCCGCTACCGTCACCATCACCGCCGGCACCAATGACCCGCCCACCGCCGATGCCGGTGCTGACCAGACCGTCGCCGAAGGCGCCAGCGTCACCCTGGACGGCAGTGGCAGCAGCGATCCCGAGGGCGCGAGCCTGACCTACGCCTGGACCCAGACCAACGGAACCCCAACAGTGACCCTGACCGGCGACACCACCGCCACACCGACCTTTACCGCTCCTGCCGATCTGCTGACCACTACGTCGCTGGAGTTCTCCCTGGTCGTGAACGATGGCGAGAGTGACTCTCAAGCGAATACCGTCACCATCACCATCACCGGCGTCAACGACCCGCCCATCGCCAATGCCGGTGCTGACCAGACCGTCGCCGAGGGCGCCAGCGTCACCTTAAACGGCAGCGCCAGTGCCGACCCCGAGGACGAGGATTTGACCTACGCCTGGACTCAAGTCGGCACCTCAACGGTGACCCTGAACGACGCCGACACCGCCACACCGACCTTCACCGCTCCCACTGAACTGCTGAACACTGCGACCCTGGTATTTCAACTGATCGTCACCGAAGACCGCACCAACGGAAGCCAATCAGACCCCGCCACCGTGAACGTCATCGTCAGCCCTGGCACCAATGACCCGCCCACCGCCAATGCCGGTGCTGACCAGACCGTCGCCGAAGGCGTGACCGTCACCTTAAACGGCAGCGCCAGTGCCGATCCCGAGGGCGAGGATTTGACCTACGCCTGGACTCAAGTCGGCACCCCGACGGTGACCCTGAACGACGCGGACACCGCCACACCGACCTTCACCGCACCCACTGAACTGCTGACCGCTGCGACCCTGACGTTTCAACTGATCGTCACCGAAGACCGCACCGGCGGGAGCCAATCAGACCCCGCCACCGTGAACGTCATCATCAGCGCCGGCACCAATGACCCGCCCACCGCCGATGCGGGTTCTGACCAGACCGTCGCCGAAGGCGTGACCGTCACCTTAAACGGCAGCGCCAGTGCCGACCCCGAGGGCGAGGGTTTGACCTACGCCTGGACTCAAGTCGGCACCCCAACAGTGACCCTGAACGACGCGGACACCGCCACACCGACCTTCACCGCACCCGACCAACTGCTGAACCCTGAGACCCTGGCGTTTCAACTGATCGTCACCGAAGACCGCACGGGCGGACAATCCTCCTCACCCGCCACCGTGAGTGTCACCATCACCGCCGGCACCAACGACCCGCCCACCGCCGTGGCGACGGCGACGCCCAATCCAGCCAACGAGGGCGTCATGGTCACCCTGAACGGCAGCGCCAGTGCCGATCCCGAGGGCGAGAACCTGACCTACGCTTGGAGCCAGACCGGCGGGGCGACTGTATCCCTGAGCGATACCGCCGCTGAAAGTCCGACCTTCACCGCACCCACTGAACTGCTGAACACTGAGACCCTGGCGTTTCAACTGATCGTCACCGAAGACCGCACGGGCGGACAATCCTCCTCACCCGCCACCGTGAGTGTCACCATCACCGCCGGCCCCAATGACCCGCCCACCGCCGTGGCGACGGCGACGCCCAATCCAGCCAACGAGGGCGTCATGGTCACCCTGAACGGCAGCGCCAGTGCCGATCCCGAGGGCGAGGATTTGACCTACGCCTGGACCCAGACCAGCGGGGAGGATGTATCCCTTAGCGATACCGCCGCTGAAAGTCCGACCTTCACCGCACCCACTGAACTGCTGAACACTGCAACCCTGGCGTTTCAACTGATCGTCACCGAAGACCGCACGGGCGGACAATCCTCCTCACCCGCCACCGTGAGTGTCACCATCACCGCCGGCACCAATGACCCGCCCACCGCCGTGGCAACGGCGACGCCCAATCCAGCGGACGAGGGCGTCAGCGTCACCCTGAACGGCAGCGCCAGTTCCGACCCCGAGGGCGAGGATTTGACCTACGCCTGGACCCAGACCAGCGGGGAGGATGTATCCCTTAGCGATACCGCCGCTGAAAGTCCGACCTTCACCGCACCCACTGAACTGCTGAACACTGCAACCCTGGCGTTTCAACTGATCGTCACCGAAGACCGCACGGGCGGACAATCCTCCTCACCCGCCACCGTGAGTGTCACCATCACCGCCGGCACCAACGACCCGCCCATCGCCAATGCCGGTGCTGACCAGACCGTCGCCGAGGGCGTGACCGTCACCCTGAACGGCAGCGCCAGTGCCGATCCCGAGGGCGAGAACCTGACCTACGCTTGGACCCAGACCGGCGGGGCGACTGTATCCCTGAGCGATACCGCCGCTGAAAGTCCGACCTTCACCGCACCCGACCAACTGCTGAACCCTGAGACCCTGGCGTTTCAACTGATCGTCACCGAAGACCGCACGGGCGGACAATCCTCCTCACCCGCCACCGTGAGTGTCACCATCACCGCCGGCACCAATGACGCACCCACCGCCAATGCCGGTGCTAACCAGAGCGTCGCCGAGGGCGTGACCGTCACCCTGAACGGCAGTGGCAGTAGCGATCCCGAGAACGCGAACCTGATCTACGCCTGGACTCAGAGCAGTGGAAGCCCAACGGTGACCCTGACCGGCAACACCACCGCCACACCGACTTTCACCGCACCCGAGAACCTCTTGGCCGATGCGGTGCTGATCTTCTCCCTGATCGTGAACGATGGCGTGAGTGACTCGTCTGCCGCTACCGTCACCATCACCACCACCGCTGGCACCAATGACCCGCCCACCGCCAATGCCGGTGCTGACCAGACCGTCGCCGAGGGCGTGACCGTCACCTTAAACGGCAGCGCCAGTTCCGACCCCGAGGGCGAGGATTTGACCTACGCCTGGAGCCAGACCGGTGGGGAGGATGTATCCCTGAGCGGCGACACCACCGCCACACCGACCTTCACCGCACCCGTCCAACTGCTGAACCCTGAGACCCTGGTATTTCAACTGATCGTCACCGAAGACCGCACCGGCGGACAATCCTCATCCGCCACCGTGAGTGTCACCATCACCGCCGGCTCCAATGACGCACCCACCGCCAATGCCGGTGCTAACCAGACCGTCGCCGAGGGCGTGACCGTCACCCTGGACGGCAGCGCCAGTGCCGACCCCGAGGGCGAGGACTTGACCTACGCCTGGACTCAGACCGGCGGCACCCCGACGGTGCCCCTGACCGGCCAGAACACCGCCACACCGACCTTCACCGCACCCGTCCAACTGCTGAACCCTGAGACCCTGGTATTTCAACTGATCGTCACCGAAGACCGCACCGGCGGACAATCCTCATCCGCCACCGTGAACGTCATCGTCAGCCCTGGCACCAATGACCCGCCCACCGCCAATGCCGGTGCTGACCAGAGCGTCGCCGAGGGCGTGACCGTCACCTTAAACGGCAGCGCCAGTTCCGATCCCGAGGGCGAGGATTTGACCTACGCCTGGAGCCAGACCGGTGGGGAGGATGTATCCCTGAGCGGCGAGAACACCGCCACACCGACCTTCACCGCACCCGTCCAACTGCTGAACCCTGAGACCCTGGTATTTCAACTGATCGTCACCGAAGACCGCACCGGCGGACAATCCTCATCCGCCACCGTGAACGTCATCGTCAGCCCTGGCACCAATGACCCGCCCATCGCCAATGCCGGTGCTGACCAGAGCGTCGCCGAGGGCGTGACCGTCACCTTAAACGGCAACGCCAGTGCCGACCCCGAGGGCGAGGATTTGACCTACGCCTGGAGCCAGACCGGTGGGGAGGATGTATCCCTGAGCGGCGACACCACCGCCACACCGACCTTCACCGCACCCGTCCAACTGCTGAACCCTGAGACCCTGGTATTTCAACTGATCGTCACCGAAGACCGCACGGGCGGACAATCCTCCTCACCCGCCACCGTGAGTGTCACCATCACCGCCGGCGACAATGACGCACCCACCGCCGTGGCAACGGCGACGCCCAATCCAGCCACCGAGGGCGCCAGCGTCACCTTAAACGGCAGCGCCAGTTCCGATCCCGAGGACGAGGGTTTGACCTACGCTTGGACGCAGACCGGTGGGGAGGCTGTATCCCTGAGCGATACCGCCGCTGAAAGTCCGACCTTCACCGCACCCGACCAACTGCTGAACCCTGAGACCCTGGTATTTCAACTGATCGTCACCGAAGACCGCACGGGCGGACAATCCTCCTCACCCGCCACCGTGAGTGTCACCATCACCGCCGGCGACAATGACGCACCCACCGCCGTGGCAACGGCGACGCCCAATCCAGCCACCGAGGGCGCCAGCGTCACCTTAAACGGCAACGCCAGTGCCGACCCCGAGGGCGAGGACTTGACCTACGCCTGGACTCAAGTCGGCACCCCGACGGTGCCCCTGACCGGCCAGAACACCGCCACACCGACCTTCACCGCACCCACTGAACTGCTGAACACTGCGACCCTGGTATTTCAACTGATCGTCACCGAAGACCGCACCGGCGGGAGCCAATCAGACCCCGCCACCGTACGTCATCGTCAGCCCTGGCACCAATGACGCACCCATCGCCAATGCCGGTGCTGACCAGACCGTCGCCGAGGGCGCCAGCGTCACCTTAAACGGCAGCGCCAGTGCCGACCCCGAGGGCGAGGATTTGACCTACGCCTGGACTCAAGTCGGAACCCCGACGGTGCCCCTGACTGGCCAGAACACCGCCACACCGACCTTCACCGCTCCCACTGAACTGCTGAACACTGAGACCCTGGTATTTCAACTGATCGTCACCGAAGACCGCACCGGCGGGAGCCAATCAGACCCCGCCACCGTGAACGTCATCGTCAGCCCTGGCACCAATGACGCACCCATCGCCAATGCCGGTGCTGACCAGACCGTCGCCGAGGGCGCCAGCGTCACCTTAAACGGCAGCGCCAGTGCCGACCCCGAGGGCGAGGATTTGACCTACGCCTGGACTCAAGTCGGAACCCCGACGGTGCCCCTGACTGGCCAGAACACCGCCACACCGACCTTCACCGCACCCGTCCAACTGCTGAACCCTGAGACCCTGGTATTTCAACTGATCGTCACCGAAGACCGCACCGGCGGGAGCCAATCAGACCCCGCCACCGTGAACGTCATCGTCAGCCCTGGCACCAATGACGCACCCATCGCCAATGCCGGTGCTAACCAGACCGTCGCCGAGGGCGTGACCGTCACCTTAAACGGCAGCGCCAGTGCCGACCCCGAGGGCGAGAACCTGACTTACGCCTGGACTCAGAGCAGTGGAAGCCCAACGGTGACCCTGAGCGGCGAGGACACCGCCACACCGACTTTCACCGCTCCCAGGGAATTGCTGGCCAATGCGGTGCTGGAGTTCTCGCTGATCGTGAACGATGGCGTGAACAATTCTGACCCCGCCACCCTCACCATCACCACCACCGCCGGCCCCAATGACCGGCCCATCGCCGATGCCGGTGCTGACCAGAGCGTCGCCGAGGGCGTGAGCGTCACCTTAAACGGCAGCGCCAGTGCCGATCCCGAGGGCGAGGATTTGACCTACGCCTGGACTCAAGTCGGCACCCCAACAGTGACCCTGAACGGCGAGGACACCGCCACACCGACCTTCACCGCACCCACTGAACTACTGACCGATGCGACCCTGACGTTTCAACTGATCGTCACCGAAGACCGCACCAACGGGAGCGCATCAACCCCCGCCACCGTGAACGTCATCGTCAGCCCTGGCACCAATGACGCACCCATCGCCAATGCCGGTGCTGACCAGACCGTCGCCGAGGGCGTGACCGTCACCCTGAACGGCAGCGCCAGTGCCGACCCCGAGGGCGAGGATTTGACCTACGCCTGGACGCAGACCGGCGGAACCCCGACGGTGCCCCTGACCGGCGAGGACACCGCCGCACCGACCTTCACCGCCCCCGAGAACCTCCCGGCCAATGCGGTGCTGGTCTTCTCCCTGACCGTGAACGATGGCGTGAGTGACTCGTCTGCCGCTACCGTCACCATCACCACCACCGCCGCACCACCCGAAGTGCTGAATGAGGATGCGGCGGTGGCCCTGGGCATGGAGCCGGCGCGCACGGATTCCACAGGCACAATGATCACCCTGCCGACCAGTGAGGCTGTGAATGTGGACAATGCAGACACGGATGACTTCACGGTCACCTCCACCCTGAATGGTGTTGAAATGACACACACTGTGATCGCTATCAGTACGGGCAGTATCATTCTGGAGGTGACCCCCGCCATCCCGGCAGGATCGGACATTGAGGTCTCCTATACTCCAGATCTCGGTTCTATTGTCAACACTGATACGGGCGGCGATCTGGCTAGTTTTAGCAATCTATCTGTGCGTCCGCCCACTTCGGGGGCTTTTACCGATCTCAACGAAACCATCCTGCCGGAAGTGGCGCGCGCGCTGGCTGACCAGACGGTGGGCGGGATAACCCAGCGCATCGATCAAGTCCGAAACGGCGCAAACCGCACTGTCAACTTCGCCGGGCAGTCCAGCCTGGCGGGGGTGGCAACCGCCCATGTTCAAAAACCATATCTTAGCCAGCTGAATTTAAAAAAAAACTTGCTTTTAAAATAAAAGCACAGTAACTTACATGCATACATATCTTTCATCTGGGTTTAGTAATGCCTAGCTCTCTCTAGGCCAAATTTCAACCTGATGGCATATCGATGCATGTTACTATCTGCTGGACAACTGCAGACTTAATTGTTGCAAGTGAGGCTGCAATGGGTTGCTACTTATTATTATTGTTGCTAGCATGCAAATTGCTTAATAGGCCACCTTTGGTGGATGTGGTCACAAAATTATCTTATGGTAGGACGTGTCTTATGAGTGGACATGTCCATTGGGAAGATATCTCTTATGGGAGAACACAGGCTAGGGCTAGGGCAAAACATGTATCATGGGAGGTCAAATCTTATTAAAGGACATTTCTTTCAGGATGACATGTCCTGTGTGAGTATGTGTCCTATGGGTGATTATGCTTGTATGAGGGCATGTCTTATGGGAATACATGTTTTCAGAATGGAATATTGTACAGGAGGATGTGTATTATTGGAAATTGTATCTTACAGGAGGACAGGTCTTACTGGAAGATATGTCTTGTAGCTGGACATGTTTTAGTGGATGACATGTCTTAGAGGCAGACATGTCTTACAGGAGTGTGTGAGTGTGTATCTCATTATGTGTGCGTGCATGACTCTGTACCCATTTTTGTGTACATGAGTGTGTGTGGGTCCATATATGTGTGTACATGCGGTTAGTGTATTATTATCCTTTGAATGTTTTGATTTTGCCTATGAGGAGACTGATTAATTGGATTATTTTCTATATAAGTTGTTGGAAGAATGATGTATATATCAGTGTGCACATTTCTGAATGTTTCTTTATTTTTTTATTATTAATGATGTGTAGCATGCTCACTCATTCCACCAATGAAAATGAAAGTAAATGTAGCATATTACCTGAATTAATCTTGATTGTAATCTTGAACCAGATATTTGTATGCAACATTGCCATTATTCAGTTGCCTCTTGCATCAAGTATTGTGTCTGTGCCATTGATATCCTCTGTATTTGATGGTGGTGTTATTCTAATGTGCCTGAGTTTAGTCTTGTTGTCTCTATCCTACATCTGTTGTAGATGTAAGAGCTGGTCAACTATTGTTTCTAAATGTACTCTTAAAGTTTGGCTGGCAGACATATCTTGTAGACATGAATGATACTATTCTTCTCTATCGTTATATAGCCTCAGAGTCTGCCTGGTAGACATATCTTGGAGATGTGAATGGTGTTTTTGTTCTGTTTCTTGTTGTAGCATCAGTGTCTGTCAGGAAGACAGATCTGCAAGAAGTGATTGGCGATATTCTGGTGTTTCATAGATTAGTTGGTGGGTCTGCCCATTGAAAATTACTTGAAGATGCCATGAATGTTCTTGTGGCATTTCACCTGACCTCATTGCCTTAGTTCATTTGATGATATTCATTTTTCTGCTTAGTGACATTCTCCTATTTCTAGGTATTTTTGGTTATAAAAGTAAACCTCTTTATATCCAAATCGGTAGTAATAGTTTAACTTTTCTCAGATTTGGAGATGAATTTTACTTAGCAATCTTTTAACTTTCTTTTATTTCTTTTATCATGTGCACTGCATTTTTGTAACCTGGTTACTTTTTCTTTTTAATAGAAACTATGCCATGAGAGTTCCTTTGGGGGAGGGGGGGGGGGGGAGGGGTGGGTGTTTTTGTTTGGTGTTAAAGATTTGCTAAGCTGGAGGAAGAGGTTCCTTTTTGGTTTTGTAAATATGTAGGAAGATGCACACTGAGCTTACCTTTTGTTTTTGATCATAAATTTCATTTCATGTGAACCTAGTACTTTGGAGTAACAATACTGGAATGTTTAATTGTATAAATTGAAAAATAGATTTTGGTTTATATGCACCTGCTTGAAATTGCAATTGCAGTGGGGTTGGTAGTCTTAATGGCAGTTCCAATTTTTAGTACACACCACTTAGGTAGTTTTGAAATAATAGCTGAAGTATTTTCATTAATTATAAGTCTTGCAAGATGACCTCTTTTAGGGAATGTATGTACTATGGCAGACCAGATTTTGTGACTAGATTTTTTTTTACATTTTCACCTTAAACTATAAATATAACCAAGATACAGTTTTAATTGCATGAATTTATTAACAATTTCATTTTTTTTTATTTATATTTTCCTCTTTCTGGTATAGGTTTGCCAGTAAGAGTTGTGTCACACCTAATACAGTTAGTGTGGTTTAGAGATCATTCTAATATATATTTTTCATTCATTTCAATTTTTTCCACTATTAAGATACAATTCTGAGATCTTGAAGAGAACTGATCCCAACTGCTTTGAAAAGCAGGTGCAAATCAACAACTTGCTCTATCATCAATGTGTGATCTAGCCCTGCTAAGTCCAAATTCACCTTAAAAAGTTAATTTTATTATTAAAGAGGGAAATGTTTGTATTTTAAGACTTCAATAACTATACTTTATTTAATGTGATATAAAAAAAAAATTATTCTGACTGGTTTAAAACACTATCTTTTAATAAATAATGTATCCAGTCTCTTTTATATTGCTGCTGGAATGGGCAAGACAATGATAATGGAAGGTGCAGCTACCACACACCACTAAAATTTGTTTGTAATAATAGCCTGAAATTTTCCTTATTAATACTACTTTGAAAGGTGTCAAAATGCTTTAATGTTACTTTAAAAATGGTATCATGTAAAATGCCTATCACTTTCTCTTTTAGATTGATGCAGGTCAGTGACAAGACCTGGAAGGAAGTGGAGTTGACACTGAATTATGATATGCAGAGTCTTTCTAAATATCTCAATCAATGGTGACTGAAATCAAGTACCACCAAGACCATGATAATAATATTTCACCTCAACAACAGAGATGCTCATAGACAACTTGCAATCTCTTACTCGCCAAATTGGAAGCCTGGTGTTTGTTTGAAATTTGAATAATTCTAGCCTTAAAATCCACTCTCTAGTGGCAACTTCCATGGCAACAGGAAATTTTTTTTAAACTTTCACAAATACTTTTATTAAAGTGAGTACTTCCTATATAAGTTAATTTCATCTACCACTACTGTTAGTCTATTTATACTATTCTACAAACCATTTTTTAAAAAGAAGTTCAAAGCTAATTTCATTTGCCATTATTGTTAGTTTACTTGTACACTCTACTAACCATTTTTTGTGTCAAGAATTCAAAGTTAATTTCATTTACCACTACTGTGTTTACTTGTACTATTTACAAATCATTTTTAAAAAAGTTCAAAGTTAATTTCATCTGCCAATACTCTCTGTTTATATGGACAAGAAGTCAGCACCCCTTTGAGTCCCCTGGTAACTGCACCTGCAGGCTAATGAGTTCAACAGCTTATCAATATCAATCTCTATCTCAATCTCAATCACAAAACACAACCCTCACCAGAGCATGGGGCAACCTCATTTGTTGTAGGGTGCAGGATTGTTGTATTGCAACTTAACACAGAAGGCATCTCTAAAGCCACCGTCATCTTGCTACAAGAGACCCATGCCACAAATCCAAATGCTCTAAAGATTCCTGGCTACATCAGCAGCAGAGTACATGGTATGACTACACTTATGAGCAGCTCACTCAAATGGCAGGCAATTGCATCCTCATAACCAACAAATGATCTGAGTGGACATCAACAGAAGTGGAAGGAAATACTATTACTATTATAAGCATGTACAAGCCGCTTGGTACCTGCCTTCATCCGGAATCACTCCCATGGTATCCAAAACCATGTATCTATGCTGATGAATTTAAATATTGCACCTCGACTTGGGGTACATCTGAACAAACACAGACAGCAATATTCTGGAAGACTGGGCATCCGCTGCAGATATGACCCTGCTGTGTGATCCTAAACAGCCATGCAGCTTCCGTTCCGCATGGTGGGGAACATCATCAAACCCAGACTTGGCATTTGTTGATCTTGGATTGAGTTCTTCAGTGAATCGTCATGTTCTTGATCCTTTCCCAAAGTCACAACACAGACCGTCACTCATTGAGTCATCAGCACCCATACAGTCTCTACCAACATGCCCTGTTAACTGGTGGAATTTTCGTAAGGCAAATTGGGAGAAATTCACAGAAACATTAAAAATTTAAGCTAACAAGCTCCCCAGCCCAACCTCTAATCCTGACATAGTATACATTGCATGGTGTTCTGCCATTCTTGATATAGCCAAGTAGTCCATTCCTCGTGGTTGTTGTAAAGATCTGATCCCAATGTGGATGCAGAATGCCAGCAAACATAGTATGAGCTCACGGGTGCAACACCTGGAACCAAGGCCAACATGAAGGCCAGCTACTCACAATCTTGCATGAATAGAAGTGGAGAGAGTGATGGGTGTCAGCAACAGCCTCCATAGACTTCACACACTCCTGCAGACAAGCCTGGAGGACTTTCAACTGCCTCACTGGCTGCACGAAAAAGACAGCATCATGCACAGTGAGTCACAATGTAATTGCCAGCTTACTAATAGAGAATGGACACCACCGTAGTAAGAACAAGCAGATAAGTAAGAGGTCAATGCAGAAATTGCTACACTGAGATGACAAAGCCAAACTGACCACCCACTTCAGCTGCTTTTACAGATTTTAAAATGTTGGCAGCCATTGGAAAGCTAAAGTATGGAAAGGCTCAAGATCCCGATCACATTGCGCCTGAGTTCATCATCAACTGCAGAGTTCCAAAGACTAACTGGCTGAAAAAGTTCCGCTCCAACTGCATGATCCACCTAAAAATACCTAAAATCTGGCAAAGGACAGACATTACAGCCATACTAAAGCCTAACAAGCCTACAGACAACCCACAGAGTTACCGGCCTATCTCTTTGCTGTGTGTGCCACTGAAGTTTCTTGAGAGATTGCTCCCATCATGACTTGATCTGGTGATAGACCCACAACTCCCTTCTACTCAAGCAGGCTTTTGTCATGGTCGTTCAACTACTGACCAGGTGACACTCCTGTCAAATGACATAGAAGCTGCTTTTGAATGCAACCAGAATATCAGTGTCATACTTTTTGATCTTACTGCAGCATATGACACGGTGTGGCTACATGGGCTCCATCTGAAGTTGCTACGAATGATCACAGATAGACATATGGTTTCCTTCCTAATGGAACCACTCTCTAACAGAAGCTTCAAGCTTTGAACTAGTGATGGTTAAGTTAGTTGGCTTAGAAAGATTCACAATGTTGTGCCACAGGGCTCCACACTCGCTCCAATGCTGTTTAATATTTACATCGGTGACATCATGCAAACTCAACTCAGGATGGTTACGGCGATGACCTGGCACTACTATTTGCCCACAAGACCTGGAAGGAAGTGGAATTGACACTGAATTACGATATGCAGAGTTCTTCTATCTCAAGTGATGGTAACTGAAATTAAGTGCCACCAAGACCACGACAACGGCATTTCACCTTAGCAACAGAGACGCTTATTGACAATTTGCAATCTCTGTGAATGGTGTGCCCCTACCAAATTCTAACAATCCTGTTTACCTTAGTGTATCACTAGATCACTACCTGACTTACAAGAACCATTTGGAAAACTGTGCCAGAAAATTAACGCCAGGAACGGACTCCTCCGATGCCTGGCAGGCTCGAGCTAGGGAGCATACACCTCCACTTTGCGAACAGGTGCGCTCGCCCTGGTCTTCAGTGCTGCATAGTATGTATCACCAGTCTGGAGCCACAGTGCCCATACCTACAAACTAGATCATGTACTAAATGACACTGCAGATTGTCACTGGATGTATGAGACCAACTAAGACTATGTTCCTCCCCGTGCTGGCCTGAATAACACCACCAGATATCAGACTTGTTACACAAATGGCTAAGTTAATATCTGCCACAAGAGAAAACACCCATCATCTTCTCCATCACCAAATATCTGCTGCCACTTCGCTCAGACCACATAGCCTCAAGTCCCGATGTCTTTTCAACCACAATGCAGCACATCTACTTGTGGACAACTTCCACCCTAATGTGGCATGCATTGATCATATCAACAATGGACCACCTCTCATAAGCTCTGCATGCCCAGAATCATGTCCATCATTACCATCAGGAGCTGACCTACCACACAAAGAATGGGTGAGGCTGAACCACCTCTGCTCTGGCACTGTCCGAGTTGGCATGTCACTACAATGCTGGGGATTGCAAGAGTCTGCCACATGTGCATGCGGTCATTCAACTCAGATGGTGGCCCACATAATGAGAGAATGTTCCAAGTGCCCCACGACCACGACTTCGATGGTCTTCATCACCTAGACCCAGAAACTATCAACTGGCTTAGAGAACTGCCAATTTGACTATGATATGCTTCTGCATGCTCTATAGCTATAACTTTATTGTTGGTGTGATTCTCATTGTGGGAATTAATAAATAGTACAGCTTAAATATAAGTGCATGATACTAGTTCATTCTATCTTGGAATTCTCCTAATAATGTATCTTAAAGCATGTTCACAGTATGACACTCAGGCCCTACATAGTGTAATGTATCTCATCGTATTGTTGCAATGAAACATTGCTCATGGTTCACAAAGTTGCGAAAGTATAGTGTTTGCATTTTGGCTTGTCTCTTAATAGCACGCTGGGTATTTGCATTTGACTGATGATGCCTGAAAACAATGAATTCAAATTCTAGTTCTAGTCGGAGTAGTTCTAGCTCAAACAGTGAAGGAGAATGGGATCTCATTTTTTCATTGGCTAGGAGGCAGTGAAAGAAATGGAGGAGGAGGATGTGGGTTCAATCTATCTTTCAGCATCTTAGGAGAGGGAGAATACCACAATCTTGTGCAGAAAATGAGGCTACGTGACAAACCAACACTTCAGATACCTCTGTATGAGTAAGGATAGATCTGACACTCTTTTGGCAGAGGTATTCAAACTTATTAACCATAGTTAGCTAAGTATGAGTAGTCAATATCCACTTTATTTGGAATACATTAGTCCATATCTTATCCATCCAAGATGTAGCAGCTTGGTGAGAGCTAAAATTTTTTCCAGCAGAAAGGCTGGCTCTTACCTTACTGTACCCTGCTACAAGAAACTCACAAGTAATTGCACTGTTAAACATTATTCATCCTTGAACATTATATTTTGAACTTTTTTTTTTTTTTGAAATATTGGGTCTCTCATTATTTCACTTTCAGATAGGTCTGTCTGCAGTTAGTTCTATCATGAAAGAGACTTGTAAGATTATCTGGGATGTCATCAAAAAGACTCACATGAAGACACTATCATGTATTGTTGATTGGGTGGGAATCAGCAGAGGGTTTGAGCAGCTGTGGAACTTTCCTAATACTATTGGTACACCTTTGTGTAGAATTTTATTGTTAAATTGAAAATATTAAGCAATAATGTTATATATGAAATACAGGAGCTATTGATTGGAAGAATGTGGTCATCCAAGCTTCCATTTGTGCCTGTTCCTCTTATTTTAACTACAAGGGGGCACATTCTATTCTTTTGATGGCAGTTTGTGATGCTTACTATAGGTTCGTTATTTATACAGATATAAAAAAAGGGGGACAAGGGAATGAATTCATGTTAATAAAATTTAGGTTCATTCTCATGAACATATATATCAGGCTCTATTATTATAAGATGGTTATCATTACTATTATTGTTTTCATCATTATTATTGTTATCATTATTATTATTATTATTAGTATGACCTTTTCTCCCTCCTTCCATCTTATATTAAATATTCATTGGATTGTTCTGGCCCCATTGGGGTTGATGTGTCCTGGAAAGGTTTTCCTTTCATGAACCTAAATTCCATTCCCACCCCTCAACCCAAAATGGTGTCTAAGAATGGTACCACATCAAGCCTCATAAATTTTTATTTACTGTTTTGAGTCTTTGTTAAAAGAACATTAGGAAGTACTATACAGCTGTTCAGTTTTGTAAAGGATCACATTGCTTGTGACTGGGTGAGTGCTTCTCTGGCTACATTTTACTGCCAATATTCTCAATGTTACCCTCAACCTAAAGTTGAGAATTCCAAATGTGAGTAAAATTATAAATTTGTAGATATCCAACTCATTCCTTCAGTTTACTGTTAGTTATCGGGTTAATGGTCAATTCCTGATGGCCTGTCTGGCTACAAACCGGTTAGAACCACTCTTCAGTAACAGGTTTGGCAAAATTGATTATACAAACATACCTACAGAGAGACAGACAGAGAGACAGACTGACAGACAGAGAGACAGGCAGGCAGGCAGGCAGGCAGGCAGGCAGGCAGGCAGGCAGGCAGGCAGGCAGGCAGGCAGGCAGGCAGGCAGGCAGGCAGGCATGCAGACAGACAGACAGACAGACAGATCGACCGACCGACCGACCGACCGACCGACCGACCGACCGACCGACCGACCGACCGACCGACCGACCGACCGACCGACCGACCGACCGACCGACCGACCGACCGACCGACCGACCGACCGACCGACCGACCGACCGACCGACCGACCGACAGATATCTCCTTATATTTACATACTAGCATAGCTACCCACATCGTGTGCAGGATTTTTATTATAACACCCTCAGAGTACACAACATTCCCTGAGTTATCATGTTTTAAGCTTGTGTAGGTGGCTTCCGAATACATCACCCCATGTTTTAAGTTTGATAATACCATCTTTGCCCAAAATATTGATATAGCTGGAAGATGTATTTGAAGAAAGCTGAGCTAAGTGACAGAATTGGGATTGAATTGCACGTCAAGAAAAACAGGACAATCTCCTTCTTTGGTGATTCCATCTATAAAATGTAATCCAGTATTGTAGTGGTCTACTTGTATTTTTGCAAACCACTTATTTAACACCAACTTAAAACCACCTATCCACCTATGGAATCCAAATTATCCAACCATGAATGTAGTTAAAGCTTTGGTACTTGACAGCTTTGGTACTTGACAATCCGTACCATTTTTGTTATGCCTTGTTATGCCAACACTCTCAATCAAATATAATACAAATCGTGTGTGATTTGACTATTCATTTGCAAAAATCAGACTAAAAATGCATTTAGTATCCACAGTTGCTCAGATCTGCTGACAATTTAGTGATTAAACTCTCTTTTATGTTCAATAGAATTCAATTAAAATTACTTACTGAAGTTAAGCACTGCACACAGGAAATTTGGTTATGATTGTTTGTGAATTGTGAGAATATACAAACAAATAATAGGTTTCATTGAAATAGAGATTTTGGTTGTCAAAATTTTGATAATCAAGATTAGGCAATCCTTGCAATAGAGAGAAATATGAAGTGCAGTTTCATGAAACACTAAACATACCTGGTGATATTTAGCTATAATATTTCCATTTGAGTAGTTAAAATAGTTAAATTTGCCACTCATGGACATTTAAAGTTCATGTGTACCTTATTTTATGAACACTTGACTAACTGGACTGCAAGTGCTACCACCACTAGTTAAGGACACTCGATCAAGATCAATTGGTGCTCATCACCTCCCCTCTACTCCTGGGATGTTAGTATAATTTTAGTCATTATTTAACATTCTAATGTCCAAATCAATTATCTCATCTACAAAAAAAAAAAAAATCAAATTACTAAAATTTTGGTGGTTTACAGATTAACATATGATTCATAAGTTATAAATTATCATATGTTTCAATGGTTCCTGTGTTGGCATGATGTCTTTATATCACTTATATTGTGTGTACTATGGAGCTATATTTCAACAATTTCTTTTTTGGGGGTTGAGCAAACTTAAGATGTGTTGCTCTATTTTCTTTACCTTCACAATTTTTTGTCTAGACTGTATTATTATTTATTAGGGAATACTTCCTCCTTTAAAACAATGCTAAGGTGCTACTTACCCTTTAACTACCTCCTCTATGGTCAATATTTTTTCTGTATTTAACTGGGAGTGGAGGTACCCTTAGCATGCCACTCAAACCCTTTCATCCCCCCTTTCCTTACCCAAACCTTTTAAATTTTAGCTGCTGCACTAATATAGCTTCACAGCATATTTGTTGATTTATCCTTCTGAAGCCCAAAATTTTTCTTTTCACAATTAAATAAGCAAACTATGGCCTAAAAACGTGATTTTTTTTCTCGTGATACCTATCTAGAGTATATTGTGTAGATTTAAAATTGAGCCAATTTTCCTCCTGGCCCCAGTAGCAGATGGACATCATACATGTACAGTACCTTAAACCTGAATCAAATAAAAAGTAAGAAAGTAGAAAGGAAAAGGAAATAAATGGGAAAAAAGAGAAGAAAAAGGGGGAGGGGAACAGAGGGGGGGTGTATTGGGAAACCTGGGATTTTCAGCTTGGAAGACCACTACTTTGACTATAAAGCCATAGTTTTACAGGCTTTTTTTTTTCTTATGGAAACTTTTTTTTTTCCTCACGAGGGAACCACTTTTCAATAATGTGTCTGACAAATAACCTTATACCAAACCCTCTGAATATCCACATCAAATTTGGTTAAGGTTTGACCAAACCAAGGGGCATTGAATCTCACTTAATGAATGGACACACCAATTGTATGTATAATATATATATATATATATATATACTTGATCAATTTTCATTGATTATCTCAGGCTATGTCAGCGAATCCCCCACACCAAGCGCACACACAATAACATGTTGACACTCACATGCTTTAGACACCCCATGGGGTGTGGCTTATGCACGTCCAGGCATCCATGGTGACCATAAAGGGTCAATTTGCTAAACCCATGGACCAAGGAGGAGGAACACCTCCTCCCAGCTACTCTCTCCCACTGGCACCGAATAGCCTGCTTAAATCTGGTGGTAATCATGTAATTTCCACAGCACATACGAGTTAACACTCCACCTTCTTCCAACAAAGGGCCAAGTCCTCAAAAATATCCTTTGGATGCAGTTGGGAGGCAGCTTGGAACTAAGGGGTGAAGAGTAAAGAGGCAGGTTGGAAGTCATGGGGGGAATGCTTGACAGATTCCTACAGAACAACTACAGAAAACATGGTGGGTGCTTGTGGTCATCCACAGATAACATGGTGTGGTGGTGAGCATGGTCAACCACATAGAATGTGTTGTGTGGGTGTGGTCAACTACAGAAAACATGGTGGGTGAATGTGGTCAGCCACAGATAACATGGTATATGAGTGGGTGTTATCAGCCACAGAGCACATGGTACATGAGTAGATGTGGTCAATCACAGAAAATACAGTGTGAGTGGTCAACCACACGAACCTGGTGTGAGGATGGGTGTGGTCAACCACAGAGAACATCACACATTGATGGGTGTAGTTAACCACAGGGAATATTGTGTATGAGTGGGTGTGGTAAGCCACAGAACAGTGTGTGAGTGAGTACGGTCAACCATAGAGAAAAATTATATGGCAGTAGAACCTCCTAACCCCCTCCCCCTCATTGGATCCAGCCCTATGAGGTACTAAGAGGTACAAGATAGTCATTCCTTCAGTGCTGAAAACCTCTGTGAGGGAACTAAACACCATATCTACATTATAATTATACCAAGATTTATAGCTATTAGCCCACATTTGCAGCCTCTGACTTCGACTGCTAGCTAGACCCACCTTCAGGTGGGCTGCAGTAGTCACACTATTGTCTGCTGGAAGGACATATCTAGTAGAGTTTTAAAATGTATATAACTGGGAACAGTGGGACTTGGCTTTTTTAAATTTTAAGTTAATGAGGTTTTGGCACCGATGCCGACCTCAGTTAGAGTATGTTTGGATAAATGTGATTATTAGAGCTCACACACATTACTCATGTAGTCCCTTCCCCCTCCTCCCCGCCTCTACAATTTCAAAAAAAAATAGCTCTAATAGGCCAAAAGGGGTCAACTTTGGAAAAAAAATAGATGGCGATCACCCCTTGGATCCCAAGATCCCCCACAACAAATTTGTTGTCCTAAGGCCTTCTTTTCTGCAAGGAGTTTGCAGACACATATATACAAACACATTAGCTCCATTTAGTAATATTTGCTCAAAGTATTACCCTGAAATTACTGAGTACATAGCCCTAATTTTATCTGTACATGTGAAATAGACTGCAGCTTCACCCTAGACTGCCACTTTTATCATGGATTAATACTGGGTTTTTTTCATTAGTGGTGGTAGCTCAAAGTCTGACAATTGCTTCTACTCAGCAATATGCACTGCTTTTTCATACTAAAAAATTAAGTGGGATCAAATAACACAAAGTAATACTAAGTAGAGAGATACATTGTTGTCCATCCACAGACAGTGAAAGCAATACAGCATACCCCCAAAGGAGAAAAGAACAAGTATATTGTTTGTCTAACAAATGAGGAAAAAGACTCAGGAAATAATGACACACATAGTCGCAAGTTAAAGTTCTAATGTAAGCATAGTGTTTATTCTGAATATGTTTCCTATACATGTTGGAGATAAACTTTATATTCAATGTTTTCTGTGTAGTAGTCAAGACCCTTGTTCTATGTCTCATTAATTGTCACACGCTCTCCAGCAATTCCATCCTGAGTTGAGTGACTTTAGCTCCAACTCAACCATGCTGTTCTTGTTCCCTCATTCCAATCGGTAGATTTCTTGCATTGGACGCACAGGTAGGGAGGGTACCCTACAATGTGCAGCTTTTTTGGGCCTCATTTGCATTGCAGCAGGAGCACATCCACTCCACTCTCTCTGGTGTGAAGTGCACCTCCATCAAGCCCTGTAGGCTGCAATCACCATTCCTGGAGGAAATACTGAGGTGCAGCTAGCAGAAGGTCATTTCCCTGACCGACTTGTGGTGGCATGAGAGACATCTTATGATCAACTTGCTCTTTCCTCTGAAAGTGGCATGAATGACAAAGTGCCATTTGGGCACTTGACATCTTTGTGCAGCTATTACAGGAGATAGGACGGAAACTCTTGGGGGTGTTGCTCGGATTAACGAAAACACTTGCAGATATGGTCAATCACCTACTTGAACTTCTTCAGGCTATGCTTTTTTCCTTTTTCAACATCTCATAGCAGCTCTGTGAAAGATTTGGCAACTTGTACCTGTATCTCCTCTCCTTCCTCAAAGAAGAACTAGAAGGGCATATGCTGGCAGGCACTGGATGACAGCATTCATTTATTAGGTGTTGCCCATGTTGCTGAGGCAAGTCTAGTAGTCTTTTTCTGCAGGCAATGGCTGGATGTTACATCCCCACCACAGGCTAAGGTACCACATAGCTGTTGCTTGTTATTGTCAACTTTAGAACAGGCTGTACACTAAGCGCAAGCTGATGTACTATATAGCTGCTGTTTGTCATCTTCGATACATAAACAGGCTGCATACTAAGCCTTTCTGGGAATTCCATCTCCAGCATTCTGAGCTTGTCTTCCTCAAGGAGTTGCTTGGCAAGAGGCTTTCACTTATTGATCTGCTCAACCGCTCAAAGCTCGGGAAGGAGTGGAGTGACAGGCCCTGAAAAGTCTTCACCCTTGTGGTGCCAATCAAGAGGAGGCCCAGAGCAAACTCTTCCTTTCAAGGATTGAGAATAACATCAAGAGTTATCTCTTGCAGCTTGTGGATGCTCAGAGCATATCCAAGGATGCAAGAGCACTCAATTTTGTTAGAGAATCACATTCTGCAGACTGGGCAAACCACTGCTGACTTAGGAATGTTCTAGAGGAATGGGGGCCCAATGAGATCCTTGAAGATGCTGATGATGGCCATCAAAAGGTCTGGCAGCTTGCTGCCAGTAGCGTAGATGATGGCATCAATGATCCCAATGGAACCATTTGTCAGTCCTGCTGCTGTGCACAGATGGCAGGTGAGCTGGAACTTTGTGCCCTTGCAGAGAAGGATTTTTCTGGGCACTGCACTAAGCCTGTCACAACCCTCCTTACTTGCCTAAAAACTTGAGAAAATTGACCATGCTGATGAGTATGATGGGATGCTTGCTTGCTTTGACCTTGGTGATGTTGTAGTTAACCGTGTCTTCAGTGTAGACATAGGCCATTATAGCCTTACTGATGAAGTATGCCCTCTCTTTTGTGGAAGTATGTTTAGACTTCAAGGCTTCCTGAGTTCCTAGTCTTGGATGGTGAATTTTTCCTCACTGAGATGGTCCAGTTCTTCACAGAAGAGAGCCTAGTCATTGCCTTGCTGCCTATGGATACGCTCTAAGTGAATGTATTCTTCATCTCATCAACAAATTTGGACACATGCGTCCTTTCTATCCCTGAAAGGTGAAGTTTAGAGTGCTGGCTTAAAAATGCATTTACTACTCATCACCCATGATTGGCTTGAAAGCCATCCACTGCTTATCCAGCTGGCAAGTGTCTGGAGGGAGCTGTGGTTGGATGATGAGCTCTTCCTCCCATTGCACTGCTTCCTTCTCAAGGATATCAAACTGGTTGTTGTGGGCCTCTCCTTCCAGTGGATCCTGGATCTTCTTTAACCCTTCTTCAACCAGTGCAGAGCAGTGAGGAAAGAATATGAACAGCTGGACCTTGCCCTCTAGTTTGGACTCGTCAAATTAGGATATGTTGCTCATCTAGGTGCAGGCTTAAGGACTAGCAGGAAAGTCCTAAAGAAGAGGGTGTATCTCTTCTTGGCCTTGTCTCTCTTCCTGCTCCAGAGCCTTCCTGGCATCCATCCTTTCTTTGTTGTCCCTGCTGCTTCCTAATCAGATCCCAGTGTTTGTTAGGGATGATGCTGAAGGATGGTGTGATGTGTGGGACTTTCTCCTGCCCGTGGCACCTATTTTCTGATATACTTGGAGGCGAACCAGTACAGGGACATCCCTGAAGGAACTCTTGGCTTTCTTCTTTTCACATACCTATCAAGGGTTGCCCGGTAGTTAGAATTGTCCTCCCTCTTCCATTAGATGGAGGTCATGTTATCCTCCAGCATTTCAGAGTCATCTGCCCCAGTTCCATGAGGTTACTGAGGATTTAGTCTCTGACATCTTGACAAATTTGATGTTGCTCAGTATGTCGGCAGTGTCCTGCTTCATGAAGTATTGTTCCTTCAACATCTTCATGAGGATTTGCTGTAAAACCTAACTCTTAGGATCTACTTCTTGGGCTTTCTTGGCGATACCCTGGGCCAAAACCTGGAATGGATAGCTGTTGTGCTCTCACTTCATCATATACTTCAGCAAGTACATGAGTACCTGAACTTAATATTTGACATTCCTGCCTTCAATGTTTGTTTTCCATGTGCCTAGGAGCTCTAGAACATGGTGGACGAGAGTCAGGTGGTTTCTCAGGTGGAGGATATTGTTTTCACAGTCAAACACTTCCCAGATGTCTGCTTCTCCTACAATTCTCAGTGGCCTCTGTAGTGCCTTGCCATCAGGGCTAAAAGCCAGAGTGAAGCCAAGCAGCTTCATGGGGAAATGGAACCTGCACACCAGCTGGCCATTCTTGCAGTAACTGAGCTTGCAGTAGTAGATCATGACTAGGGTTATGGCTAAGGCTAAGGCTAGGGCAGCACCAGGGAGTCGACAAGATTAAGGAGTGTCGCACTACTTCCTGAAGACACAAACATTCATAGCCAGGATAAAGCAGCTATTATCAACATTGGGAGCACTCCAGCATGCATTACCCCTGCACCACCCCCAGCTCTAGCCCTAGCCCTAGCCATAGCCCTAGCCACAATCCCATCTAATATATACTTTGGTTTATATGTTCATAAATTTGCATGTATATATGCATATGTATGTATGTATGTATGTATGTATGTATGTATGTATGTATGTATGTATGTATGTATGTATGTATGTATGTATGTATGTATGTATGTATGTATGTATGTATGTATGTATGTATGTATGTATGTATGTATGTAGTATGTATGTATGTATGTATGTATGTATGTATGTATGTATGTATGTATGTGTGTGTGTGTGTGTGTGTGTGTGTATGTATGTATGTATGTATGTATGTATGTATGTATGTATGTATGTATGTATGTATGTATGTATGTATGTATGTATGTATGTATGTATGTATGTATGTATGTATGTATGTATGTATGTATGTATGTATGTATGCATGCATGCATGCATGATGTGTGTGTATGTATGTATGTATATATGTATGTATGTATGTATGTATGTATGTATGTATGTATGTATGTATGTATGTATGTATGTATGTATGTATGTATGTATGTATGTATGTATGTATGTATGTATGTATGTATGTATGTATGTATGTATGTATGTATGTATGTATGTATGTATGTATGTATGTATGTATGTATGTATGTATGTATGTATGTAAGTATGTATGTACATACGTACGTATGTATGAATGTATATATGTACGTATGTATATACGTACATATGTATGTACGTATGTATGTATGTAAGTATATATGTATGCATGTATGTATGTACATAAGTATGTATGTATGTGTATATGTATATGTGTATGTATATGTATATGTGTATGTATGTGTATATGTATGTGTGTATGTGTGTAAAGGGGCGGATCCAGAATTTCAAAAGGGGTAGTTCTTATACCACTTACTGACATAAACTGCACCCATTGTGGGAAACCACACCCTTTAAAAACTCCAAGTTAAAAAAAGGCGAACACAAAAAATCCTTAAAACTACTGGAGCGGTTCCAGCTTCTTTGCATAATCAAGTCACCTTAACTTACTAATCTATATTATTATTTTTGTTAGCACAAATAATAATATAGATTGGTAAATTGTCAAACAAATTACAGTTTTTTCTGATCCTAGGATATTACTAATATTCTTTTAGGATGTCTAATTACCAACAAATGTACTAATGAATCCATGTCCGATTGTGTGTTTCTGATCTTCAACAATAGTAGCAATTCTGGAGCTGACTCTGTTTAGCACCTCAAAAGTGAAAAAAAAGTATAGTTGACACTCTACCCATTATAGTTTCACTTTGATCTTGGTTAGCCAGTCAATTACTAATTTTGGAGTGCCCAACTCTGAGGCTCAACATTATTTAACTTCACAAATATCAAAGAGAAAAGACTCAATGAGTTTTTTTACTTAATTGTATAGGAGTGGTTTAATGATTAGTAGACGGTCTTTTTTTAATTAAAAAATATGAACCCACTTCCCTAAATCCGGGATCCCCTAAGCTTCACTCACTGTGGGGCAAGCATGGTAATCAATTGAAGTAAACATTATTGAAAATGCAATCCTTCATCAGAGAACCTTCACCCTCCATATTGTACTAGCAGTTTAACCTACTAGTCAAGCTCATCATTCTTGTTGAGCTCTATAAAAGTGCATTAAATATTTTTAAAAAGAAGAAAAATCATCTCTCAAAAGGTACATATCAAAGAAACTCACTGTCATGTTACCTACCTATGTACCTACCTACCTATGTGTCTAATGGCTTGCCAAAATATTGGACCTTGAGACCTGAATAATGGCATTTACATAAAACTTCACCCATGGATTAATCTGCTCAATGTTAAAACCACAGGGGAGGGAGAGATTCCTTTGGTGGCAAGTCCCAAAAAACTGGATTTTTACAAGCTAAGTAAATTTCCTTCCTGCATAATAACCACAAAGTTGTAATAGAAACTACACATGTAATCTGATCTCACCAGAATTACTATAACCCAAGCAAATTTAATAGGACACTATACCACACCTCTGTTTAGCTTAATGAACTGGTCAAATTAAAAATGTTAATTATTTTTATTATTGCTGTGCAGTCCATTCATACAAAAAATAAAAGCCCAAGTGAAACATGTGCTACAATTAAAACTAAGAGGAACATCCATAGTTCTGGTTAGGTAAGGGTCAGGGAGACCCAGATGTTAACATTAATGTTAAGGCTCCCTGACAATGGAACACAACAAAATATTATCAACACTATAAAAGGAACTTTTAAAATAACAAAAAGATGTGCAGCCCATCAATTCACTAAGTCGGTGAAGTTGCATGTAAGGCTTGCACAAAAATATAGCTGCATACCCCAAGCTTATTCAACAAAAAAAAAATACACTGTTGAAAGCTAACTCCATAGTGCACACAATTCAACGGACATCAGGACATCATTCGAACACAGGAAATCATTGAAATTTGTGGCAATTTAAGTCTTATGAGTCATATGTTACACTGGAAACCCCAAAATTTTGGCTTTATTATTGTCTAGCAGTTATTACCATATTTATTTATCTCATTCTGTGTCCCTCCATAGGAACTATTATCTATTATAGTTATATCATTCACTACTATATTGGCTAATATTTTGTTCTTCAGTTGCTATTAGACTACCAGTGAATAATTTGAAATCTTTAAAATCTCTATCTATTTTGAGGACAAAGTGAGGTTCATAACATTTGGTGGCAGTGATCTATATCAGAATCCAGCCAGCAGCAGTAGACATAGCTATACCAATAGCTAAAGGTTCAAGGAATTTGTTGTCAGCAATACTGACCCTCAACATATCCTGTAGCAGAAGTACTTTTAGTGACTTGATACCACTAATATAGAACAGTGGACAGTCAGTAGAACAGTCAGTGAACAGTCAGCCAAATAGTCAGTGAACAGTCAGATGATCCCTCAGTAAAACAGTTAGTCAAACAGTCAGTCAAACAGTCAGTCCAACTATCAGTCGAACAGTCAGTCGAACAGTCAGTCGAACAGTCAGTCGAACAGTCAGTTGAACAGTCAGTCGAACAGTCAGTCGAACAGTCAGTCGAACAGTCAGTCGAACATTCAGTCGAACAGTTAGTGGAACAGTCAGTCGTGCAGTCAGTCGAACAGTTAGTGGAAAGTCAGTCAAACAGTTAGTCATACAGTCAGCCAAATATTCAGTCGAAAAGTAGGACGAACAGTCAGTCGAACAGTCATAGGTTTACCCAGAAACAGAGCAAGTGGCTTATTTCTTATCATCCCTGGAGAAACCAACAGTTATTGATGGATAAGATATTTAAATGAAGTCACAAAGGACAAAAAGAAAATCAATCAGAACTAGAAGATATATGTGATAAGTCAGGAAATGAATCCCAATCTGAACACTCCAAGAGTTTAACCTCAGGGACTGATGCAATTCTCATATTGGCACAAATGTAGCAACAAATAACAGGGGATTCTCAGAGAAACAGAGAGGAAGCAGAGAGGAAGAGGAGAGAAACAGAGAGAAAGATAGAGAGAAAACAGAAAGAAACAGAGAGAAAGATTGAGAGAAAGCAGTGAGAAACAGAGAGAAAAATAGAAAGGAAAAAGAATATTAAAGAGAAAAAAGATAGGGCTAATTTGAAATAGTTAAACAAGAATGAAATGCAACTTTGCCAGAGTAGAAGTTGGGGGGGGGGGGGGGGGGGGGGGAGGGGAATGCCAGGTAGCCCCTCCCTTTAACATCAATGTTAAGGCTCCCTGACACTAGAACACAGCATTATATGATCAAGGCTATAAAAAGGAACTTTTAAATTAATATGGTTTTGGCTACTTCTTCATTGTGTACATTCTTCCAAGATGGAGTCCATCCAGTGCATAGTGCACTGGGGTGTGGTGTAGTTGGCCTGTGCCAGGTTGTTGCTGTTACTGGTGTTGGAAGGTATGGACAGATGAGGAAATGTTGTATTGTTTTCTTTTCGCCACAGTCACAGTTATCTGGCCCAGAGGTGTAATTCACTTGACCATATTGGTCTTGGAGCATCCAACTTGGCTCCTCAGGCAGTTGACACTTTTCCAAATGGTCCACTCAAGGTGAGTGCCATCTGGAAGTCTCTCCACTGCAGTGATCTTCAGCTTCAGTGTGGAATTGCTTGGACGATTGAGGGAGTAGTGCTATAGACAGGTGCATGTGTGGGAAGCAGACTCATCGAAGGGAGAAGTGGAGGAGCTGAAGCTTCTTCTGTAATGCTGGTGTGACATTTCAGGGGTGTGTTGGAACATGGGATGGTGTGGTCATCTTCTTGCCTAATCCATTCGGACTGACTAGCAACAGCTCTTCTTATGCATAGTAGGGCAATGTAAGTGAGGATGTGCAAGTGATCTGTCCTTGTTGGTTTCAGACAGCCTGTGATGATCCGGCAGCATTCATTCAGGGTGCTGTCTAATTTTCTTGCATGTTTTAAGCACTCACACACAGGACACACACAGCCGAGTAGGAAAGCAGAAGTGCAGCGGTGCAGATGGTGGATTGATCTGAGCCCCATTTGGAGTGAGTAAGCTTCTGGATGATGGCATTTCTGGAACTCACTTTGCCCTTTAACTTTGTGGTGTGTACCTTGTATGTCAATATGCAGTCAAGGGTGACACCAAAGTATGTCAGATTGTCACAGTGGCCGTCCCACATAACATCGGGGTGTGTCACAACGTCTATGTCCTGTAGGTAGAAGGCAGTAACTTGAGTCTTCACTGGCCTTGGACTCAGTTAGTTTTGCGTGTAATACACAGTGAGATCATTCAACGCATCTGTGAGGGTGTTACAATGGTGGTGACATCCTTGGATTGAGATGTGACAGCAAGATCATCAGCAAAGATGAAATTTCTTGTGTCCAGGTGGACGGGTAGTTCATTTGTGTAGATATTAAACAGAAGAGGAGTGAAGACACTGCCTTGTGGCAAGCCATTCTTCTGGGTTCTTGTGAGAGCTACCCTAGTTACAGAACATTGCTATTCTGATAACCAGAGTAGCTTCCCTGCACCCTAGTCTATGTACAAACTCTCTGTTGCAAATACACTAAGGCTACCTCTCTGCACTTCCTATTTAGCAGTAGGTTCCCATACATAATTCTCAATTAGGTATTCAAGTATCATAAACTTAGCACATGCACTGTCTGTCTCATAAACAACAATAGGTCTTTACAAGTAATTACATAGAGTCAAGACTGAAAACTGAGAACTGAGAACTAATTAAACACAGTGATCACTGTCCTTTTGTAGTTTTACTGGCTGACCCTACTTCTGGGGCCTCTCCTCTCAGTAGCTTGTGCCAACATGGGTGTTGTCTGACCTGCCACGTCCATATCTGGTTTGTTCTTAGAATAATTATTTCTATGATCATTGCTTTAATAATCAATTCCTGTCTGTCCACATGTTTATCTTGTGGAAGTAATCTATATCCACTGGTGACCACATTCTCATAATAATCATCCTCTCTTCAATCTTTCTCTGTGTTATCAGTTGCTCTCATAGCCATTGCAGCCAGCTGTACCTATCTGAATTCAGATGGTGGAATTTTCGGAAGATTTGCCACTTGGTCCTGGTGGTGGTGGTGGGGCGGGGCATGTACTGAGCATTGAAAAGCTTGAGGCACCGCTGGTTGTCCCAGACAAGCTTGTCATTGAAGGTCACAGGCTGGTTGTCTGGAGCTCATTGTTGACCACAGAGGCTCTTTACTGTCGACCACAGATGATTTGTGCCACTCTTGAGGTTCACTCCACCCAGATATTCCTCCCACTTGTGCTGCTGGTATGAAGTGACTTCCTTGTTGATCTCCTTGGTCAGCTGTGGGATGCTTGGGTCTCTGGGGAGGTTGGCCTGGAGGTCATCCCACTTCTGAGCAAAAACTGCTGCTTCAGTTGGGAAGAACGGCCAGACCTCACGGATGCAGCCAGCTGGAATGGTTCTGGTGGCGGCCTTTTTCAATATTTGTCAGAATCGGCGCTCACCAACATAGTCGGTTAGGGTTCTCTGCCAAAGGCTTCCTCACTCAGGCCCATGAAGGCCGGCCAGTCGACCTTGCTGAAGTTGATGAAGGTTTGGTTATTGGTCACCTTGACTGACTCGAAATGTAGGGAGTCCAGGATGGCCATGTGATCTGAGCCAAGGGCAGCAGCTTCCCAAGTTGCCCCTGGGAAGAGAGCACAAGACTGGCCAGTGAAATGTCTGGAGAGCTCGATGTTGATGCTGTGACTCTGGTGGTGGAGTCTTCATTGAGCACGGTGAAGGTGGAACACTCTATCTCACTTGCAATCAGGCCCCCACGGGTGTCCTCGGGGAGCTCTGAAAACCAGAGTTCATGATGGGCATTAATATCCCCCAAGATAACTGTGTCCTCAAGTTGCAGCAGGAGGTCAAGATTCAGCTGATAGCTAGGTGAGCAGGACAAGGCTGGTGGGCAATATAGGTTAATGATGGTGATGCTCATAACCCTGTATCTATGAATATGGCCAGCCGCTCAAGGTGTGGGTCTGTCATTAGTGGTAGTTGGTGTGTTTTGAAATTTACTGACTGGTGGGTGATAAAGGCTAGACCTCCTCCCTTAACTCTGTCTGCTGGCCTGTCCACACGAACAATGGAGAACCAGGAAGCTGCAGAGTGGTATTTGGTCTTAGCAGGGTTTCTTGCCCTGTGGCTATGAAGATGTTGTTTCTGGTCATGTAGTCAATCAGTGTATCCATCTTCCCTCATAGACCACAGATGTTGATCTGGACCAGACTGAATGGTAGAGTTGTTGCAGGCTGTTGATGAACCTGACCTGGGCTGGGGTTTGATTCAATGCCAGTTTGAAGGAGGAGAATCCAGAGCAGGCCGGCCAGCATGGCCCACTCCAAAGCAGAAAAGGTGTCAAACGAGTGACTTGGAAATGTTGGGTCTTGTGTCCTTGAACAAAACATGGTTCTGTTCTTGGACATAGCTCTTGGACATAGCTCTTCGATGAAAACACACCCAACTTGGAGCCTTGATGTTGTTAACTCTGATAGAAGAGGTCGACCAGATAGTGATGTTGGATAGCACTCCCATACTGCTCATGGGGTGATTCAATAGCGACCTTCATGCCAAGGATGCCGAGTCTGACACTATTTGGTCCTCTGACACTATTTGGTCCTCCGTGGGTTTCTTGGAGACACAGAACATGGCAGTCCTCATCACGACAGATCTTTGCAATAATGTCTCTCTTAGCAGAGGAGAAGCCTTCTACATTGATCGAGATAACTTGAGGGCTGAATGCTTGACATTGTTGTCTGGCGTTGTACCGATTTTTTTTATTTTTAGGAAGGAAGGATGGTGGTAGCAGAATTCACTATCTCCAAGGAGATACCCAAGGCCAACAAGGTCATTTCAGCTATAGTCCTACTTGGCAACAAAGCACAGGAACCCAGCAGCCAATAACCAAGAAGGCGGTGAAAGATTATAAAAAGCAATAACCTAATAGTTTGTGTATAGTCCAGCTGCCACAGGGGTGAATGTTGTTTTATGGTATATATAATATTTTTGCATAGATTCAATATCTCAAGACCATATATTTCAAGAATATGCAGGGTGATATTCTGTAAATGTTGAGCATTTTATAAAAATGGGCCCATTTTACAGGAGTACGTAATAGACCAGTGATAAGTCTATCACGAAATTAAAAAATACAGTTCTTTTTTATGTAGCAGCATTATATATATCAAATAATCACAGAAGGTTGGCAGGAGCAATATGATTGATGCTGTATAATGCTCTATATGTGTGTGCCATAATGACCTGGTAGCCTTATGAAGTGGATGTATCAATTCATACATTTATGAAAGAGGGATCAGTCGAAGAGTATTATAGACATATCTGATGAAATGATTGATCATGTCATCCATGCTATTAATTTAAGATTTGAACAAGATGGATACAAAGTTATTTGTAAGTTAGATGATCTGATTTGCTGATAATTATGTTTTCACACCTTATGCTTGGTTCAGCAAGTTCTGGTTTTACAGTTGTGCGTTCTACATTGTAATCTCCTAATGAACTTAAAACTGAAAATAATTAGAAGTATTGTGAAACTTCTGCAGTCTCTCAATGAGTATGAACATTAATTATATTTTATGGTAGTCTAGCTGGTAAAATTAATCTTACTTATGCCAATAACAAATGTGATCAGTGAGAAGTCATTCAGTGCTCCATAAGGTTTAAAAAAAAAACTGGCTAAAAAGAACTATGTAGCAGTTTAGACTGAACTGGTGCATGATCCTTCACCAAGTTATAAATATTTGACTGACACCACTAGACTTGAATAAAGTAGCAAATGAATTTGCTAGCCGAATCCTGGTGCAAGAGTATTTTTGATAAATTTTACTAAATAATTGTTTATCTCAGTATTGGTGTAGCTAAATTTATTTTGTTGCATTTTGATCAAATTTCTTTCCAACCTTCATGGACACTCAAAACACTTAAAAATTGTTTCTAACTTTTTCACATCACACACACACACACGCACACCATATGCACACGCGCGCACACACACACACACACACACACACACACACACACACACACACACACACACACACACACACACACACACACACACACACACACACACACACACACACACACACACACACACACACACACACACACACACACACACACACACACACACACACACACACACACACACACACACACACACACACACACACCTATCCTGTCCTGTCATAACACTGCCAAATTTGGTCACGTGTCCCTCCATATGAGGGAGCAAAGAAAAGGAACCATCAGCACAGCTGTGGTCACAGGTCCCTCTTTCATTATCCGGTTGATATGGGTGCTGTTTCCTCCACGCTGGAACTAGTGTGAGTATTGTCATCCTGGCTGTCAGTTTCCTGATTCTCTCTGCCACACCTGTGCACTGCAATGCCTCCTCTGATTCTGAACCATCTTCCACAGACTGTACACCTCACTGCTCCCTTCTGTTCACATACTGGCTTGCTTCGCTCTGCAGTACACTTGTGCCTCATCTTGTCACATTCCCTCCTGAAACACCTGCCAAACACATCACACTTGACATCCCCAGGCATGCTCACCCTTTGCTGTAGCTGAGATTGTTGATAGTTATTCAGCCATCACTGTATGCTGTGTGCCACTTCCCTCTATGGAGAGCCACTTCAAACCAGCTGCTTTCATCAATCTGTGCAGCCTTCATATCTCTCTTCACAAGATCTCTCCACCTCCTCCTTGGTCCTCCACGTGGGCATGGTTGGGGAAGCCAGCTAAATAGAGTCTTTTTGGGAATTTGATGGCCTAGCATCCTAGCTAGGTGCCCCAGCCACTCAGGACGGTGCTTCATGAGCTTGACAGTGATGATCTCCTGGTCTCCCCACTGTTCTCTGGTCATCCTTGAGGTGATCCTCTCTTCCCACTACCTCATGTTGGTGATACCCAGTACTGTGTGAATGCAGCAGTGGTGGAATGCATTCAGCCGTTTCAGGCTATTCCTGAGTGAGTGAACACACACACACACACACACACACACACACACACACACACACACACACACACACACACACACACACACACACACACACACACACACACACACACACACACACACACACACACACACACACACACACACACACACACACACACACAAACACACACACAAACTGTCCCAAAATGCTCTCATTTTGATTCAAATTTATGTTGACATTTCAGGGGAGTAGGAATAGGGGGTGGGGGGGGGGGGGGGCATTTGCCCCCAAATAATTTTATTGAGAGGGCATTTCCCTCCCCCCCCCCCCCCCCCCCCCCCCCACACACCTCAATATTCCTATGTAAAATATCACCCATGATGGGCTACCTTTAAATTACCTCATTATGGCTGCAATTTTATAATCAAAATTTGTCAAACTGACAAGATAGAAACTCCACTGTGCTTTATCTTTTACACTTTTTTTATCCCCAAAGACAGCTTATTTTAATAGTTTTCCAAATATATATACCTTCACAAAATAAACAAGCAGTCAGAACTTGTGTTCATGCCTGAGGCTAGAGTATCACCCCTAAGATGTGTTAATAATGAAACATAAAAACTACCTTGTGTTACCCAACACCAGAGTTTCGAATAGGGTCCTTTATTGATTCAAAGTAAGAAACTATTCTCTAGTAAAATGTCCATGTCCAAGCAGACGTTCTCTGTACCAGTAATGTGCAGCTGTGAATTAAACACTTCTACAGCATGTGCCAGTAATGTGCAGGTGTAAATTAATAACTCTCACATTATGAACTGGTAATGTGCAGGTGTAAATTAAACAACAGTAAGAAGCAGCTGTAAATTTGAACCCTTTTACCTCAGTGCCAGTATTATGCAGCTGTAAATGAAACACAAGTGCCAGTAAGATACACCCTGTTTTAAAAAGGGGGGGGGGGGGAATTGCTCCCCTTGCCCCCCCCCCCCCCCCCCTTGGGATGGGCCTTTGCTAAGAAACTTGTGCTAAATTAGGAATGGCATCTTCAGTAAAGAAAAAGAAGGTAGTGTAGGTTCATATTTCCGGTCTTTGGGGATGTTAAATGTAGAATTGTTATTTCTTGTAAATTGATATTGTGTTTAGTATTCTGTGAAAAGATGTCAGTTGTCTTTGTTCTGAATTTTGTCAGTACAAAATATTTAGAAGCTGCTACAGTGGTGACTCCAGATTTGTCACAACATACTTGTGATTTTTCCAAATGGATCAGCCAGTGCCTGGTGCTCCAGTAGAATCTGTATCAAACTTCCTACATTTGACTCCATTGACCCAGAGTTGTGGTTCATCTAGTGTGAAGCCTAGTTTGCTCTCAGGAATGTTACAATGGACCAAACTAAATACTACCTTGTAGTAGCAGCGTTGGACTTGGTTATCCAACTTTGCCTTAAGGCTACTCTCATAGCCCATCCAGTGGCTGATAAGTTCAACAACTTAAAACAGGTCCTTTTTGGCCACGTATGGCCTTTTGGATGAACAGAAAGCAGAAAGAATTTTAGACGCTGGTCATGAGCAGAAAACAGAAAGAATTTTAGACTCTGGTTCACTGGGAGACATGAAACCATCAGACACGTTAGCTTTCATGAGGAGTTTACAGGGTACCACCCTTTTTAAACAAGTATGGCTTCGCACTTTCCCAATGGAGTTGCACAAGCAAGTTGCATCTGCAGGTCTTAACTGGCCTTGATGAAATAGCTAAGCGAGCTGACCTTATTCAAGAGTCTCTCAAGGTTGGACAATTGGCTGCTCTTTCTTCCTCCCAGAAGATCTCATCTTCATATCCATTCCATCAAGTTGGAAGGCAAACTTGTGATCGTTGTTCTAAAAGAGGAAAAAGGCAAGTGGTGTTCTTTGATTTATGTGCTTACCATGCTAAAGTCAGGCATAAAGCATACAAATGTGTACCACCCTGTCCCTGGAATTATAGGGTTGCAGCCATCCATTTTGAGATAGCAAGAAATGAGGAGGCCAACCACCTGGAGTAGCCACAGTGGTTAAACCTTCAAAAAACTTTGTGCTACATATATGAGATCGATTGTCAGGTTGTAAATTTTTTGTGGACTCAGGTGCACAGGTTAGTGTTATCCCACCCTCTGTCAATGATAGACATACTTCCTCTAAAGGCCATGCCCCCCTTCAAGCTGTTAATGGATCATTTATCCACACCCTTGATACACTTCTTGTGCCCATTGTAATTAGTGACAGGCATTTCTCTTGGGAGTTTGTAATTGCAGATGCTAGCCAACCATTACTGGGGGCTGATTTTTTGTGCACCAATGGGCTGATGCTTGATCTCAAAGGCCATAGGCTAATTGATACTAAATCATATGTAATTATTCCTCTCACCCAAGCTACCCAAGTTGGCCCTCATATCAGCACGGTAGCGGTAGAGGCAGGTGGTGCATATTCTGATATCCTAAGAGAGCTTCCTTCCATTACTATGCCAAATTTTTCATTAACAGTACTCAAGCATGGAGTTGAACATTATATGCAGACACAGAGTCCTCCAATCAGTGCCAGAGCTAGAGTCCTCTCCACTGTACATGGTCCCTAAGGGTTCTGGTTGGAGGCTTTGTGGTGATTATCATAGGCTTAATAGTGTGATTACTCCCGATAAGTATCCAGTTCCTCACATTTTGGATTTTGCCATTAATTTAGCAAGGATGAAGATTTTCTCCAAGATTAATTTGGTAAAGGATTATCATCAGGTTCCTATCAATAAAGATGTCGTTCCAAAGACTGCAATTATCACCATATTTGGACTTCTTGAATATCTCCGAATTCCCTTTGGACTCACTAATGCGGCTTAATCCTTTCAACATCTCATGCACAGAGTCTGCCAGGGACTGGATTTCATTTTTGTTTATCTGGATGATATTTTGGTGGCTAGTTGCACAAAAGCAGACCATCAGAAGCATTTGTGTTCAATTTTTTCAAGACCGCAAGATTATGGTTTGGTTATTAATCACTCCAAATGCATTTTTGGGGTGGTTTCAATCGATTTCCTGTGCCACTATGTGGACCAACGTGGTGCATCCCCTTTATCTGAAAAAATTAAAGCCATTCTGGATTTCCCGCAACCCAAGATGGTCAAGGGAATGCAGGAGTTCTTGGGGATGTTAAAATTTTATCACCATTTTGTTCTCAATGCAGCTGCAATTATGCAACCTATTTTGCCAGTACAAAGGGAAAGGCAAAGATGGTGGAATGGTCCCAGGACATGCTCACTGCATTTTTAGCCGCCAAACAAGCTTTGGCAGCTGCCACACTGCTGGTTTATCCTCATGCGTCAGCCCCTACTTCCATCACAGTGGATGCCTCTAACATTGCAGTTGGCAGTGATTTGGAGCAGCTATTAGAAGGTCAATGGTGACCATTAGCCTTTTTCAGTCAGCAACTACGCCCTCTGGAAAGTTGGTATAGTGCCTTTGATTGGGAACTGCTGGCTCTCTACCTTACTATTCGCCATTTCCGCTATTGGTTTTAGAAGGCCGGGATTTTGTGGCATATTCAGACCACAAACCTCTTACCTTTGCTTTTGCCAAAGTGTCAGACCCTTGGTCTCCTGGTCAACAATTTCAATTAGCCTACATTTCAGAATTCACCTATGGCACATTGCTGGTAAAAACAACCATGTGGCAGATGCCCTTTATCAAGTAGTGGTCGGTGGAATCAGTTAGACTGAGCATGAACTTGTTTTTAGCAATGGCAGAAGCACAGTGACAAGATGGTGAAATGGACACTTATCAGACAACTACTACTATTCTCCAACTGAAAGAGATAGCCATCAGATATTCTCAGGATTTCATCCTTTGTGACACCTCGACTGGCCAACCATGCCCAGTGGTACCGACATCTTGGAAACATAACGTTCTAGCTCTAGCCCTAGCCCTTTGGAAACATATAAAGTTCCACACCGACATTTTGAACACATTGATGTGGATTTAGTTGGCCCTCTTCTGCAGTCTCAAGGATTCACCTATCTCTTCACCATTGTGGATAGGTTCATTCGTTGGCCTGAAGCTGTTCCTCTGATGGACATGACAACCGTTTCCTGTGCTTGGGCTCTCATTGCTAATTGGATAACAAGGTTTGGTGTGCCAGCTCATATCTCCTCCGATAGAGGGTCACAGTTCACTTCTGAATTATGGACAATTGTTGGACTCAATATCATTGCACCACTGCTTATCACCCTCAGGCAAATGGATTGGTAGAGTGATTCCATCATCACTTGAAGTCAGCTTTGCGTGCTAAGTTACATGGCCCAAACTGGTTAGATATTTTATCATGGGTATTGTTAGGCATCCGTACTGCACCCAAGGATGATTTAAACACCTTGTCATCAGAACTTGTTTATGGGCTCCCTCTCACAGTCCCAGGTGATTTATAACTTCTTCATCATCTATAACACCAAATGTACTTACCTTCCTTCCAACACTTTGGGGGAAGTTCCAAATTTTGGCACCAGTCCCTACCACACTACATAGTTCCTCTTCCTTTTCAGTGCCTCCAGATCTGATGACAAGTGCTTTTGTGTTTGTGCATCAAGATGCTCATCGTACCCCTCTACAAAAACTGTATGTGGGTCCCTACAAGGTGTTGCAGGCTGGCAATAAAACTTTCAAGTTGGACATGGTAGGGAAAGAAGAAATCATCTCCATTAATAGAGTAATAGCATTGACAGTCCTTTGCAGGTGGCCGTTCCTCCTCCACGTGGGCATCCGCCTCTTTAACATCAGCCTGCCAAGGCCCATGCAACGAATTTACACGTATTCCTGGAACATTTTCACCAACAGCAGGTGCAACGGAGCCAATTTCATCATTAGTACAAAACTGGGCACAAGTGTCTACCCCAACAATTTGTACTTGGTCCAGCCATAACATGGTGTCACCTGAGCAATTTAAGTAGTTCAAGTCACTTTGGGGATGTCAAAATCGGACTTTTTATTTCTTGTAAATTGATATTTTGATTAATATTCTATGAAAAGATGTCATTATCTTTGTTCCGAATCTTTGTCAGTACAAAATATTTAGCAACTGCTAAAGTAGACACCAGTCAACAAGGCATTAGGTCCTTTTTTTCTTCAGCTAAGTTTCCCCATCTCAAGGTAAGTAGCTAGTAAGTACTAAGTATTTAGTAGTACTGATAATAGTGGTAAGTTTTACTGACCCAAATCTTGTATTACTTCATAGGTGATGGCACTGACATAGACCACAGTGATGATCAAAGTGAAAATGGTTCAGAGGTCTCTCGGACTGATGATGGTGGTTAAACATCCAATGGTATTACTTCCTGGAGTTTGCCTAGTACCTCTGTACATGTAATGGTACATGTTGTACTGCTGGAGTAATTAACAACCTACCAAGGGAGTTGCTTAGTAAAACTGAAAAGATACATGGATTTCATACAAATGTCCAGAATCTATGTTTCTTGCCATCATGGCACGAAACATTTGCATGGATTAATTTTTTGCTAAAAGCCATTAAGAGTATATTCCTATTACTGTCAAGAAGCATATAATCAAAGCTTACTGTTATAGGCACAAAAGCTGAACCTGCATTCACTGTTACTGGTTTTTTCAATTGGAAAAAAAGCCACAACTAGCTTTAAAGAGCATGAATGTTCAAGAGCTCATAGAGATGCTGTAGCATGCGAAATTTCAGCCATGTCTACCCCTGCAACTGAATTACTTAGAAGTGAAGTTGATACTGTCCATGTTCATCAGAAAAGCAGCTTAATAAAACAGCTTTCTGCTCTGCATTACTTGTTACAACAAGGTATTTACATCAGAAATTACCATGCTGGTGGCTCAAACTTGAGTGTTATGCTTTAACAAGTACTTGGAGAATTGGCATGGGTGGACGACCATAAATGTCAGTCCCCAGAAATTATTAATAAAATAATACAGTTGATGGGCCATAAAGTTCTACATTCATTAATTGCAGATTTACTTTCCCAAACTTGGTTTTCATTGCTAGCTAGCTGATGAGACTAGGGGCATTCTAATCGTGGACAGTTTATTATTACTTTGTGATGGGTATCAGATAACTATGATATTGATGAAAAATTCTTTGGGCTTGTACAAGTTGATGCTACTACAGCTGAGTGTCTTTATTCATCTTTGAAAGATAGGTTAATTTCTTTAGGCACTCCATCTAGTCATTGCAGGGGCCAGGGATATGATGGGGCAAGAAATTTTTAGAGTTGCATTAGTGATGTTGCTAAAAGATTTAATAAAATAAATCAGCAATCCCAGTACACTGATAGTAAGTATACAAAGGGAGATTTAAACTTTGCTATGGAAAATGCAGTTGATAAAGTATTCACTCAAGCAGCAAGTAATTTTTTAAAAAGTACAAGAACAACATGAAGACTCAACTACACCAGGGATATGAATACTTCGCCCAACAGGGTGGGTCACTTCAAGAAACGATGGAATCTTCTTGGCATGGAACTGATGATTGTTGTTTTTTTTTTGAAAAGCTAGTGGTATGCTAGCATTCATGGAGAAATTTTAAGCCTATTTTGGTTTGAAGCTCTCTGTCTTGGTCTTGGTATTACTGAACAGTTATCAGTTACTCTTCAGGGAGTGAATACTAACACCAATGACTGCTTTGTTCAGTCAATGCTACCATTCAAGATCTAACTAGACACAGAAGTGATGAAATGTTAGAAACATTTTGTGAATTGGTCAAACATGAAGCTGAAGACAAATGCAATCCACCAATATTGCCTAGGAAACCAAAACTTCAAAGGAGGTTAAATGATGGTGGATGTGGGCATTCCTTTAGTTCTGTACATGAGCTTACAGAAAAGAATATTATGAGGTTAATGACAGCTTAGTAGATTTTTTTAAATGGTTTAAACAAAAGAATTTTATTTTCTACAGAAATTGGAGACTCTACTTCTTGATAGTGCAAATGGCAAGCCAGTTACTCTCCCTAATGAGATTATTCACCTGTATGAAAGGATATCTGTCATGCAAGAGTTAAAACTCCACCTTCAACTTCTGCCATATGTTATAGTCAATGCCATGCCTCTGGATGGAATTGCTATCAGGGAAGTCACACAACCAGCCTACCTTAAAAAAAAGTTAATTACTGAAGTTTATAAGCTGCTCAAATTATATCTGACAATTCCTCTCACTAGTGCATTTGCAGAGCGAAATTTATCAGCTTTGAAAGGGCAGAAAAAATATTTAAGGAATTCAATGGCACAGCAATGCCTAAACCATTGCATGTTATTACGTATTCAGAGACAAAACTGATTGCCTTAATCTAAAAGACATTGGTTATTTTGGGCAATATAGATTAGTATTTTCCTAATTTTGATGCATTTCTTCTTTCTTTTTTTTTTTTAAGTATAAATTCTCATAGTAATGATAATGATAAATCTGAGGCATGAAAACATGCAATCATTTTGGGTATCATTTCTTAGCTTGTACATGATTCTTTTCATTTTGCCCCCCCCCCCCCCACAATAATTTTTACCTTTCCGCTCCACTGAATTGGTTCCTTCCTGCACCCTAACCCCACCACCAGCACCATTTATACAGACCTTGAGACCAAACCGAATCCTAATTTTAACCTGACCACTAGCGGACAACTGATAAGTGCTCCAAGGAATTGTGAGAATATAATTCAGAGGATGGTCTTTCGTAAACCACTTCCGGTCAACTCGTGATCTATTTTTAGACCGGTGTAGGATATCTATAAATAGAGTCATGGGCGGGATAGGGCACAGCCGATTACCGCCGGAGCTCAGCCCTACTCCGCTCACGGCAGGTTACCTATACTGCTGAACTGGGAGAAGTTGTTTAGCTGGGAGGTCCTCCGCTGAGTTGTGTCCTTGTATTGCCTCGCTTCTCCGGTGAGGATGGGTGGAACTTGAGTTCTCGTTCAAGGCTATAAATATTTTCAGCGAGGATAGTATTATGTAGCAATTTTTTCTGAACGCACATCAGGGTCTGCTAGCAACACAATGATGTTGTTTAGGGCTTACGCCTTAGCTCCTCAATTAGGCTATCACCAAATTATTTACCATGTTTCCTTTGGTGCTTTCTCAGTTCAGCAAAGGAGTGTGCGGTGGTAATGTCTGCGTCCAAGGACCTGACTGAATATAAGCTGGTGGTGGTGGGTGGAGGAGGAGTGGGGAAGTCTGCTCTCACCATCCAGTTCATTCAGGTAAAGTTGCAGTTAGCACTATTGTTATGAGACAGCTAATTTAAGAAAACTGTGCCTGGAAGGTATCCTTACATGAACATCTTTGATAGTTGAATTTACTGGTCCCTGGTGGGGGTCTTCACATTCAAAAGTGCAGGTACTGCTGAATGAACACCCATGCCCAATGAAGCGCAAATGAGTACAGTAGTCTATGGCTATACTCAAGAATATTTCTTTAAGGAAGCCATATTGCCCAAGCCCTAGAGGCGGGTGAATAGTATGCTAGCCCATGTGCTCTACTGAGCATGGGTGTTAGCAATATGACAGTGATGATTCGCACAAGTAGGGACCAGTGAACTAGAGTATCACCAACCATTCTACTTGATCTATTTTCAACGTGGTAGCGTTTCATCAATGACAAAGTTAGTGGTGGTATTGGCCAGATTTACTTCTACTGAAGGAATTGTGTACTGCATAACCTGTCATAACCTGTCATCATGGATTGTGCCTGTCCCTTGCACCCTTGGGATGGTTCTAAACCATCATAGACGAAGTCATTCATTGTGTTTGAAAACCTAGCTGTGGCTAATTAATGACCTCTGACCCATGGGTATGTTAGTGGTTAGCAGGAGGTATTTATGTGTTCTGGTCCTTGAGAAATGAAGAGGCAGATTTGCTCCCAGTCTTTCAATGTTGTGCTGTATTTATATAGCTACATTGATCGTTGTCCTGACTGTCGAATAATGTGGATCAAGTTTAGGGAATCCAGAAATTCTCTCACTCTTTCCAACCATTGTGCTGTATTTATATAGCTATATTGATTGTTGTCCTGACTGTCAAATAATGTGGATCAAGTTTAGAAATTCTCTCACTCTTTCCAACCAACTGCTGCATGTTGGACAGTGTGGGGATGGAGTTTGTGGAACAGGTCCAAGGTAGTGCATTACACTCTTTCCATGAGCTGTGGCAGTAGCCACTGAATGGTGAAGCATGCATCCTAGTTGTGTTTCCATGGTGAAGTTTAAACTATTCTTGCCAGTGTATCATTTGGTGTGAAGTTGCTAGTGGTACTCCTCCAAAGCAATCTGGTGTGTTGAGGTCATGACCTTTCAGCAAAATTTTCTGCTAATTACATCAGGCTAAAGATGTATTTGGAGGCTAGGTTTTTATTTTGGTTTTTATTATTTTGTCTACTTTTTTCCCCCTACCTTTCTTGGTTGTCATTTGAGCATTATTTAGAATTATTAATAATGACAGAAAGATAGTGCAACTTCTGAGGATATCTTCTTGAGTATGCAAGCTTGTGCTCTGTTCTCACCTGTATCATTGTGCTGTGAATTCCTAGCCCTTGCCCTGTTCTCACCTGTATCATTGTGCTGTTGATTCCTAGACCTAGCCCTTGCCCTGTTCTCACCTGTATCATTGTGCTATGGATTCCTAGACCTAGCCCTAGCCCTTGCCCTGTTCTCACCTGCATCATTGTGCTGTGGATTCCCAGACCTTGCCCTGTTCTCACCTGTATCATTGTGCTGTGGATTCCTAGACCTAGCCCTTGCCCTGTTCTCACCTGTATCATTGTGCTGTGGATTCCCAGACCTTGCCCTGTTCTCACCTACATCATTGTGCTGTGGATTCTTAGACCTAGCCCTTGCCCTTACCTGCATCATTGTGCTGTGGATTCCTAGACCTGACCTTTCCTTGTTCTCACCTGTATCATTGTGCTGTGGATTCCCAGACCTAGCCCTGTTACCACCTGCATCATTGTGCTGTGGATTCCCAGACCTAGCCCTTGCCCTGTTCTCACCTGCATCATTGTGCTGTGGATTCCTAGCCCTTGCCCTGTTCTCACCTGCATCATTGTGCTGTGGATTCCCAGACCTAGCCCTTGCCCTGTTCTCACCTGTATCATTATGCTGTGGATTCCTAGCCCTGTTCTCACCTGTATCATTGTGCTGTGGATTCCCAGACCTAGCCCTGTTCTCACCTGTATCATTGTGCTGTGGGTTCCTAGACCTAGCGAATTGGAGAACACTGGTACACCAAACAGCTTCATTCATGGTGGAGAATTACTATGTGTGGGGTGGTGTGTAGTTGGTGTTGTAGGACACCACTCGTGTGTGTGGTGGGTGTTGGAGGCCACCACTCATATGTACCTTACCTACTGGTGCAGTGCACTACTACGGACTAGGCAACTCATAGTGACAGGATGATTAATGTTGTTGTTGTAGAGCCACTTTGTGGAGGAATATGATCCCACCATTGAAGACTCTTATCGCAAGCAGTGTGTGATTGATGACGAGGTGGCAGTTTTGGACATATTGGACACAGCCGGACAAGAGGTGACCATCTCTCACATATGCAGGCCCATTAATACTTATAACAGTGACATACATTATCACATGTAACAAATAGCATGTCACATGCTGCCAGAATCAGCCGGTGTCCTCTCCTCTCAAGCTGAACACTTTGTGACTGCCAATGCTGGTGTTGCCATAGTATCCATCATTTAGTTGTGGGTCTGTATATGACGATGGGTTCTCTCTGCTATAGACTAGCAATGGTTCTATGGTGGAGTTGACAGACAGGTCTTTGCAACCATTTGGTTAACTTATTCCTCTCCAACGTTAAATGTGATACGTACAGAGGTCATAGGTGCAGGGAGAGGTTGCCACTGGTCTAAGTAAGAGGTTTCTGGTGGATGCTTGCATGCACAGGTACAACTGTTTATAGCATAGCATTAATGTGGTGTTTGTGTACAGGAGTTCAGTGCCATGAGGGAACAGTACATGCACACAGGCGAAGGCTTCCTTCTTGTCTACTCCATTATCGACAAAAACAGCTTCGATGAAATCTCTAAATTCTACAGGCAGATTTTAAGAGTTAAGGACAGGTAAGTATCGTGTGTGTTACCATAATTGGGACTCATGGATAAGCCCACACATTTGGAGTTAAAGAATAAAATTGCATATTTATTCCGCTAACTTGAGAATGTCGATAGTTTGTGGTTAACTCTGCTTGTATCTCAATTTATGTGAACAGGTTTTTAGGCACCAGCGTTAGGAAGTATTCTGTGGACAGATTGTTTCCATGCAATTTTTTTTCCTTAGTTTAGAGTATAATTGTTTGTTTTTTTTTTGGGGGGGGGGGGGGGGGGGGTGTATCATCTAGGTCACCCTACTTCGTTCATTTCTGTTTTTACAGGCTAGAGTAGCCAATGGCTTCTTTTGTTTTGTGTGTATCAATTGTTGTCACTTCCTAATTGCAGTTACCTTAAGCCTTTTGGCCTGCTCAAGATGACCTCCTGGGCACAGCAGGTGTTGTAGGGTTTTCCCCTTTATCCCCCCCCCCCCCCTTTCTTGTTTATTTTTACAACCTGAGTTAGTTAAATCATGTTTTGGTTTCACCTGTGTGTGTTAGTGTTTGTCTGTCCACTCCAATGTATCCACTGGGATTAAGAGAACTGCTGAGTCAATTGGGATAAGATTTGGTGTGAGCACTTGAGGGTGGGAGATGGCTTTTGAAAGAATTTGGATTTGCTGTTTTTTTGTCTGTCTTCGAATCTCATATTCCTTCTTGGTTATTACAATAGTTTGAGTGATACAGTTACCCTTCAAACCACTCCATGTATAACACTCAGTCCCTCTAAATATGCCCTAAATGAGGTTACTAAAACTGAAACACAGAAGCCTGTGCAACAGCAAAAGTAGGAATTGTTCCATCTTTGAATGGCTTCTGGTGTTTATTTTGGTTTTTTATTCTTTTGTTTGTTTTGTTTTGGGGGGGTGTTTATTGTTGGGTTTTGGGGGGGTTTGTTGTTTTGTGTTATTGTTTTGTGTTGCTTTGTGTTGTTTTTTGGTTTATTTCATTTTTTAAATTGCTTCAGCATGGGATTCAGAGTGGCTCCATGGGTGTGTGCTATTTGTATATTGACTTAAGCTACTGTAAGCTAACATGTTGTGTCTTCTCTCCTGATGCTATTTTAATTCTGGAGCAGTTTTTTTTTTTTTTTTTTTTTTTTTTTTTTTTTTTTTTTTTTTTTTTTTTTCTCCTTCTTACTCAGTCCCTTTGGGAAATGCTTATATGCTTGTTGAAGGCACATTTATTTTCCATGTTAACCAAACTTTCCCCCAATCTGTTATCCCATTTTGAATGCTGACCCCACCTCCAAAGATCATTTCAGATTCTAATTGTGATAGATATTTCCTCATGAATACCACAGATACACAGATTTTGTATTTTCTTAAGGTGAGGTTGTTGGGGTGGGAGTAGTTCTACCACTTGGGACCACCATTATGGTGATTGTGTGTGTGTGTCCGTCTCCACAGGACGGAGTTCCCCATGATACTTGTAGCCAACAAAGCAGATTTGGAGTTGGAAAGAGCGGTAAGTTGTTTGTTGAACTAGCGACTTCAGTAAGCTGTGTACAGTAAAGATTCAATGTGTCTGCTTCACCTCATCCAATCTGTTCTCCTCCCTCCCTCATGTAGGTTTCCCATCAGGAGGGTGAAGATATGGCACAGCAAATCAAGGTAAACTTAGGAGAGAGGGCTACTTAGATTCAAGCTGTTCTTATGCTGTGTATTGCGTTGTCTTGTGTTCCTAGGTGAAGTATGTTGAAGCCAGTGCAAAGCACAAGTTGAATGTGGAGAAGGCCTTCCATGACTTGGTCAGAGTGATCAGACAAGCCCAGAAGCCAGACAGTCAGAAAGAAAGGAAACGCAAGAAATTTAAATGTACTCTATTATGAGGAGCAGACACTTTCCTCCCTCTCTCCCTTACTTAGTGTCCATCCTCGTGTCCCTACCACATACACACAATATGCACAATAGCACGTGGTCTTTGTGTTGTTATTATTATTCTAGTGAGTGTGTGTTTCATGTCATTATTTGAATACAATTTGTATATTTATGTGCAACTTTTACACTGAACACAATCTGGACACCCAAAATTCTATCCAAGACTGCTGCTAGGCGTAGATGTACCACTGTCGGGTTTTATAAAAGTGAAATATAGCAGTCTGAACTGTGGTAAGGTGCAGTGTGGCAGTCTGATCTGTGGTGAGGTGCAGTGTGGTGGTCTGATCTGTGGTGAGGTGCAGTGTGGCGGTCTGATCTGTGGTGAGGGCTGGGTACTTCCAGGTGATAAAATTACTGCATTTTTTCTTTCCCCCCTTTTTTTTCTTTCGAGTGATGTGGGTAAGGCTATTATGAAATAATTGCTTTTCCCCATAAGCACACTTGCTGACCATTGCCTGAATAAGCTTTTTAAATTTTGCCTATTATTGAATCAATTATTCAATCAATTCTAATTTCCACCTTATTGTATAATTAAAAATTTTTAAAACAACCTGTTACTCCATGATTCCCAAAAACACTCCCTCATAAAGGAATCCCTAGTCTACTGAAAAGCTGATGCCACCCAAAATGTCCCACATGGGAATACATTGAAAGATTAACCTCCACACAAATTAGAAAGGTTAACCAATTTTGTAGGAGTTTAATTCAGTCTGAGTCACTTGATGTTTGCACCAAATCTTTTAGCATGGCAACTCTCAGCACAGCCCACTCACTGTGAAAATTACGCAATCCATTATTTCCTCCTTTTTGAACTTGCTCAATTCAGCTCTATAAAATATTCCCATTCTGGTCTCCAAATTATATTACAACTCAGCACCACATCCCAAGCTACTCAGAGCACTTAATGGTAAAGTATCATCAGCTGAAGTAATGATACAAACAACAACAACAGAGTTTTGGGGGCTCAACACTGCACCTGATGGCACCGAATCAAATGATATATGTGATGGCTACACACCAGCTCATGTGATGCTTACACACCAGCTCATGTGATGGCTACACACCAGCTCATGTGATGGCTTACACACCAGCTCGTGTGATGGCTACACGCCAGCTCATGTGATATAGTAATTGTACAGAGGGAGGGAAGAATAGCACACACAGTGAGAACAGTTAGACAATCACTACATTATAGTTGAAAATGTGTACTCGAATATTGTATATATTTCATATGTAGTCACATAACATGATAGGGAGAAATGAATATGTGGGCGGGCACCATGGAAAAGTCAGCCCTCCGTTGGGGGTTTAGAGAAAGTAAAATAGACTGGACTTTCACATTCAACCAAACACATCACACTCTGATAACAGCATATTCCATATTATAGTACTAGAGGCAATTATAATGCAGATGAGTATACACACACATGCACACACTCTTGACACAGTCCAACACAAAATGAATTGTCTGGACACAGAGAACATGTAACACAATTAGTTGCTAACACAAGAGTTAGTTTGGTTGTGCATTTGGACACAGAGAACACGTAACACAATTAGTTGCTAACACGAGTTAGTTTGGTTGTGCGTTTGGACACAGAGAACACGTAACACAATTAGTTGCTAACACAAGAGTTAGTTTGGTTGTGCATTTGGACACAGAGAACACGTAACACAATTAGTTGCTAACACAAGAGTTAGTTTGGTTGTGCATTTGGACACAGAGAACACGTAACACAATTAGTTGCTAACACAAGAGTTAGTTTGGTTGTGCATTTGGACACAGAGAACACATAACACAATTAGTTGCTAACACGAGTTAGTTTGGTTGTACATTGGAGAGAGTCCATAGCTGCTGGTCCACTCTCAATGTGGTTAGGATATATACTCCCCATATGTACTCTGCACAGGAGGCTGCTCTCCCTCAGGTGCCACATTCGGGTCACCTCCTCGAGACAAGTACAAGTTGTTGTAGGGAAACTGCCGAGGAACCTGTTCACAGAAGGGGACATAAACCAGGTATGCACTATTAGGAACCTGTTCATGAAGAGGACACAACTTAAGTAGGAACCTATTCATGAAGGAGACACAACTCAATTGTGCCCTATTTTCACAGAATACCATAGCACCTTGGAAAACAATATTTTCCCCCTTTTGATGTTTCTGTGCGTTTACTTTTACTCTCACAACATTTAATAACATCAATAATGCCTCAAAGCCAAAATTTTTCTTTAAATTATTTTTTAAGGGAAAAAAACCACTGAAAATTAATTTATCAACTGTAAGAATTGATGGGAGGGGAGAGAGGGAGGGACCTGTTCTCTGGCCTATTCCTCCTATTGTGCAGGCAAGATTAGTGCTGACAGTGCACTTTAAATGGAAATATTTAATTTTGTTGCTTATAATATATTATCAACTTTTAGCAATTTCAAAATATGACAAATACTTCTTTTTTTTACAAGTATGGAAAAGAAGAAAGATGATAAAGAGATGATAAAATAGTCATTTCAGACCGACTAATGGGAGCAGCTGTATTGTATTAGAGCTGTGGTTCAGAGCAACTGTGTTGAAAGCCCTTAGGGATGAACAAAGTTGTGTTGCAGCTCTTGGCAAACTTGGAGAGTATAAGGGAATTTTTGGAAGAGAATTACAAATTAATTAGACTCTGAGAACTTGTTAAAGGTAAAAAAAATGTTTAAATATTTATTTGGTTTGTGAAATGCATGTTTCCAGGTTTTCTAGGGTGAGTAGGTGGTTATGTGTTGGTTGCACAATCACAGTAGTTATTCTTTGAGAATAAATGACTTACAGAATACAAATAAACAAAGGAACAAGGAAGTGGAATGGAAGGACCTTGGCACAGAAAATGGGGGGGGGGGGGGGGAGGGATCCAGAGAAGAAGTCAGGTTCTGAAGAAAGTGGGGCTGGATTGGAGGAACCAGTTGTCATTTGGTAACTCTTTGTGGCTGCATAAAGAGTTAGTACCCCCTCCCTCACCTCATCTCCACAAAAGTCAGGGAATGTTATACACCTTGAAATTCTTTACTATTGATTAATTTATGTTGAGTTATGAGAAATTGAGGATCAAAAACAATTTAGATGAACATTCCAAACTTGCAGAAGAAGCTTAAAGTGATTGTATAATATTGAAAATATTCCTATAAATAGGTGTGGCAAGGTGGAACCTACCCCATATTACTCACAGAGTCATAATGTGTATGCATGTCCGGTATAGATATCAGGTCCAAGGGTAATTCCTAAGTACCCATGGCCAGGCGACCCATCCTCTTGGTGTAGGGTGTGGTGAGGCTCCTGACGAGCAGATTATATTTGAAATGACGCTTTGGTCAAAAAGTGGATACACATGAGCCTACATACATACACACACACCTAGAAACAACATATTGTCTGACCTACCCAGAGAAAGAGTTGGAAGCCAGGTGTGACTCAGCCCAGGTTGTTTCCAGAGTCATGATGTAATCATGGCAAGTCTTAAATCTCTAGGCACATTTTGTTGTAAGTAAGGTCCAGTTCTTGATTCAAACCTGGAGTTTCTGATTGGTAAATCTGTGCCTTTTTTTCGCCACAAGGATAACCATTTTCTTGATTTATTTTGAGCACATGTTTTAAGTTGAGTCAAAACCTATGCTCATACCAAGTTTGAGAGAAATATGTCTATAGGTTTGGTCAGGATGATGGTGCAAACATACACACATACAGATATCTCCCTTTATGTATTAAAAGAAGACGATATATACATATATCATCATAACTATATTTCTGGCCGAGGTCAATGCCGGGTATATTATTCTAATGCAACATGTGGTGTGGTGTGGTGTGGTGTGGTGTGGTGTGGTGTGGTGTGGTGTGGTCTTACGCAGGGGCATCTGGATGGGGCATCATACAACACCGATAGTCCAAATATCACACCAAGAATGGAGAATGCTACCATCAACTGACCCAGAGCTTCCCACCTACATTAGAACAGCAACCTGTGGTCATTATGGGTATGGGTGTGGCCATCAAGATACTCTCACCTGGTGTAGCGTCCATTGTTCTCCACATAGTCCATTACCCACATGTTTAAGATATCGTCTTGTTCATGCAACTGCACACACAAACATAACCACACTCTTGTTCTGAAAGTTGGATTATATCCATATGACATTGTATACACCGTAAAAGTAACTAATTAAACCCTCTAGAAGGAAAGTTCACCACACAGCTGATGGTGAGGGCCACTGGTGCATACACACACCCATCACACAGCATGCTTGTGTGTATAAGCACACACACACACACACACACACACACACACACACACACACACACACACACACACACACACACACACACACACACACACACACCACATACAGGGTCTACACAGCATGCTCGTGTGTATAGGCACCCACACACACACACACACACACACACACACACACACACCCCCCCCCCCCCCCCCCCCCACACACACCACATACAGGGTCTACACAGCATACTCTGTGTGTATAGGCACACACACCCACCCACCCACATACACACATACAGGGTCCTCCTTGTTTCTGCGGTCCTGATTATCCCACCAACCAGTAGGGGGCAGTTCCTGAGCAGATATCCAGGGCAAGTTGGGGTAGTCACCTAGCTTCAATCCTTCATCAAGGGGCTCTACCTTCTTGGACCTCCAACCTGCACCAAGTATTAGTTGCTATGTCAACAAGGCTGCTAATAAAAGCATGTCATATTGAAAGTTTCAACACCTCTTGCCAGAACGGGAATGGAAGGCCTGAGCCAAAGATTGGCCACACCAGGACTAGACCTCAGCACCTTACTCAGCAAATTACCAGCACTCATACCTCCTCTCCCCCACTTCAATACTCCGGTGCCAGAGGATCACGCGACACTAAACATTAAAAAAAAAGGAAAAAAAGAGTCTGATATATGGTAAAGGAAATCTTAAACAAAATGTGCTAATTAATTTATTTATTATTATTATTATTATTATTATTATTATTATTGTTATTATTATTATTATTATTATTATTAAATGTTCTGGACATCGTTAAGCTAAATGCGCTGCGTGGATCCACCTTATTTAGAGTGGACTCCCCTAACTTCGGGAGATGAAGATGTCTATGGCATCTGTTTCAACTTTCGCCTTCCTATTCTGGGTACTTGCTGGGCATGTTAATGTGCTGGTATATGGAGGTCAGTGCACCCCTAATCCAACTAACCCATGCCAGGCAAGATGCAATGGAACCTTCCTTGATATTTCAGATTTATTCAATTATCCGTGAGTAACTCATCTAGCTCTTAGTCTCCTGGCTATTAATCTCTTGGCACATCATTATGATGTAATCATTATGATCCATTCATTTACAGAGGTGATTATAGAAATTATTTTGACAGGTTTTCAGATAGAAGAATCTACTTCTATCTGTGTATGTGTGCCAACTATATATTCCTTCAATTTTGAACCTACTGGGTTAGGAGAGGTACCAAAAGAATGGAAATCTAGCTCTGCACCCACTCAGTGTGGTTTAGAAATTTGGATAAGACTCATTCAGGTCATAATAGACAAAAATGATCCAAAAAAAGAGGCTATTTCAGGCTGATTAATGGGAGCAGCTGTATTGAAAAACCCTAAGGGAAGTTGCATTCTCCTGGCAGTACAAATTTAGGTACATAATTCCCTGATAACTGATAAACAAACTCCACCTGCACTGCAGACAGGGTGCAATAGAGATAGGATTTTTTTTTTCTTCAGAATAAATATATTATTTTGGTATTTGGTTAGTTAAATACATGTTTTCCATATGTTGGTGAAATTACAGTGGTTATTAGAGAATTAATGCTAAGCAGAATACAAAGAGACAAGGAATAGTTTTCTTAATTTTTTTGGTACTAAATGAGGAATTACTGTGCCAGAAAAGGGAGAAAGTCAAGGAAATGCTAGATTCTTACAAAATAGTGTATGATTGGAGGAACCATTTTTCATCCACTGGCATGGATTTGTGGCTGCAACAAGAGTTGGTATGCCTTCTCATCTGCACATAACCACCCACATATTGGCTGATTAAATTACTAGAAATGCTGTACAGCTTGAAATTCTCAACAATTGAGAAAAATTGGAGGGCAAAAAATTTTCTTTTCTTGATGAATAGTCCAACTTTGCAAGCAAATGGTCATCAAAAATTATGTATAACACACCACATGTACACACAAAATGCCTGCTGTAAGATGCTAGCCACATCAACTAAACAAATACACCACAACATTACCAACCTTGCAAGCAAAGCTGCAAATATTTATCAAAGAATAAACACACTGTCAAAAAACAACACTTTGGTTAGCATCTTAGAAACCTACCCCAGTAAGGCTTGGGCATGCAAATAATAAATTATTAAAAAAATATTCAATCTATCATGAAAAATGTTGATGTAGGGATTGTGTTCTCCAGAAACATTATTCATTAATTATTCATTGTTGCTGTCAATAGCCATATCTATGGAGATGCATGAGAGCTATTCCAGCAATTCTATCTCACTTATGGTAGTTCTCAGAAAAATCTAATTCATGTTATGTGAACAGAAAATGGTTCCTTTGGCCTCACAAGTTGAAAGAGGCATTACTGCCAATATGTGTAGCTCAAAAAAATAAAGCCTACTAAATTCATGGCCCAAGGCACAGGTCTTTCAAGGCCAAAAGGCAAAATTAACAATCCATTTACAGCTGCCACAAGTTAGAAAATGCTGTTTAAATTGGTTGGCTTTCTGCAACTGCCTGTAACTCTGTGAGCTCAGCTGGGAGTTAAATTAAAGCAAGACTAGATAAAGAAATTTGGCCTGCTAAATTTTCATTGTCATTATTATTTATAGTGTAATTGTCTCAGGCTCCCTTATTATTCATGTGTTGTCATTGTTTGTACCTTGACCTTTTTTTTTTTTTTTTTTTTTTTTTTTTTTTAATTTATGAGAAAGAATAAAGCTCGACTGAATGTCACTGCCCTGTTTCTGGGGCTAAAGTGCTTTATGTGTTAAAGTCACTACAACAACTCCCTCATCAACATGGCATTGAACTCTACCCATACCTGACATTACAAGAAACATCTAATTTAATGGACATGCTCTGGACAGTTATTAAAATGCCATTGAAGAGGCCCAGTCTGTGCACCCATGGGCTATGCAATCTCCCTGGCAGTAATTGGTGTGGTGTGCCATCTGCAGGTCAATCAAAGTCAGTGACCTGCAGATGTTGGGAGTCTTCAGTATAGTCTGATCAACACTATATCATGTGGCAGTCATGTGATACTATAGTGAGGCACATGTCTACATAATTTTTTATTTTGAAGAAATTTTATGGTTACATCCCTACATGACCTTTTTGTCTGTATGTCAGTCTGTCTGTTTGCACCATCATTCTGGCCAAACCTGGGGGTGGATTTATCTGAAACTTGGCATGATGATAAGTTTTGACCCAACTTCAAGCATGGGCAGAAAAAAAAATCCGGAAAATGGTTACCATGGTAATGGGAAAAAAGAAAGAATATACTTTTGCCAGAAAAACCCTTGGAGCTATAACCTAAAACTTGGTACATATACACACCTTGACTCTGGGGGTAACATGGGCTGGGTCCCACGTGGTTACACCTCTTCCTCTGGGTGCGTCGGGCCAAAAATGGTATTTCAGAAACAATACTTGGACCTAAGGAGTTAAACTCATGAACACACACACACACACACACACACACAATCATTTTTATCTGGGGAACATTTTAAGTACATCTATATGGCCACACCCCTTTCTGTGTTCATGTCATACTAAAAAATGGCCAAATACAGTACTTTTGCCAGACAAATTCTTGGAACTACAGACCTAAAACTAAGTATGCATAACCAACTTAATTTTGGGAATAACATGAGCTGGTTAAAATGCCAAAAATTAAATTTCTGAAAAATATATGGACTGAAGGAGTTTTATGTATTTAGAATCAGTGTTGCCTGTGGAATGTTTAAATAAACCATGGCCAAGTGGTTAAGGCACAGGTCTAATAATCAGAAACTTCCAGGTTCCACTTCTTCCTGATTCATATATATGTGGATATGTATGTATTAATTTATATTGCATGTTCATCCACGTTACCACCGAAGCACCAAACCAAATGAAGCCAACTCTTCAGGATAGACACGTTATATCAACTGTTAAAAAAAAAATTTTTTTTTTTTAGACAAAATATATTTAGGCCACTTTGCCACACCTTTTTCTTTGGGTGTGTGAGTCTATAATACTAAAATGGTACTTAATAGAAGTTCTTGGACCCGACATCTAAAACTTGGCAAAATCACACATCATGACTCTGAGAGACATGGACTGGGTCCCACCTGACCACACAAAATCCTCTAGGAGTGTCAGGCTTAAATTACCAAAAATGGGACTCAGCCAAAGTCTTGGGCGTGGGCATGATCATATTCGGTCACACCTTAATGTGGGCATATCATTATATCCTTGGCAACAGGGGGGGGGTTATGCTTGCTAGTCTTTTATAAAGCTCAGTGTTTTATTTCTAAACTCCAGCTATAAAAAGTAAGAGCAAAGCACTCAACACTAGCCCTGAATGAACCTTGTTCCCACATATTATGGGTACCTATAAAAAGAGCTCCAAATTTAGAATGGAAAGATATAAATGCAATCTTAGTTTCATATTGCTTCATACAATGCAGACTTTTATTGGATACCTTAGCCCTTGATATTTGGTCAATCTCATATTTTACAATGAAAAATCTAATATATTTGGCATGATAATTAGCACCTAGAGGCCACTAAAGATCAATTCAGAAATGCCCCTATATCCAAAAATTTCCTAAAGATACGCCTAACTGTGCACAGTTGATTCTTGAAATGGTTGCACACATCTGCTGGACTATAAAGCCCTGTCCACACCGGTTCCACACTGGTATAGTGCTGAACCCACTCCACATCACCTGCATGGGCTAAATAATTGGCCAGGCATATTAATTGGTTTTCCTACAGAACTGAGGTTTCTATTTTCTGGTGTGCTACATAGCAAGGTGAAGCACTACTAACTCCACTTCCTGTAATAACAGAGCCATTTACTATGATTGTGGCTGGTTTCATTACACAAAGGGAGGATAGAGAGAGGATAGTAGCTAAACTCATACTAGCAAACAGTGTGGCCAGGTCTTTAGACTTCTATCTCTAGCTGCAATATTCCACCAGCTGCAGCTCAAATTAACCACAACTGCTCTAAGCAACTAAACTTTCACAGACAAAAATCATGCCCCTAATTGATGCCTTTGTCATCAGTAGAGAGAGAGAGAGAGAGAGAGAGAGAGAGAGAGAGAGAGAGAGAGAGAGAGAGAGAGAGAGAGAGAGAGAGAGAGAGAGAGAGAGAGAGAGAGAGAGAGAGAGAGAGAGAGAGAGAGAGGACTCTGGTATAGATTGGCATGATTGTGAGGCACAATTTCATGGTACAGGGCAGAGCTAGCAATGCCCCATTGCTAAACCCATTCCCAAACTTGTAAGTCCCTGCAGAGGTCATGAACTAACTGTTAGTAATTGAACAAAACTGCATGTCTACATAATTGATAACCTTTAACAGCAATGCCAGCACAGGGCACCTCCCGGCTGCATGCTGAGGTTAAGACATCAAGTAAGACGGAAAGGTTTGGAGGTGACCTGAGAAGAGTGAACTTTGCACCATCAGGTCATACAAACACACACTAAGTTTACTACCACACTTTATCATTATATAAGCAAACAAACACAGATCAACGGCAACAACAACAGACCAATATTACACCTTATGTCTGCTACTTTGCAGTAAAATAAAATACACAATTAGTCCATATATTAGATCACATGGAAGAGGGAGGGTCCTGCGGGAAACCCCTTACCACAACCACAAAGAGTCAGCATACAAATAAAAGAGATAGGAGAGAAGAAATGGCCACCATAACTGTTCCATTGCAATGCCAAATTCCTAGAACAATCTTTGCTTGACTTATTGGCATCCTTCAGGAGTTGTGTCGTCGTCATCCGTCCATATCTTGAGGGCCTTCTCCTGACGGTGACTCTGGTACGTGTAGCGAGGTTGGGAGGACGAAGAGACAGACATATTGTACTTGCTCAACCTATTAACACACCCAAGAACATGCACTCTAACACATGTATTAATACACCAGCACACAGAGGGACCAACACACAGGGGGACAGAGGTATGTACGCACAGACCTGGTGGTTTCTTGTATCTGAAGTTGCTCTCTCTTCTCAGTGCTTAGCACCAAAGCCACTTCCTTTCCATCCCTGTACACACATCCAAGCAACATGAAACAATCAACAAAATAGTTGTCAACACTCCAGCCAGCATGAGCGTTATCACCGACAGAACATGCACAAGGTCATAAGGTGCAGAGTTCAGCACGTGGTGACCACATATCTACTAGTTCCCCCAACACTTGCACACAACACTCACTCACTTGTAGTAGAGCACAGTGCCATCGTCATAGAGAGAGAGAGGTGAGGAGTTGAGGGCAGGGATGGAAGCCTCCCAGTCTAGTTCATTTTCAACATCCAACACAGACATCTCACCTGGGAAAGACCCGAATGCCTGCAAACATACAAACAGCTAGAACTATACCCCATCAACACTTCAGGAAACTAACACAAAATACACGTGCATACCCACAGACACACTCATGTACACCCATGAACATACCCACATCTATATACATACACACACACACTGACAACATCTCCTGACCTTGGCATATTGGACGTCCTCTAAAGGAATGCCGCTGTGTTGTGACAACTTCAGCCTCAAATCTTCGACAGAATTGAAGTCCAGGATGACCTCTGATGCCCGATCCACGGAATACACACTGGGTCTCCAACGACGCACATACACCTGCATCTGGGACGATTTGGTCATGCCCTCTCCTCCTGATATCACATGACCAGATCACACGGGAAGAAAACTAATTCATCAATATGATGACGACACACAGACCTGCCCCACTACAAACCATACCCTACACCAGACCACACCTTCCAGAGGTTCCACAAACATCTCATAGTTTGCAAACACGTGGATGTCCTTCTCAAACTCCTGGCAGTCCATATAGACTGTGCCAGGGGAACGCCATGTCTTCTTGCGCAGACGCATCCTACAGCAGCAACAACAACAATGTAGAAACACTCGTCAACAATCAGACTTGTCACACCTCTCACCTCTCGGGTCTGTGTGGGAATGAGATGCTTTGCTGATAGGTCTCCTTGACGATGCGCTCCTTTAAGTCCAGCACTGTCATGCCCTTGGCTATGATGGAGTCAATCAGCGGCTTGAAGAACTGCAGCAGCAGAAGCAAGATCAACATGTAGCCAGAGGATTCGATACGTGCAGCAATAATGAATGAATGTTAGATGAAATAATAACAACATTGTTGACACTTAGCAGCAGCATCTTGCTGTAGAGCAACAGAGGGGTAACAACATTGTTGACACATAGCAGCAACGTCTTGCTGTAGAGCAACAAACAGTGCAACAGCATTGATACAGAAGCAACATCTTGCTGTAGACAAACAACTATTGTGTTGACACAAATAATTATGTTGATATAAGCTTGTTTTGATATAATTATTATGTTGACACAACAACTAATCCGTTGATTTAAACAATTGTGTTATACAAACTATTATTTTGTTGACCCAAACAACTAGCCACACCCACCTCCACTTCGTTGATCTGCAGGAGAAACAATTTGATGCGGAACTCCCCGGGCTGGAGGGCACGGCCGTGCCTCACCACCATCTTGGTCTCATTGGGCACGCTCTGTAGTGTGTCCTGCAGTCGGAACAACTCGTACTCCTGCTGGTTGCTGTATACACGATAGATCTGCACATGAGAGAAGGGGGTGTGGCATGAGAGAAGGGGGTGTGGCATGAGAGGAGGGGGCATGGCATGAGAGGGAGGGGGCAAACAGTTCATTGTTTGTGAGGACGAAGCCTGTGATTTAATTTGTGGGTGCATGTTATCAAGACAACCACCAACAATAGGAAACTCACACTTAGCAAACTTGACATCAACAATTGCTTTACAGATAGTGTACTAATTAAGTTGACTGTTTCATTAGGTGTAACTATAGCAACCTCCAACTGTGCAATGTTCTCGAGAAAGATGGCCACATGACCATGCATATGTGCCCCAGTGGAGCGAGGGAGAAAGATGGCCGCATGTCCATGCAGATGTGCCCCAGGGAATCAAGGGAGAAAGATGGCCACATGTCCATGCAGATGTGCCCCAGGGGATCAAGGGAGAAAGATGGCCACATGTCCATGCAGATGTGCCCCAGGGGATCAAGGGAGAAAGATGGCCACATGTCCATGCAGATGTGCCCCAGTGGAGCGAGGGAGAAAGATGGCCACATGTCCATGCAGATGTGCCCCAGTGGAGCGAGGGAGAAAGATGGCCACATGGCCATACAGATGTGCCCCAGTGGAGTGAGGGAGAAAGATGGCCACATATCCATGCAGATGTGCCCCAGGGAATCAAGGGAGAAAGATGGCCACATGTCCATGCAGATGTGCCCCAGGGGATCAAGGGAGAAAGATGGCCACATGTCCATGCAGATGTGCCCCAGTGGAGCGAGGGAGAAAGATGGCCGCATGTCCATGCAGATGTGCCCCAGGGAATCAAGGGAGAAAGATGGCCACATGTCCATGCAGATGTGCCCCAGGGGATCAAGGGAGAAAGATGGCCACATGTCCATGCAGATGTGCCCCAGTGGAGCGAGGGAGAAAGATGGCCGCATGTCCATGCAGATGTGCCCCAGGGAATCAAGGGAGAAAGATGGCCACATGTCCATGCAGATGTGCCCCAGGGGATCAAGGGAGAAAGATGGCCACATGTCCATGCAGATGTGCCCCAGGGGATCAAGGGAGAAAGATGGCCACATGTCCATGCAGATGTGTCCCAGTGGATCAAGGGAGAAAGATGGCCGCATGTCCATGCAGATGTGTCCCTGCTGTGGCTCAGCATGTGGGAGGTCATACCTTACCAAATACAAAGGTCGTGAGGTCAACTGGGCATCAGAGATGGTCAAGCTTAAAATTGCCACAATGTGTAACTGCTCAAACATCATTAGAATATTTGCCTGCCCTGTGCTCCCACAAGATATTAACTGCCACACTTGCATTCCAGCAGAAGAACATTTCTCAATCGTAGATATGCCATACAGAGAGAACACAAACAGATATGAAATATATTCTATACCTTACTGTGCAACACATACACACACACACACACACACACACACACACACACACACACACACACACACACACACACACACACACACACACACACACACACACACACACACCAACACTCACGTACACACACACCAACACTCACGTACACACACACCAACACTCACGTACACACACACCAACACTCACGTACACACACACCAACACTCACGTACACACACACACACACCAACACTCACGTACACACACACACACACCAACACTCACGTACACACACACACACACCAACACTCACGTACACACACACCAACACTCACGTACACACACACCAACACTCACGTACACACACACACACACCAACACTCACGTACACACACACACCAACACTCACGTACACACACACACCAACACTCACGTACACACACACACCAACACTCACGTACACACACACCAACACTCACGTACACACACACACCAACACTCACGTACACACACACACCAACACTCACGTACACACACACTTGCAGAGTAGATTATAGACTATAGACTATAGACTGCAGACTTACAGACCTTAAATTCGGTTGAGCAGACATGGATCTCTGCCTCTAACTGCTTCTTCAAGTCTCCCAAGGTTTTTCTCCGATCAATGGCCACAGTCACAACTACCAGCATACAGATGATATACACAATATGGTGTAACTCATCTGATGCAGTGTAACACACACAGCATCATCATGTACCTCTTGGCCCAGGTGCAATGTCAGGGTCCATGCCAGCCAGAGAAGGGATGGACCCAGTGTCCTCGTTACCATGTCCCTCTGTTGATGACTCAGCACTTCTAGATGATGTCATATCAGTTGAAATCACACCCACTTCTGTCCTATCACTTAGCTCTCCATTAATGCCCTCTGCACTCCCCACACCTGCCCCATGCTGAGCAGAAGGCACTGTTGCTGCATCGTCTGTTCTGGACACTCGCACTTTCTCCACAAAGTTGTCCTCAAATCCGCTGGCCCCATCAACGGAGACATCCTGGCTACAAATATTGCTAGCAGGAAAATTACAGGGCAAAGGAGGTCGTGGGGGTCGGGCAGGTGGCACAGTCACGAGAATGTTGATGGTGTTGGCATAACGCTCCAACACTTTAACCATCATAGAGTCCCGGAATGTCCTTTGGTAATCATCAGCATCACAACAAACAAACACCTGTAAATAAAGGGCACCATGTATAAAGGGCAGGAAACACTACATATGTACATAAGATGGGAGACACGGACACCTGTGTATGAAGGGCAGGAGACACTGACATCTGTGTATAAAGGGCAGGAGACACTGACACCATGCATAAAGGGCAGGAGACACGGACACCTGTGTATGAAGGGCAGGAGACACTGACATCTGTGTATAAAGGGCAGGAGACACGGACACCTGTGTATGAAGGGCAGGAGACACTGACACCTGTGCATAAAGGGCAGGAGACACTGACACCATGCATAAAGGGCAGGAGACACTGACATCTGTGCATAAAGGGCAGGAGACACGGACACCATGCATAAAGGGCAGGAGACACGGACACCTGTGTATGAAGGGCAGGAGACACTGACATCTGTGCATAAAGGGCAGGAGACACTGACACCTGTGCATAAAGGGCAGGAGACACGGACACCTGTGTATGAAGGGCAGGAGACACTGACATCTGTGTATAAAGGGCAGGAGACACGGACACCTGTGTATGAAGGGCAGGAGACACTGACACCATGCATAAAGGGCAGGAGACACGGACACCTGTGTATGAAGGGCAGGAGACACTGACATCTGTGCATAAAGGGCAGGAGACACGGACACCATGCATAAAGGGCAGGAGATACGGCACCTGTGTATGAAGGACAGGAGACACTGACACCTGTGTATAAAGGGCAGGAGACACTGACACCTGTGCATAAAGGGCAGGAGACACGGACACCTGTGTATGAAGGGCAGGAGACACTGACATCTGTGTATAAAGGGCAGGAGACACGGACACCTGTGTATGAAGGGCAGGAGACACTGACACCATGCATAAAGGGCAGGAGACACGGACACCTGTGTATGAAGGGCAGGAGACACTGACATCTGTGCATAAAGGGCAGGAGACACGGACACCATGCATAAAGGGCAGGAGATACGGCACCTGTGTATGAAGGACAGGAGACACTGACACCTGTGTATAAAGGGCAGGAGACACTGACACCTGTGTATAAAGGGCAGGAGACACTGACATCTGTGTATAAAGGGCAGGAGACACTGACACCGTGCATAAAGGGCAGGAGACACGGACACCTGTGTATGAAGGACAGGAGACACTGACGCCTGTGTATAAAGGGCAGGAGACACTGACACCATGCATAAAGGGCAGGAGACACTGACACCTGTGTATAAGGGCAGGAGACACTGACACCTGTGTATAAAGGGCAGGAGACACTGACACCTGTGTATAAAGGGCAGGAGACACTGACACCTGTGCATAAAGGGCAGGTTATGAACACCTGCCAACAATGGATGCTTGTATGAAGGGGAGAAGGAAACAGAGGAGAGGTGGAGGTGGAAGAAGGGAGAGGGGGAGGAGGGAGTTACACACAGTGTGTTTCCTGTAAAATCCCTCGCTCTTGAGGGATTGGTCGGTGCTGGGCAAGTGTTTGCCTTCATTTTGATACGTCTCCAGGGCTAGTGTCATGATGTCCACACTCAGAGAGAAATACTGCAAGTGGAAAAACAACAACAAAAAAAAACAAAAACAAAACAGTTCAACTGCAGCAACAACACAAATTTTGTCATTAGCACAAGAAGACGAAGATGCCACACCCCCTCACATTCTTTCCCATGCACACACACCAACATATGCATACACCCACTAACACACGTACATCGGCGAGGACAGTCTTGAGGTGGCCCACAGTCCATCCCTGCTCCCCTCGCAGATGCACGGCCTCTTGCACTGTCTCTTGTGGTAGGTCTATGACCAGCACCTTCAGGTTGATGCCGCCCTTGTTGTACACTCTGAACTTCTCTCCCTCATGGCACACTTCCAGGTACAGCTCAAAGGCGTAGTAGGAGCGTGCCCCACCCACATGGTGGCCGAAAGTCAGGTCCTGAGGGGAATGGAAGCATGGCTGTAGTGAGGGGGGTGGAAGCATGGCTGTAGTGAGGGGGATGGAAGCATGGCTGTAGTGAGGGGGATGGAAGCATGGCTGTAGTGAGGGGGATGGAAGCATGGCTGTAGTGAGGGGGGTGGAAGCATGGCTGTAGTGAGGGGGGTGGAAACATGGCTGTAGTGAGGGGGATGGAAGCATGGCTGTAGTGAGGGGGATGGAAGCATGGCTGTAGTGAGGGGGGGAAGCATGGCTGTAGTGAGGGGGATGGAAGCATGGCTGTAGTGAGGGGGATGGAAGCATGGCTGAGTGAGGGGGATGGAAGCATGGCTGTAGTGAGGGGATGGAAGCATGGCTGTAGTGAGGGGGGTGGAAACATGGCTGTAGTGAGGGGGGTGGAAACATGGCTGTAGTGAGGGGGATGGAAGCATGGCTGTAGTGAGGGGGGTGGAAACATGGCTGTAGTGAGGGGGGTGGAAACATGGCTGTAGTGAGGGGGTGGAAACATGGCTGTAGTGAGGGGGATGGAAGCATGGCTGTAGTGAGGGGGATGGAAACATGGCTGTAGTGAGGGGATGGAAGCATGGCTGTAGTGAGGGGGGTGGAAACATGGCTGTAGTGAGGGGGGTGGAAACATGGCTGTAGTGAGGGGGATGGAAGCATGGCTGTAGTGAGGGGGGTGGAAACATGGCTGTAGTGAGGGGGGTGGAAACATGGCTGTAGTGAGGGGGTGGAAACATGGCTGTAGTGAGGGGGATGGAAGCATGGCTGTAGTGAGGGGGATGGAAACATGGCTGTAGTGAGGGGGATGGAAGCATGGCTGTAGTGAGGGGGATGGAAGCATGGCTGTAGTGAGGGGATGGAAGCATAGCTGAGTGAGGGGATGGAAGCATGGCTGAGTGAGGGGGATGGAAGCATGGCTGTAGTGAGGGGGATGGAAGCATGGCTGTAGTGAGGGGGTGGAAGCATGGCTGTAGTGAGGGGGATGGAAGCATGGCTGTAGTGAGGGGGATGGAAGCATGGCTGTAGTGAGGGGGATGGAAGCATGGCTGTAGTGAGGGGGATGGAAGCATGGCTGTAGTGAGGGGGATGGAAGCATGGCTGAGTGAGGGGATGGAAGCATAGCTGAGTGAGGGGATGGAAGCATGGCTGTAGTGAGGGGGATGGAAGCATGGCTGTAGTGAGGGGGATGGAAGCATGGCTGAGTGAGGGGATGGAAGCATAGCTGAGTGAGGGGATGGAAGCATGGCTGTAGTGAGGGGGATGGAAGCATGGCTGTAGTGAGGGGGGTGGAAGCATGGCTGTAGTGAGGGGGGTGGAAGCATGGCTGTAGTGAGGGGGATGGAAGCATGGCTGTAGTGAGGGGGGTGGAAGCATGGCTGTAGTGAGGGGGGTGGAAACATGGCTGTAGTGAGGGGGATGGAAGCATGGCTGTAGTGAGGGGGATGGAAGCATGGCTGTAGTGAGGGGGATGGAAGCATGGCTGTAGTGAGGGGGATGGAAGCATGGCTGTAGTGAGGGGGGTGGAAACATGGCTGTAGTGAGGGGGGTGGAAACATGGCTGTAGTGAGGGGGGTGGAAACATGGCTGTAGTGAGGGGGGTGGAAGCATGGCTGTAGTGAGGGGGCTAGGCCACTACTACTGCACTGACTGCACAACTCCTGCCATCACAACTGAAGTGAGTTGGAACACTTGCTCATGGAAATAACAATAGGCAATCTATATTGCAACTGCAAGTGCGCCCACACAACACAACACAACACAACACAACACAACACAACACAACACAACACAACACAACACAACACAACACAACACAACACACAGGAGATATGCCACCATCTTCATCCCACCTGTTCTGTGTAATCAAAGGATTGGTCCAGAGCATCGGTGTACTCATCGTAGCGGACCAATCGACATCTCTCCAGCGTCACCAGGCGAGAAAACCCGAGCACCTGGGCAACACACACATCAACCAGTTACTTGGCGGCCCATCACGTGTGCAGTGATCACACACCACATGTGATATCTCACCTTGTGAGCCTCCTGTGTGGCATAGCGCAGAGTCTTATCCTTATGAATCTCCAACTTCTTATCTAGCAACTCGTGGGACTCAGGATGCCGCGAAAATACCCGGAACTAGAGAAGGGGTGTATGGACACATGGGTGTGCACCACATAGGGTGCATTATTATGCAGGTATGTACTACATAGAGTATGTCGAAGTACAGGTGTGCACTCTATAGGGTATGGGAGAGTGTAGGTTGGAACTAGGACATATTGATCAAACACAACACATGGAAATAGACAACAACAATGGAGGGAGGAGTCTGGGAGGTCAACAATGGAGGGAGGAGGCTGGGAGGTCAACAATGGTGGGAGGAGGCTGGGAGGTCAACAATGGAGGGAGGAGGCTGGGAGGTCAACAATGGAGGGAGGAGGCTGGGAGGTCAACAATGGAGAGAGGAGGCTGGGAGGTAAACAATGGAGGGAGGAGGCTGGGAGGTCAACAATGGAGGGAGGAGGCTGGGAGGTCAACAATGGAGGGAGGAGGCTGGGAGGTCAACAATGGAGAGAGGAGGCTGGGAGGTAAACAATGGAGGGAGGAGGCTGGGAGGTCAACAATGGAGGGAGGAGGCTGGGAGGTCAACAATGGAGGGAGGAGGCTGGGAGGTCAACAATGGAGGGAGGAGGCTGGGAGGTCAACAATGGAGGGAGGAGGCTGGGAGGTAAATGATGGTGGGAGGGGAGGGAGGGAAGGAGACGATGGAGAGAGTTGGAGGGGGGGGAGGGAAAGGGGAGAGTTTCCCTTACTTTGCAAAGGTTCTTCTCCCACTCTTGTCTCTGTTTCTCCAGCTTCTCATGCTGCAATTCCTCTCTGATCTGACCTTGGATGTGGTCCGGCAGGTCATCATTCACTGGGAAGGCTGCAATCACAGGAACCACAAGGAATGGGGACTCACACACACACATACAGGAATACATACACACGTATGACTACACATACATCCTCTCCACTCACATTTGTTGGTCGTCTGGTCTACTCTGCGGTACATCAACATGTAGGCATTGGCGGAGCTACAGAGACAAACACGGTCACGCAACCTTCACCTTGAATACACGTGTGTGTGTGTGTGTGTGTGTGTGTGTGTGTGTGTGTGTGTGTGTGTGTGTGTGTGTGTGTGTGTGTGTGTGTGTGTGCATGCACTCACCTGGTGTACATAGAGGAGGAGTAGTAGGAGCGAGATCTGTCAACACCTCCAAATGTCTGTTCTATGTCATCATGAGAGATCTGCACACATGTACACACGCACATACATACACGCACATACATACACGCACATACATACACGCACATACATACACGCACATACATACACGCACATACATACACGCACATACATACACGCACATACATACACGCACATACACACGCAAACACATTCACCAGATCACATCATACTCATCCAGCATGCCAGTGAGGAATCACAGTGCACACATCATTGCCTAACCCACTCTCAGTCAGTCAGTCAGTCAGTCAGTCAGTCAGTCAGTCAGTCTGTCTGTCTGTCTGTCTGTCTGTCTGTCTGTCTGTCTGTCTGTCTGTCTGTCTGTCCACACCGCTTCGTTGCCAACCTCATTGCTCTAGCAGTCGCCCACCCAACTGTGACCTCAGAGAGTGCACACCCCCAAAACAAGCACTTACCCAACCGCTCCAGCACACCCACCCAGTACACCAGCCAGTTAGTTCTGTGTTGCCAAGTATGTTTGAGTTGGGCTACACTAAAGGAAGTTACTGAAGCTCTTCAGGAGCTCTACCTTTGCATCAACCAATAGGGATGACACTGAAGGATGTGGCCTCAACCCATCATAAACGTCATGTGGAGTGAGCTGCGCAGCACGCATGGTCTCATGTGCTAACTGCACCTCTCCCTGTTCCCTCCGCCCACCCTACATAACTCCTATAGTAATCCCTGGGTGGGTGGGTGGGTGTGTGTGTGTGTGTGTGTGTGTGTGTGTGTGTGTGTGTGTGTGTGTGTGTGTGTGTGTGTGAGAGAGAGAGAGCTCACCCTGGAGACGGCCTGGTCGTTGAAGCAGTACCATTGCTTGTCTGTGAATGACCTACACACACAGAGCCAGTGGTACCAGGAGCAACCCGTTGCCATGACAACATCAAATACAAATCTCTTGCCCCAACTTACTTAATGTATGCGTAATAGTGCCCACCTATGGCACTACCAGAGTGTACCAAGATGGAGAACAGCTCGTACACATACGGCCCCTGGGCACACACACATATACAGAAAGAGGGAGGAGTCAAAACATCCACACACACAGCTCCATGTTGGCATGCTAAAATGTCTGACTACTCCTGATCTTAATGGCCCATCATACAGTGAGGTTGCACACAATCTACCACACACGTGTAGAGAACAATACTCGCATACCAAGACAGGACAGCTTGGGTCAATTTCCAATCAGAACACTGGGGAGAAGTAATATTTGACACCAGCTGTTATGGCACGATTTCTACTAGCACTTTGAAAACATGTCACAAACTCAGTATTGCGGCTAATGAGCTGCTGAGTCGGCAAAAAGAGCTGCTGAGTCAGCAATAATGAGCTGTGCACCGGTAGGCAGTGACTTTTCTAGGAAATTTCCCAAGTGGGGGAGGGGGCAAAATGAAGAAAAAAGAAGTGTATGGGTGGAGGCAAGCCACCAATCCAATGGAAGCGCAAACTACTACTGGTAATCACAGCCTCAGGCCACGATTGTATACCTGGTAATGCTTGCCTGGCCCACCATCGGTGGGCTATAGTCACACTACATACAAGCAGAGGCATTTGCATGAAACTTGTTTCATTAATTTTAGTTCAGAGAGACTGTGCTACAAATGAGCATAAAAAATAAAATAGATACTGTGCATGCTTAATTTCAATGAGGTGAATGAATCAACAAAATTAATTTATAAACACAATAGTCCATGAAAATGGCAGAATTAGCTTTTTAATGCATTCATGTGCCATGAGGTTTAAGTTTATTCTACATGTCTGTGAAGCATTTTTTTTAAAATAAAAAAAAATAAAAAGAAAGAGTCTAAAAAAGTAACTGCAAGTCCAGCTAAGAAAATTTCTTCTGCTGCAGGGTAAGAAGAGGGGGGATATGGAATAAGGGGGATGAGGAATAGGGAGATGAGGAATAGGGAGATGAGGAATAGGGAGATGAGGAATAGGGAGATGAGGAATAGGGAGATGAGGAATAGGGAGATGAGGAATAGGGAGATGAGGAATAGGGGGATGAGGAATAGGGGGATGAGGAATAGGGGGATGAGGAATAGGGAGATGAGGAATAGGGAGATGAGGAATAGGGAGATGAGGAATAGGGAGATGAGGAATAGGGAGATGAGGAATAGGGAGATGAGGAATAGGGAGATGAGGAATAGGGAGATGAGGAATAGGGAGATGAGGAATAGGGAGATGAGGAATAGGGGGATGAGGAATAGGGGGATGAGGAATAGGGAGATGAGGAATAGGGAGATGAGGAATAGGGAGATGAGGAATAGGGAGATGAGGAATAGGGAGATGAGGAATAGGGAGATGAGGAATAGGGAGATGAGGAATAGGGAGATGAGGAATAGGGAGATGAGAAATAGGGGATGAGGAATAGGGAGATGAGGAATAGGGAGATGAGGAATAGGGAGATGAGGAATAGGGAGATGAGGAATAGGGAGATGAGGAATAGGGAGATGAGGAATAGGGGGATGAGGAATAGGGGGATGAGGAATAGGGGGATGAGGAATAGGGAGATAAGGAATAGGGAGATAAGGAATAGGGAGATAAGGAATAGGGAGATAAGAAATAGGGAGATGAGGCATAGGGAGATGAGGCATAGGGAGATGAGGAATAGGGAGATGAGGAATAGGGAGATGAGGAATAGGGAGATGAGGAATAGGGAGATGAGGAATAGGGAGATGAGGAATAGGGGATGAGGAATAGGGAGATGAGGCATAGGGAGATGAGGAATAGGGAGATGAGGAATAGGGAGATGAGGAATAGGGAGATGAGGCATAGGGAGATGAGGAATAGGGAGATGAGGAATAGGGAGATGAGGAATAGGGAGATGAGGAATAGGGAGATGAGGAATAGGGAGATGAGGAATAGGGAGATGAGGAATAGGGAGATGAGGAATAGGGAGATGAGAAATAGGGGATGAGGAATAGGGAGATGAAGAATAGGGAGATGAGGAATAGGGAGATGAGGAATAGGGAGATGAGGAATAGGGAGATGAGGAATAGGGAGATGAGGAATAGGGGGATGAGGAATAGGGAGATGAGGAATAGGGAGATGAGGAATAGGGGATGAGGAATAGGGAGATGAGGCATAGGGAGATGAGGAATAGGGAGATGAGGAATAGGGAGATGAGGAATAGGGAGATGAGGAATAGGGGATGAGGAATAGGGGGATGAGGAATAGGGAGATGAGGAATAGGGAGATGAGGAATAGGGAGATGAGGAATAGGGAGATGAGGAATAGGGAGATGAGGAATAGGGAGATGAGGAATAGGGAGATGAGGAATAGGGAGATGAGAAATAGGGGATGAGGAATAGGGAGATGAGGAATAGGGAGATGAGGAATAGGGAGATGAGGAATAGGGAGATGAGGAATAGGGAGATGAGGAATAGGGAGATGAGGAATAGGGAGATGAGGAATAGGGAGATGAGGAATAGGGAGATGAGGAATAGGGAGATGAGGAATAGGGAGATGAGGAATAGGGGGATGAGGAATAGGGGGATGAGGAATAGGGGGATGAGGAATAGGGGGATGAGGAATAGGGGGATGAGGAATAGGGGGATGAGGAATAGGGGGATGAGGAATAGGGGGATGAGGAATAGGGGGATGAGGAATAGGGGGATGAGGAATAGGGGGATGAGGAATAGGGGGATGAGGAATAGGGGGATGAGGAATAGGGGGATGAGGAATAGGGGGATAAGGAATGGTGGCCAGTTGCCCGGGCTGTAGTGGTGTCCAGCCTCATATCATGTGCCAGTTGCCTGGGCTGTAGTGGTGTCCAGCCTCATATCATGTGCCAGTTGCCTGGGCTGTAGTGATGTCCAGCCTCATATCATGTGCCAGTTGCCTGGGCTGTAGTGGTGTCCAGCCTCATATCATGTGCCAGTTGCCTGGGCTGTAGTGATGTCCAGCCTCATATCATGTGCCAGTTGCCCAGGCTGTAGTGGTGTCCAGCCTCATATCATGTGCCAGTTGCCTGGGCTGTTCCAGAGCTGCTCAACGAGCAAGTGTGCCACTGTCAAAAGGAGGATTGTGCTGTACACTGTCATTGCTGGGAGAGCGGGCAGCCATGCACGGCAGCCATGCACAGCAGACATGCACACGCCAAGCCTCATGGATGGAGAGGAAGGACAATGTACAAACCCTATCACCTTTTCCTGTTTTGACAATGATTCTTCTGACTCTGATTCAGGCTAAATTGACATTATCATAATGTTGTTACTATCTATAGTTTTCTCTTGGAATTTGAATACCACCTTATGTCTGAGTTATTTAGAAAGGTAAGATTTGATGCTGATTATTTTTAAAATATGGGCTGTGGGAATAAAGTTACAGGTCTATTTATTGTTTATATAAGTTTTCAAAAATTCATTGCAAAATGATAGTGGACATCAATCAATGAGGTAGTTACTACTATAATACTGACACATTATTTAACATGTTTTTCACTTTTATAACAGAGCAAAAATTTAAAATAAAAAGGTTAATGGTTTTTTCAAGCAAGCAGAAAACCTGACCTATGGGCAAATTTTAAGTGATAGTTAGTGTTTCATGTCACCAAACTACACCCATTGACAAAAACACATCCATTACCACCAAATTTGAATGAAACTTTTGTGAGCATATGCACTGAAGTAGCCCAATCAATCCTGGAAAGTTTCATGAAGAGCCCTCCAGTGGTTTGAGAGGAGTTAGAGGTCACACATGCACACAGACAGACACAAGAATGAATTGTGAATTATCGTAAGATGTCCAAATTACTATATTATCCCTTCCTTTATATTAATTAAAAATTTAGCCTAAATTAAGTACAAAATTTTCCCCTACAAAAAGACTTCTGTCCATTTGGGAGGAGGCACAAAAATCACATTTGTCTTCAAAATTCCACAACAATCACAAATTGCATCATGCATTTTCTTGATCACCAATGGTAGGCCTTAAAGTCTGATCACTAGAGAAAACATGGTACTGCTGGTTTACGTACCCATCTCATTTGGTGGTGACGGTCACTGCACTAGAATGGCAAAATAATTTCTAAAAAGGGGAAAAGAAGAAAACGACTCTGATGGAGATTGAACTCTCAAAACCTTGCTCTACATTTTTTTTTTAATAATAATTTTTTGGCCTGTGACAGCCACAGGAATGGGTGTGGCCAGGTGGGACTCTGCCAAAATATTTATGTGGTCTATAGGAGTCTCCCCACGACAATATGATCTCATTCAGCATTCTGGTTGTTGAGATTTAGCCGAGACAATAATCACACATGCAAACAGACAGCCGCTCTCCATTCTATTAAAATCGTTGTAATACAGTCAAGTGCAATAATTTTATGTTGCCCTTTTTGACTGTTGCTGAAGCATTCTTTAGCAGATAAATAATGAACAAACAATCTTAGCTGTAAGTCCAGCTAGGAAATACTGCTGCAAGGTAACTAAGAAACAAAGAAGTAATGGGAAAGAAACTGGGGGGATGAGTTTGGGAGTAAACGAATCTTCAATTCTCAATTGGCCTAAATGGCTTGTCTTTTTTGCATTTTTAAGTACCAACAAAAAAAAAAGAAAAAAAAGAAAAAAAAGGACAAACTTAGCTATGACAATGCCACAAGTTATATTGCATAAAACGACTCAATGTTTGATCGAAGCATTGATAGAAAACCACTTCCCTCTTGCAACACACTTCCATGCCACTGTACCTCCCTGTCTCCCCTCCTCCAACCCCCTACACCTCCCCTCATACATTTTAAAGCATACAAAGAGATCCATCTTTTGAACACAACTCCACTATTATGAGGTATAGTTACAAATTTATGAGTGTTTGAAGTTCAAGCACAAAATTGATCTTAAAGTCCTTCAATATCTGAAAGAGAGAGGGAGAGGAGAGGGAGGTGAGAGGGAGAGGGAGGGGAGAGGGAGGGGGAGAGGGAGGGGACAGGGAGAGGGAGGGGAGAGGGAGGGGAGAGGAGAGGGAGGGGAGAGGGAGGGGAGAGGGAAGAGAGAGGGAGGGGAGTGGGAGAGGGAGGGGGAAAAAAAGGTCCCAGGGGGGGGCAAGTCCCGGCGACTGTGTATCCCTGCCCTAACCTGAAAACAAAACCCTGGCAGGGATGGATGCAGTGGTGACCCACCCACTCACCTCCTTCAGCATCTGGGCTATTCTGGAGCCAGTGATCTCCTTCTCCTCAGCCACCTGCTCAGCCGCTGTCTGATGGATGATACTACACAACAACAACAACAAAAATACGGCACACTCAGTTGGTCCATACACACAGATCCACAACACAAACTCACACAATACACACACACACACACATGCAGATACATTCCACACACACACAAGTGCACACATACACACATGCACCTACACACACACATACATTCCACACAGACACACACACCAACACATACACACAGATACATTCCACACACATCTTACTAGGAGGAGTGAGGTTTCTCAAACCTCTCCACCACAAAGTCCCGGTACTCATGCTCTAGGTCTGTCCCGTCTGACTGCGGCTAGACAAACAACAACAGGATAGCATCCACAATAACATGGCAGCACACCACACCACACCCACCACACCTCCCTACTCACCATCTCCGCAGGGTCCACAAAGGCATTAAGGTCGAGCACGTTGGGGAAGGTCATGCAGTCATTGAGTTTCATGCGGTGCATAGTGGAGTAGTCAAAGTCAAACCTCTTCAGTTGCATGGTAAGCAAATACGGGAATCTCTTGAACTTTAACCCCTGCATACATAAAGCATGTTCATTGGTTGTTGTTTACGGGTAACATTCCAAATAATGCATATCACACAACAGCTTCTCCCTCACTTGTACACACAACACATTGTTGCCTGTTGTGTGTGCAGGAGTGTGTCCACATTGTTGCCTGTTGTGTGTGCAGGAGTGTGTCCACATTGTTGCCTGTTGTGTGTGCAGGAGTGTGCCAATATTGTTGCCTGTTGTGTGTGCTAGTGCATCAACATTGTTACCTGTTGCATGTGCAGGAGTGTGCCAACATTGTTGCCTGTTGTGTGTCAACACCAACCTTGTGAGCGTCACATTTTTTCTTGCACCGCTCGCAGTAGTACTGGTTTTCTCCACTCAACGTCTCCGGGGTAACAAACCCCTTCAACGCCTCCTCCTACAAACACACGCATGCATATATGCAGAGCAAAGGGTATTTGAAGTGAAGGGAGGAGTTTATGGGATGGCCCCAGGACAGACATGCCCACTCACCACACTTGAGTAGGCCACAGTCGACCCAAATGGTTTGATAACAAGGGGGACATCCAGGAAGTGATCCTCTCGTGCATTCTCACTATTACACTGTAGGGGAAAGGGTGTGTGACAATGGGTGTAGTAGGGGTGTGTGGCAAGTGGTGTGACAAAAATGGGGAGAGATATGGTGGAGTAGAATGTATGCTCGCAGTCAGTACCTTACCTGCAACTTCTTCCCAACTTACACACCCACTATCACATGCACACAGACTATCACATGCACGCACCCACTATCACATGCACGCACCCACTATCACATGCACACACCCACTATCACATGCACATGCCCACTATCATGTGTACACACCCACTATCACATGCACGCACCCACTATCACATGCATGCACCCACTATTACATGCACACACCCACTATCACATGCACGCACCCACTATCACATGCATGCACCCACTATTACATGCACACACACCCACTATCACATGCACACACTCACTATTATGTGCACACACTCACTATTATGTGCACACACCCACTATCACATGCACACACACCAACTCTCACATGCATACACACACTATCACATGCACACACCCATTATTACGTGCACACACCCACTATCACATGCACACACACCCACTATCACATGCACACACTATCACATGCATGCACCCACTCTACACACAAACACTATCACACGCACACCCACCCACTATCACATGCACACACACCCACTATCACATGCACACTATCACATGCATGCACCCACTCTACACACACACACACTCTCACATGCACACACCCATAATCACATGCATGTTATGAACCCCATTTGTTTTCAAGATAGATGGAGTTTTCAAATATTTTAAATACTTCACTGGTAGACTAATAGCAACTGAATAAACACAATATTAGCCTATAGAGTACTGAATGGTATGACTACAATAGATAATAGTTCCTATGGGACTCTATGGAACTGTCACAGGCCGAGGCTTACAATATACTATTAAGTGGTAGACAATTATACAGAAGTTAGAGACAGTTCTTGGTTGATAAAACTGACAGCTGCTAAGGAGACCGCCCAAATTATTAGGCTATTGCTTTTTATAATCCTTAACTGCCTTCCTGGTTATTTGCTGCCAAGCATTTGCCAAAACCATATTAATTTAAATATTCCTTTCATTGTCTTGATAACAGATATTGTGGTCTGTTGTTAGGAGCCTTAGCATTAGTGCCAGAGGGAGGGGCTCCCTGACTATGCACACACTCACAATTATAAGCACACAAACCCATGATCACACGCGGCGCACACACACACACACACACACACACACACACACACACACACACACACACACACACACACACACACACACACACACACACTATCACATGCGCACACACTTCTAAACACTTGACGTAGTCCTTCATGTCCCCCTGGTAAAGTTCGTTGATGAGTTCGGGTCTCTTGTGGCCGTCTTTGCGGAATCTTTTCTCCAGAGCATCGAACATGACTCGGCACAACTCCTGCACGTCGTGTTGCTGCCACGCTGCTCAGGAGGAAGAGATTAGGGGGAGGTGGGGAGGATAAGAAAGGGGAGGAGGAGAGGTCACACAATACACCCAACAATTGCAGTGGGGATGATGATGACAGGGGGAGGAGGGAGGGGGAGGAGGGGAGGGGAGGGAGGAGGAGGGAGGAGGGAGGGAGAGGAGGGAGGAGGGAGGAGGGAGGGGAGGAGGGAGGAGGAGGGAGGGGAGGAGGGAGGAGGAGGAAGAGGGAGAAGGGAGGAGGGGGAGGAGGAGAAGGGGGAGGAGGGAGGAGGAGGAGAAGGAGGGAGGGGGAGGAGAAGGGAGGAGGAGAAGGGAGGAGGAGAAGGGAGGGGGAGAAGGGAGAGGGAGGAGGAGGAGGGAGGAGTCACACAGTACACCCAATAATTACAGTGGGTGTGGCCAGGCATGTACCACACAATGTAGTTACCTTCACTGCTGTCCCAGCCGAAGCTCTTGGTCACGTCTGTAGTCTCCACTGCTCTCTTATTAGAGATCTACCACACAACACAACAATACACAACAACAAATCAGCTGCAACAATGCTATAGCAGAATCAATTTAGTTTAAGACTCATGTTGGTGGCATGGAGTGTTACCATAGTTACCTGGAGGTGTATAAATAGCCGCTGTAGTTGGTAAGGGATGCTCTTGATGCCATCTCCTGTGTCGCCACTAAACTTCCAGCTGCAAACAGAAACACCCTCATGTCAACACCAACTCATTACATACACATGTCCTACTGCTGCACTGCACGTGCCCGGTAAGCTGTGTACCTGTAGAGAGCGTTCCTGAACTCTGGAGTCATGAAGAGAGTCTGCAGCATGCTGTTGAGGTAGCAAGTCATGGCCTGATTGACCAGACCAACGTAACCTATAGCACACACACACACACACACACACACACACACACAGGGCGATGCAAGAGATATTTACAATGAGTCGTGTCCATCCATACCTCATTCTGTGATTCTGACTCACTCATGCATACTATTAGGATACACACACACTACTAGGACACACACTCACTACTAGGACACACACTCACAACTAGGACACACACTCACTACTAGGACACACACTCACTACTAGGACACACACTCACTAGGACACACACTCACTACTAGGACACACACTCACTACTAGGACAACTAGGACACACACTCACAACTAGGACACACACTCACTACTAGGACAACTAGGACACACACTCACTACTAGGACACACACTCACAACTAGGACACACACTCACTACTAGGACACACACTCACAACTAGGACACACACTCACTACTAGGACACACACTCACAACTAGGACACACACTCACTACTAGGACACACACTCACTACTAGGACACACACTCACTACTAGGACACACACTCACACACGTTCCAATGCACACACATATCCCAACACAAATACAAAGTCATGCATACTGCTAACATACACACACTCACTCACACTCAAACACTTACACATTCCAACACACACTCATCCAAACACGTACATACACGTTCAAACATGAACACACACACCATCACGCATGCACACATACACACACCACGCATGCACACACACACATCACATGGGTACTGTTCCTGGTGATATGTGTGTGGCATGGTTGCTAGGCAGCAGTGGGCACCTGTGTCAGATTTGTTGGAGTAGTGGTAGGAGGAGGTCCACATGTTGGAGGAGGAGGAATTGGAGGGTGTGTCATTGAAGGAGTGAGAACTGGTCGTTGCTGCATTCACCGACGCAGCCAAACCTATGCCCTGACCCTTGACCTCTGTCGTACCATCTTGCCAGCCTGGCTCCCCTTCCATGGGAGCGTCGACATTACCGATGTCTCCTGTCTCTGTGGTTCTGGTTACCATGGCAGCAGTTGTACCCTCTTTCACAGGAGGAGCAGTGGGGCCGTCACACAGGAACACGAAGGAGCGATGAGGATCTGCGGGCATGCCCAGTTCAAAAAGAGTCTGTGTGGACTTGGGGTGCAGGTGGTCAGCGTACTCTGCACTGTTGGAATCTCTCTTGGCCCAGGCCAGCAAGAAGCTGTCCAGCACATAACCTGCAGCAGAGACAGACACAATCAACATTCTGACCACCGCTGCATGCAATACAGCCTGCAGCAGAGACACACACAGTCAACACTCTGACCACTGCTGCATGCAACACAGCCTGCAGCAGAGACACACACAGTCAACACTCTGACTATTGCTGCATGCAATCATTCGTCCTACTCAATATTTAAGTTGATATCTGTATTGACTGAATCAAAAGCTTTTGTAACTGGCACTTTAAAGAGAGAGAAAAAAGGGGGAGGGGGTGGTGGTGTGTGTATGTGTGTGTGTGTGCGTGCGTGAGTGCAGATCTCTCATCTCTCATTGGCCACAAAGAGAGCAGTGTATAGGGCAGTTGTTCTAGCTGTGTTACTGTATGGTGCTGAAACTTGGACGATGAAGGCTGTGCATACAAGACATTTGAATTCTTTTCATAACCGTTGTATTTGGACAATCCTGGGTGTGACGAGGTACCAACAATGTAATGAAAGATTAACATCTCAAAGCCTATCACATAGGTTTGGCTTGCAACACTCCATCTCTGATATCATTCTGGAGCAGCATTTAAGATGGCTGGGTCATGTGGGTCGCATGGATGAAGAAAGACTTCCAAATAGATTGTTGTTTGGGGAGCTTAACATGAAGAGACCATGCCACGGGGCAAAGAAGAGGTGGAGGGATGTTCTGAAAGTGGATTTGCAGGCAATTGGTGTGTATGATAGATGGTATGAGTTGTGCCAGGGCAGGAAGGGGTGGTTTCATCTGTGTTTAGATGGTGTAGAGAAAATTTCAACATCCAGGCGATGGAACACCTGCTCAGCTAACAAGCAATCTGAATTAAGAACACTAGTTGTGCCTGTGGAAGAAAATTTCGAAGACAAAGAGATCTGACCAGACACCAACATTTCTGTGTAATGCCATCATAAGCTAAGTTTATTGCCATTGGTCCTGGATTCATCCAGGACACTGCCATCATGGTACTTCCTAACATGGGCAGCTTCTAAGTTCTAAGTGAGTGTGTGTGTGTGTGTGTGTGTGTGTGTGTGTGTGTGTGTGTGTGTGTGTGTGTGTGTGTGTGTGTGTGTATGTGTGTGTGTGTTCAGGTGTGAGTGTGTGTGTGTGTGTGTGTGTGTGTGTGTGTGTGTGTGTGTGTGTGTGTGTGTGTGTGTGTGGTGTGTGGGGTGTGTATATATATATATATATACTTATATTCTAGACCAAAATTATCCACAGTACTTAGTTCAAAAATGGAAGGGGAAGACCAAGAAGAAGAATAAGGCTTCCTCTAGAACCTTCCACAAAAGATAGTCACACCCTAAACCAAGAGTGGGACACTTGATCAAAGCTTCACTTATCCACTGAGCATGCTCAGGCTCAGATAACAAACATAATTAATGATGACAATATGTATTTGTATTTTCTACCTTTTTTTCTGGTTGGCTGCATTTTCATCAAGCTATGAATACTTAATCAGTTTGAGGAGTATATATATATATATATATATATATATATATGTATCGCCCAGTATCACATAAAACATAACCACCTTGGCTCATCACTCCTCCCCCCCACCCTTGCCAACATGCACGTTCTAACCTGTCTCCTTGGCAACTGCATCGTACAGGTCAACTACAGCGCTGGAGTAGGGCAGAGAGAGGTTGTACCTGGGCATGTGCAACTTGTTGCCAGAGATGTCCCTCACCAAACACAGTACACACTCCTCCTGCACATTGGCACTGTGCACCACCACCACACTGGAGGTGCACTCTGACCTCCCATGCCCCTCCCCCTCCAATGATGCAGCTGCATTCGCCTCGGAGCCAGACAGCACGTCCATCTCCACTGCACCTGCTTCACTAGCTAAGGCAGTCTTGTGAGGGGTCACTGGTTCATCATCTACTACAACAGGGATGGCTTGGTCTCCATGTGTTGCCATGCCAACCTCAAAACCAACAAATCTGCAGACAAAAGCATAACAAATATATAAATTGCTCATAGTGTGTGTGTGTGTGTGTGTGTGTGTGTGTGTGTGTGTGTGTGTGTGTGTGTGTGTGTGTGTGTGTGTGTGTGTGCGCGCACATACTTGAGTGTGCTTACGTACATGTGAGTGTGTGTGTGTATCCACTATACATTAGTTCCATTTTGAAGCTACAGTCAATTGGGGTATCAAAATAATTGAAATCAAACACTGCACCCACTCGTGTGGTTTTTAAATTTGGAGAAGACTTATTCAGGTCATAATAGACAAAGTGACCACACACAAAGAGGCCATTTCAACCTGATTAAAGGGAGCAGCAGTATTGAAAAGCCCTAAGGGAAGTTGCATTATCCTGGCTAACAAAAAAGAAATAGAGAATTCCCTGATAAACAACACGCCACCGTGCACTGCACAATTTAGAGGGTGCAAGAGTTCACTTTCAAAGGAATGTAATTTAAAAAAATAATGAGTAAGTAAATGATGTCAAATGGCATGGGATTCGACATCAATTAGCAAAAATCCCACCAAAAATGCACATAGAATCCACAGATGCTCAAATCTGCAGACAATTTTGGGGTTAAAATTTCTTTTTTGTTCAAATAAATTCAATTAAAAATACTTACTGAAGTTAAGCACTGTTAGGCCTGCTCAGTACTTGGCAGCAGATCTCGTAGGTGGTTTCCTTCCCCCCCCTTATATTTTCCCTCACCATCCGCTCTCTCTTCTTACTTTACTGCAAAGGGTGTGATTTAACACACAAAATTTGAAATTTCTTAACTCCTCACAAATTTATGCTTACTCTTGATATTTATTTGGTTACTTAAATACATGTGTCCAGGTGGCATATGTGTTGGTGGCACAATCACAGTGGACATTTGAGAACAAATGGTTTAAAGAATACAAAGGGAAAAAGGAAAAGGGACCTTGGTTTTGCATACCAAATGAGAAATTACTGTGCTAGGGAAAAAAGGAGGTAGGGGGAGAATGCCAATTTGTGAGAAGATGGGGTCATGATGGGTCATGATGGGGTCATGATGGGACAAACCAGTTTTGATCCACTGGCATGGACTTGTAGCTGCATCAACATTCTCATAGCCATAAACTGACATCTGGTTAAAAGACAAGAAATGTTGTGCACATAGAAATTCTCAACAAATGATAGATTTATAATTGAATTGAGAGAAGTTGAGGACAATATTTTTTTAAATTATAGGTAAGTCCAACTTTGCCAGCAACGATGCAAGTGGTCACCAGCAATAGTGTATAACACACCACATGTACACGCACGCACGCACGCACGCACGCACGCACGCACGCACGCACACACACACACACACACACACACACACAATGCCTGCTGTAAGATGCTGGTCACATCAACTGAACAGCAAACACCACAGCATTGCAAACCTTGCAGGCAAAGCTGCAAATGGTTGTCTAGTTACTATAATATATATTAAAATATAGCGTTTTAGACCAAGAAAAATAATTGTCTAGAACACTTAAAATAATTGTTAAAGTTGTGGCAAGATTTACAAATGTTGGGTTTCCATACAGTACAAGTACTTAGTGGTAGCAACAGATTACAACAAAATAACTCAGTATTTCCACACAGTAAGAAAATTGTTAAAAATCCATTCTTGAGCAAAACTTATAGATGCACCCACCCCCCCCCCCCCACTCCAAGTGTTCCTAGACCTGTGTACCACAGGTAAATATTATGACGCATCTCTATTAATTAGTGTCCTTTAAAATTTCCTGTGTGATTTCTAAATACAACTTCCTCTAGAAATGACTTTTGAATGTGATCAGATTACACCTAAACTCTCACCTAACAATTAACTGTGACACTTGGAATGGTGGTGGGTAAATCCACATATATTTGTCAAGAATGGATTTTTAACAAATTGTTTACTCTATGGAAACACAATAGTTTGTTGCTACAACCAAGTGGGTGGTTACTCATGAATAGGGAAGATTATTGGATGGACCTACGCCTGAACATTTCAGGACAATTAGTTTAGGTATGTGAGAGAAGATAGCGACTATACATGCATACAGACTATACATGCATACAGACAGACAAACATACAGTGGAATTATAGTAAGATAATTCTTATTCTGGGCTTGGCAAGCTACAAAGTGACAAAAAAAGGCATTTCAGAGGTCGACTAATAGAAGCTGTGTATGAGTGTGTGTGTGTGTTAGTGTGAGTGTGTGTGTGCATGCGCGCGTTGAAGAGTCCAAGTGAAGAAACACAGGTTGTGCTGGTACCTTTGGTATATCTGTGCACACGTGCAGTTGTATACATTCATAGACACAAGTGAACTAGACAGAGGGTGGAAATATTCCTCCAAGCACTACAACCCACCCAGTCCTCTCTCAAATAGCTCGACTTCACCCCATCCCGCTCCAACAAATCTGCCTTGTTGTGAGCAAAAGCAAATGCGAAAATTTATAAAGATGTTTGGTTAGCATAAAAAAAAATTCCTCTTTTTAAGGTCAAGCTCTTAGTATTCCTAGCATCTCTCAAAGACTTGCCAGTCTTCTGGGTTTCTATAGTAGTCGTAAAATTTTATCGTTTGGATTGTCTTAGGTCTTACAAGAGAGGTGGTCTTCCAATAGAGGTAAGTTTATACAGCAAATACATCAGCCATGAAAAATGTGGTCTCTCAAGAGAAGTGGTCCTCCAATATTGTGTATGGGTGATGACCATATACATATTTTTGTAAGAAATTCCTTCAACTATATATATATATATATATATTGGTATCATCATAACCATTGCAGTTCTGGCCCAGGCAGCATGGGGCACCTTCTTCCAGTTTACCAATAAATTACTAACTTTATGCAGCACAGCGAGCAGAATATTTAATATGAATTGGTAAAGGGTCTTTCTTCTATGCTGTATTCTACACTGATTGTCTTTTTTTTTCCCTAATTTTTTTTTCACAAATGGTTCAATTGAGTGATCTTCTTCAAAATAAATATTTTATCCTCATTTCCAAAATGTCAAAAAATTTTTTTTTCTTTCTTTCTTTTCGTCATTAAATAAATCCATATATTGTTGCATCAATCCAATATAATTGTCCCTACTATAATCATTTATTTCTCCCTCTCCTTCAGGCACATAGCTGATTGCCCAGTCTCTGCACAGAGAGAGCCGTGACTATGGACCTTCTACTGACATTACATATACTAAACGATTAGTATGAGAGGACCTGTAGAACATGGACAGATAGGTTGACAGATTCTGATAATTGAATGCCACAATTCCCACCCACCCCCCCCCCCCCTCCACAAAGAGACACACATGATTTGAGTGGCACTATTCAGCACTATAGAGATGCCGCGTTTAAAAGTAATGCAGGTAAGGTCACCATGCATGCTGTCAATTGGCTGATAGTATAGCCATTAATTTTTAGTCCTTTGGTCACTCATGGGCACTATATGCTCCAACATTTACATTACAACATGATTACTCCACCAGATCTCAGTCTATCTACACTCACATACTCAGTTAGCCATGATTTGGTAAAAGGTCAACACAACAAGTCAGCAAAAGGAGACCATATGATTCGTAAGTCAAATATTTGTTTTTTTATGGAGTAATATAGGTTCCTCCAATGGGGGTTTAGGCACCCAGCAGAAACAGTAAACTCATGATTAGATAAAGCATGAGCTAAAACTTTAGAAATAAAAAAAAAACTGTTTTACTGTGCTTGTTGATTTCTGAAGTTACTCAGACTTAGAGTGAGTAGTCAGCCACCAGAGGGCACTGCTTCAGTTCCCGTTCAAACACACACCACTGGAACCACAATAACCTAAGACTCAACCACGCCATGTGGCTAGCCAGTATTTCAACCAAAACTAGGTGAAGCTCCCCTTTTAAGCTTCACCAGTAAACATCTACCCACAGCTAAGCAGTCGGAGCAGGACATTACCTATGCATACTTGGTAGTTCTGTTAGTTCACTCACCCGTCCCCAAGGAGCACAAGTATACGTCAAATGGTGCTAGAAAGTTTGCGGCAAAGATGGTGGAATTGGAAGTCTGGCACCGAATGACCCCACCTACTCAGCCAACCAATTAGCGGCACACCCGCAGACCGCGCCCCTCCATTTGTCCCCGCCCACCTTATTAGTGCCGACCTCTGAATCCGCACTTCAAACACCCGCACAACCAGTGACCTACTCTTACCAGTCCTCAGCTCATTCCCCCCTATTTGTACTCGTGACTAGGCACTGGCAAAAATGGGCGGAGTCTGAAGGTCCAGCTTAAACTCAACCCTACGCTCTCCCCGTAGGTTGCTATACTCAATTGATGCTGCGAGCTGGTGTGCGGAGTAGGCGTTCATTCGGATTACTTGGTTGGCACAGCTGTAGAGTCATGGTGAGCGTTAGGTATGACTAGTTGGATGGTTAGCAGAGAAATGCAATAGTTGTGCGGTGCTAGTGCCCACCCCCTCCAAAACGTGTAGTTAGCGTCCAAGCTTTACTTTTTTTTTCTTCTTTACCATACAGCAGCGGGATGAAAAAAGGACACCTAGATAGATAGGCTACAACTGAGCAGTATAGAGAGTATGATTGGATAGGGTTCATAAATAATTTAAATAAAACCCCAGCATAATAAATGTTTCTCAGGCTCTCCAACCCACATCAATCTTTGATACAGTATAGCCATGGAAATGTGGTCCAGTCTGGATGCCAGCTATCAATCCTTCCTATTTCTTGTAACCAGAATTAGTAAAGATGCACTCCATTGCTGTAGAGCAGGACTTAGTTGATTCCCAGCCCCTCATTAGTCCAAACACTCTCTGTAGACAACTTTATGGATAGTATGTCTTACTTCTTTTTCCATCTTTTAATACTATTCTGTATTTGCAATGGTAAAAAAAGAAGAGAAACCACATCCAGACCACACCCATAGAAAAGTATATCCCGAGCCAATATTTAAAAAAAAATTGCTTGAAAAACTAAATATCTACTTTGCCTGGCCTATAGGAACTGAGTTGGCCTGAGGGTCTGCAAATATAAAGTTAGCAGCTGTGGGGGGGGGGAACTCCTAGCTGCATGGACAGATATAGATGAAACTTGGCATGGATGTTCTCAATGGTCCTGGTTTTTTGACGGAGAAAGAAATTTTCCTTTTAGGTTTCTATCTGCTGCTTGTTGTGGCTGTCACAGTAGTTTTTCGGCATTTTGTAAAGGATCATCGATAGCACAGACACTCCAGTAAGCTTACAGATCGCTAACCTTTTGAAATCCATTTACCATTGGGCCTGCAGGTTGTAAACTTGTCAGTCCTGCCACTGAAGAAACTATGTCAAGGAAAAGAAGAGGTGGCCCTCTCTGTGGACAACCATGCACACTCAGGTCTGCACGCTCCGGTCTGCACGCTCCGGTGGATGCAGTTTCAGGTGTGGATGTAGCTGTAGGAGCTGCATCACTGTTGGCATCAGATTGTTAAGTAGATCATCCATTTTTGGGAGGAAACCATTACCACTACATTGACCGTGGCAGTGATTGTCCACAAAAAATATATAGTAGTACTTATTTGCTTTAATTCTGTTTTTATCAGTACCTGATAGCAAAATGTTTCCCCTATTCTCTCTGTGTTCAAGGCTGCATCTCTTTGTCCTGATCCTGCACTCATGGCCCAGGCTTGATGAAGGTTGGGCAAGGGGTCTCTTGGATATGATTGCAGAGACTTCCAACATTCTATACTCAGTTTTAACGTGTAAAGATCTAGCACAAACTTTCCCAAACTAGAAATGATCTCTTCTGGCTCAAAGGTGTCATCAATCAGAAGAGGCTATAGCTGTGACTATCTCCTGGTGATCACTTGATTGCCTGGCTGTGTCTACATCACTTTCTGTTAACACCTCATAGATGACAGTGTTAGGCATCCTCTGACCACGCTGGGAGATATTGTTATATATTTGAGGATTCAGCAGTGGCAATGCCCTAGCCTTTTACCATAACAGCATGTATAGTTCATAAGGAAAGTACAGGCATTCTTTCGACCACATGGAATGTAGTTAGAATAGTGTCCCTTTAACTGATGTCAGACCATTACTTTCTTATTAGTTTCTGCCAGATTTGTTAGTTTCTGTACAACCAGATTTAGATAACATATTCAGAAACACATGAAACTGTTTCACTGCATGCTAATGATGGCTGTAGTAACCTACCCCAGCTGCCGTGGTTAGTAGGTATACTGAAAGTTATAAGAAGTGGTAGGCATAAAGCAAACTCACACACTGGCATGGTGATACATAACTGCAAGTAGGGTGCACAAATCAGGTGACTTAATAAACTGACCCTGCAGAGGGACAATGAAGAATGCCAACGATGAACCGGCTAAATATACTTGGTATTCTCACAACACAATCAATTCAGTGAATGATTAGTGCAGTTGACGAGTCACAGTTATTACCATGGCAAGTGTCAATTCTGCTTGAGCTAGCATGGCACACACTCCTGACAGCAGACTGGTGAAGCTGCCCTGAAATAGGATGTTGAACCTCTATCACCACAGATGACAATGTTAAAATTTCTTTCTGCCTGCAGCTGAGAGTCAGTCATAACATTCTTTGTGTGAGAAAGCAAAGGTGTAGCCTGCTGCTTAAAACCTCATGACATTTTATCCACCCAGTTAGTGCACATTTTCTGCCCATATTTGTGTGCTTTGCATTGGAATGCTCAGTGCAGTTCTCAATGCACATCCTAATCTGGTGCAGTTCTCAATGCACATCCTAATCTGGTGCAGTTCTGTGCCACAGACGTCCTCTCCTTATCCAGTATATCTATATCCACTGCTGTTTCTGTCTGTAGAGTTCTCCTGCCAAGAGAGTGAAGCTGACGGATGAAGAGAGGGAGCTAGGCCTCAAGGCTCTGTACGAGGCCAAGTGGACTGCTGTGGAGGGTAGAGATGCCATCAAGAAGCAGTTTACATTCTCTGACTTCAGTGAGGCCTGGGGCTTCATGTCCCGAGTGGCGTTGAAGGCGGAGGCCATGAACCACCACCCGGAGTGGTTCAACGTGTACAATAGAGTCGACGTCACTCTCAGCACTCATGACTGCCAGGGCCTCTCCATGAGGGACGTCAAGTTGGCCAACTTTATGGAGTCCATAGTCTAACAATGTTGCTCCCATGAACCTCAACCTATTCTAGAGTACTATTATGATGTTGTGTCAACTCAAATGAATGAGCATATCACATGAAGTTAATAAGAGGGATTTGCTACACAGTATAGGTACACCTGGAGAGGTGGGCATTATATGAGTTTATGGGTTGATATTTTTCCAATCTATTATCTAAATTTATCTGTTCCTAGCCTTCACTCACACGTTACTGATCCATTGCTATGAAGAGGTGTGTGTGTTATTTTTATGTTCATCCAAAATTAGCTAGCACATCAATGAATCCTCCCCCCCCCCCAAGGTGGGTGTGTGTGTGTATATATATATATATATATATATACTAGCAGCATATGCCCGGTGTTACCTGGCCAATGTCAGCATGAAACATTATAGAAGCTACTCATTTTGGCAGCCTGGTTGGTCCTTTAATTAGCTTTTGGTAGCAAAAAAAATCCCCACAATACTTCCTGTGGGTGTGGTTATAACATAACCACACCCATTGACACAATTATCTGCAGTTAATACGCTCACTCTGTTACTTGGAGACCACATGCCAAATTCCGTCGTGGTTGGTCCTTAAATTAGTACTTCTAGCCAAAATGACTTCCTATAGGTGTGGCTATGATAAAACCACACCCATGTGATCAATAATGCTCACCTGATTACTGCCAAAATTTTGCCTGATTTGTGCTTTAATTAGCTTTTGTATGCCAAACTAGCTTCCTGTGGGTGTGGCTTTAACAAAGCCACTCCCATGTGACACTCACCTGGTTACTTGTAGTCCATGTGTCATATTTCAGCCTGATTGGTTTATAAATTTGCTTTTGGCAGCCTAAATTTATTTCTGTGGGTGTGACTATGACCAGACCACACCCACTGACTCACTTATATGTGGTCAATAATGCTCACCCTGTCTCTTGGAGGCCACATGACAAATTTCAGCCTGGTTAGTCCTTTAATTAGCTTTTGATAGCCAAATTTACTTCCTGAGGGTGTGGCTATGACAAAAACAGACCCACATGCTTAATGCCAGTCACCTGGTTTCTTGCTGTCTATGTGCCAAATTTTGTCCAGATTGGTCCATAAATTAGCTTTTGGCAGCCAAAAAAAAATTAGTGTGGGTGTGGCTCTGACAAAACCACACTCAATGTGGTTAATATTGATTGTCCAGGTACTTGGAGACCACACTCAATGTGGTTAATATTGATTGTCCAGGTACTTGGAGACCACGCATCAAATTTCAGCCTGATTTGTCGTTTAATTGGCTTTTGGTAGCCAGAACAACTTCCAGTGGGTGTGGCTATGACAAAACCACACCCACATGCAGTTATTAATGCTCACCCTGTTACTTGGAGACCACATGCCAAATTTTGGCCTTTTTGCTCCAAGGATTTGGCCATGATGGCTAGACACACACACACACACACACACACACACACACACACACACACACACACACACACACACACACACACACACACACACACACTTAGAACTTAGAACTTAGAAGCTGCCCATGGTACGAAGTACCATGATGGCAGTGTCCTGGATGAATCCAGGACCAATGGCAATAAACTTAGCTTATGATGGCATCACACAGAAATGTTGGTGTCTGGTCAGATCTCCTTGTCTTCGAAATTTCCTTCCACAGGCACAACTAAGTGTTCTTAATTCAGATTGTTTGTTAGCTGAACAGGTGTTCCATCGCCTGGATGTTGAAATTTTCTCTACACCATCTAAACACAGATGAAACCACCCCTTCCTGTCCTGGCACAACTCATACCATCTATCATACACACCAATTGCCTGCAAATCCACTTTCAGAATATCCCTACACACACACACACACACACACACACACACACACACACACACACACACACACACACACACACACACACACACACACACACACACACACACACACACACACACACACACACACACACACACACACACACACACACACACACACACACACACAAACATACTTGTGAACCAAAATATATAATAGATGCATACATATGGGCCATAGCCTCCAGTCAGGTTGGTCAGATTTTAACCTGACCACTTGTAGCTCCTGATCCAGACCTGAGATGACCAGTACCAGTTGATTGGTCCTGTGCTCACTGTGCCTTCAGACTCTCAATTTGATTCAGCTTCAAAGAATTAATAGCATTCCAGAGGTTGAAAGCATGCTATTAAGTCTCCTGGTACACCTCACCACGTGACCTGATGAGTTTACCTTCCATGAATAAAGCTGTGTGAAGTTCTCACTGGTGGTCTTATGCAGATCTTAAGTTGGAGGAGGTTCAATGTTTGTCATTTCTCCACAGAGGGAAATTTTTGTCATGCTGTGTCACTGTAGTAGAATTAAAATGGAATGAGGCACACTATCCGCATTTCTATGGCATTTTCCAAGCCCTGTGGGTATTTTGTATGTGTGCCCTCTTGCTTGTGGTTTTTTTGTTTTTTTTGTTTTTTTTGTTTTTTTTTATAAAAAATATCTATTTTTACCCTCTAGCTATTGCACTCATGAAATCCTAAAATTACTTTGTTGTTGGGCTGATCAAACTTACTTTTTCTAATTAGAAATTCTTCAGCCTATTCCTGCTCATGGTTATTTTTCCCCCTTCAGTGGATTTGGAATTCAACATTAAGTCATAATGTGGTTCTGGAAATTTCCTGTTTGTTTATTAAATTTTTTAATTGTATTATCATTTAAAGTCCACCCACTAATTTATTGGGTTTTTTCTTCTTTTTTTCCCTAAAGGATTATTACTAACCACCGAACTGCATTATTTGACTGGCTACTTCATTTTAGTGTTGTTATTTACACTTTGTTTACATAAATTTGCTGGTATCAAAAACATGTCTTATGGGAGCACATGCCTTACAGGAGGACATGCCTTATGGGAGGACATGTCTTTTGGGAGTAATATGTCCCATTTGAGTACATGTCTTATGAGAGGACATATTTTTAAGATTACTTTTCTTTCAGGAGCACATGTCTTACATGAGAACACATCTTATAGGAGGATATATCTTACAGGAGGATATCTATAGGTGGGCATGTTATATTGGAGGACAAGTATTACAGGAATATATGTCCTATGGGAGGACATGTCTTATAACATGACATGTCTTACAGGAGAACATGTACAGAATAGGACATGTCAGGACAAGTTTTGTGAGAGGACATGTCTGACAGGTGGATATGTCATATGATAGAATGTGTCTTATGGGAGCACATGTATTACAAGAATACTTGTCTTATAGGTGGTTATATCTTATGGGAAGACATGTCTTAGTGATATAATTTGTTTTCAATTGGAAAAAATGTCTTATGGAATAACTTATCTTACGGAAGCACATGCCATACATGTAGTCATGTTTTCCAAGAGGACATGTCTTATGGGAATAGATGTTTTATGGAAGGACATGTCTTAGGGGAGGACATGTCTTACAGGACGTCTTGTAGGAGACCATGTTGTATAAGAGGACATGCCCTACAGGTGGACATGTCATACAGAAGAACATGTTGGATGACATGTTTTATGGGAGGACACATTTTATGGGAGAACATGTCTTATGGGTGCATTGTCTTACAGGAGGGCATCTTTCAAGATTTTGTTTTACAGAAGGACATGTTAAACAGGTGGACATGTTTTATAGGAATAAATACTTTATGGGTACAAAAGGACATGTTTTGTGGGAGGTCATGACTTACAGGAGGCAATGTCTTGCAGGATGACATGTCAAACTGGAGGACATATCTTACAGGATTGAAATATGAGCTTGAAAGTGTTTTTTTTTAATAATCATGTAGTTTCATATCTATCTGTTCTATTTGTGTAAATATCTATCTATGTACATATTATATATTTAGCTGATAATTTATATAAGTATTTTTTTAATTTAGGCAACTGTGTTCCAACTATCTTATTTTCATCTCTTCTTTTTTTTTAATTTTTTTTTTAATTTTTTTAATTTTTTAATTTACTGTTGATATTAAAAGTGGGGGGGGGGGGGGGGGGGGGGGGAGAAATACTGTCACAAATTTTCTGGTCCAGGCAACACTGGGGACATAGCAGTGTTGCCAGATGTATTCAGCAACAAACAAAAAAAAATCGTTACAAAATCGCTAATTTTATCACTACTTTGTTGTTGTTTTCAGCAATGCAAAAATCATTACAAAATTGATGGGGTACTTTAAACCAAGCTTTCTAGAAGCTATGTTCTTTTTGAAGAGATTTTTTTTAATAATGAAATAAAATATATATTCAAAAAAAAAATCTAATTAAAAAAAAAAATGACTATACAAATTAATAAATCACCCTTGCTTTTTATTTACTCTCTTCTTTTTTTTTGGTAAACTAAAGACTCTATTCAATTTTTTTTTTTTTTTTTTTTTTTTTAATGATATAAATATTATTATTTTTTAATTTATTTAATTTTCTTTTAAATTACATTTCAAAAGAACATGCTGGTCTACTTTAGTTGATGGGAATCAAACTAAAACAGAAACTAAAGTAGACCAGCATGTTATCTATATTAAGCCATAAAATGACATATTACCAACCAAAATAAAACCTTTCCTTGAAATTACAAATACAAAACATACCAATATATGAGGACAGTTTCCCTTAATCAGATACATATCAATGCTTACAGAATTTTCTTCATATCACAGACTTAATAAATATCAGTCTTACACAAATGTACTTAGTCTAAAATGGGGAGAAGACCCTATGAAGCTCTGCATTTGAAGTAGGTAGGCAGAACATTTCTAGCACTCCCAGGCTGAACAGTTGGAACAGAAAGTTCCCCATTGGATCTTTATAAAAATCCACATCCAACCTGGTGCCTGTGTCCACAGCCAATTCCTTGATCATGTGGCACTAATTCAACCTGTAATAAAATAGCTTGTAGAAAAGAACAGTGTACTACATGAATATTCTCTTTCTAGTGTAATTTGCAAGAACTGGCAATTGAATGGAACTGTTTTGTTTATAAAGGAGAACCAAGGCTGGCTTAATTCTTTTCTGCAGCCTTATTCATGAATAACTGTGTTAGGAACTTGAAGGCATATTAATTCTAGAAGCCATCAAAAAATGAAATCCAACAAGCTGCTATGTACATCCCAATATCTTCTCTCTCTCTCTTTTGTTGCTGTTGTAGAGGTTTGTGCTTAACAGTTTTTTTGACCTCATTCACGGTATTTTGGAGGGACTGAATGTTTTACATAGTGTGGTTTGTAGGTAAGTGAACTATTCAAACAATTGTAATAACGAATTAGAAATGTGAAATTCAAAGGTAGACAAAAAAATTTACAGAAATTAAAAATTCTATTATTCAAAAGCCACCTCCCCCCCATACACACTCCACACACTACACACACACACACTTTCTTTCCTATACTTGGTTGTGCAGCTGTTGCTTCGATGCAGGCCAGATCCATTTCCAATATCCTCTTTTACTTCTTGGAGCATCGCTTAGCTTAGCGTGGTTCTTGATGCCCTGGGGAGTGAAAGACTCCTGACAGTGTGGATATACTACACTGTGCACGAGAGAATGTTGCTGATGACAGAGGTTTGCAAGGCCAGATGTATTTCTGGCCACAAAGGTGCAACCTTCCTCAGGACATACAAGTGCATCTGCCTCTTCAGCTGATTGCTCTTCCCTCTTCTGCTTGTTCTCGTCCTTGGCCTCCTTCTCTTGGGTCTCGTGTTCACTGTTGATGGTCTATGCAGCATCCTCCACTTCTTGCCACCATGCAACGAGGACTTGTGTCTTCTGAAGCCAGTTGTCCTCAGCATATAGGTGATGAAGGTCAGTGCAAATAATGTCATTCCATCTCAAACATGGTCCCCCAAGTGGTCTTGAACCACGAGCAGGAGTGCATAGGAGCAGTTGTCTAGGCATGTGGTGATCATCTATTCATTCTAGGTGGCCCAGGAAGTGTAGTTGATGTTACATTAGTTGGTGTCAATGCATTCCTGCTGTGCCTGTGCCCTGATAGATATATTCCTCCTCTCCTTCCATGGTGAAATCCCCAAGATGATGCAGAGATATCTGTTGTTGAATGCTTGAAGGTGTCAGATGTGGTGGGAGAGAAGCGATACACTTTCCAATCCATACATCAGCACCGGAAGGATGACCGCTTTCAGCTGACGTAACTTAATTGAGGTGCAGATCCTTTTTTGATACCATAGGACCCTGCTGAGCGAACTGAAAGTCCTCGAGGCCTTTTCAATATGGGAGTTCACTTCTGCATCAACGCTGCAGTTCTTCTCCATGAGACAACCCAGATATGCAAAGGTATCCATGACTAGGACATCACCATCTCCAGGATGGAGTGTAAGCGGGATAGCGGGTTCTGTCTGTCCAGATAGAAGGAAGGCTAACACCTTGGTCTTTGCTGTGCTGATAGTCAGGCCCATTGAAGAGCAGGTGGAATCAAATGATCTTAACATTTCTTCCAGATCACTTTTGGAATCAGCAAGAAACACTGTGTCATCGGCATATGCCACACTGTTGAGAAGGAGCTCGTTGGTAAACTTCTCTGTCCATCCACTAGCTTTTGTTCACCAAGGTGGTACAGTAGAGGAAGGCCATTCTGCTGGTGGTTCTATAATGATAACTTGGTGACGAAAAGGACAGGTGCCATGACACACCCTGGCGGACCCCAGTGTGAACAGCGAACTCCAGTGAGTTTTTGCCATTGGCTCTCACAGACACACGTGTGTCACTGTGAAGTGCTCAAATGATTTTGACGAGTTTCTCTGGGATGCTGTATCCATGCTGGAGGATGTACCACAAAGCATTTCTATTTACCGAGTCATAGGCCTTCCTGAGATCGATAAAGGCCATGTAAAAGGGGTGTCGAAACTCCTGTGACTTCTCCATCGCAGTTCTCAGGGCAAAAATCTGGTCTGCACAGCCATGTCCCTGACGGAACCCACACTGGCTTTCGCTCAGCTGTCATTCTACCACTTCCTCTATGCAGGTTAGGATGGCTTTGCTGATGACTTTACTGGTAGCACTCAGCAGGGAGATCCCACGATAGTTATCACACTGACCCCGAGAGCCCTTGTTCTTAAAATTAGGCACAATGAGCTGTGTCCTCCAGTCAGCTGGGACTGACTCATGCTTCTATATTTGGTCAGCCAGCTTCTTCATGGCCTCCACAACTGTGGATCCACTGAGTTGGAGCAGCTCCACTGAAATATCGTCTTCTCCAGGAACCTTGCCTTTCTGAACAAGACGCAGTGCTCTGATGATCTCTGCAACTGTCAATGGCTCAGAGAGTGCTTCTGCTTCTGGGAATGATGGTGCATGGGGTATTTGCAGCAGAATATCATTGTCCAAGGGTTTTTCAAAGTTGAGCACATTGGAAAAGTGTTCCACCATTCTGTTGAGTTTGTGGGACATGCTGGTAAGTCGGTCAACACCGTTCTTCACAAGCTAGGGCTAGGGCTAGGGCTAGCAAGGAGTGAAGGGGCCACTGGTTTGGAAACACGGTTATACAGGAGGCGCCTATTCTCGAATCAGAGATCCTCCATGGCCATTCTGTTCTGCTACTCATATGCGTTCCTCCACTTCTGCTGCCTTAGTGCTCCACCAGGGTTTCTCACCTTCTCAACTGCTCCGTTGGTACTGCTGTGCAAGATATTATACTGCCGCTGTAGCTCGAGAAGAATGAAATTGTTCACTTTAGCATTGTGCAGGTGCATCTATGTCTCACTCTTCTTTCTCAACAGGTTGGTAAATTCTTTTGAGACTCAATCCTGTATTAGACCGAAAGGAGGTCAGGGAGTCCATGTTCCGCTTCCACGAGGACATCTTTGAGGGACTGCCATGATGCTTCCACAGTGTTGTCTTCCTGGTCCCTGTCTTGCTTTATGGCAAGGGCCTCTTTCATGGTTATTATGAAAGAGTGACACTGTGTGCTGTTCAAGATGGTTGCCTCCTTCCTATGCTGCCAGGTGTTCCAGTGCTTTTTGCACTTGATCTTGAAGTGAAAAGTGGAAACCACCAGCTCATGGTCAGTGTCTAGCTGCATGCCATGGAAAACTCATGTGTCAAGTAAGCTTGTTCTTAGGCATCTACTAATGATAACATAGTCATACATGTGACTTAGCCTGGCTCGGATTCCATTTGGGAACCAGGTGAACTGATGGACTGCTTGTGCTGGAATCATGTGTTTGAAATGAGCAAGCCATGGGTGGTACAGAGGTCAAGTAGTCTGATGCAATTGGTATTATGCCATTGGTATTCTGTTCTCTGGGCCCAAAACGGCCAATGACACTGCCCCACTGCTCAGTGTCTTCTCCAACATGGGTGTTGAAGTCCCCGACATGATGACTCTGTCCTTCTTTGGGGCATTGGAGACAGTGGCTTGAAGCAGTGTGTAAACAGCTTCAGCCTCATTTGCTGCCTCAGTGGTAGTTGTCTTGGGTTCCATTGATGCATACGCTGCGATGATGGTGGCATACCCCATGTGCAGTTTTACTCATGTCCTCAGGATTCGCAGGGATACAGGATGGAATACACTCTCAGTTTCCTCCCATGATCGTGTTGCATGACAGCTAAAGATCAATGCAACACCATGCACACATCTCACTGTGTGGCCCAAATGTAGGATAATCTTGCCTTTGATGGCTGTGGTACCTTCCACTGTCCAATGTGACTCAGACAGACCTAAGACATCGATTTTTCTTTCGTCCATACTGTTGAGGAGAGTGGTGAGCCTCTTGCTCTGTGTGCCAAGGGTTTCGAGGGAGTGAACATTCCAGGAAGCGATGGTGGTCTTGCCTTTGGCACTGAATGCCACTTTGGATTGTTTTGATTGTTTGTAGTCCTGAGAAGGACTGGTTAGAAAAAATCGATTGGATCTGGTTTCATTGGCTTTCATTTTTGAAATCTTGGTTGAAGGGTTAGATATCAGTCGCCAGCTGATACATCTGTAGCATGTGCATTAGCATTACCCAGGATACACCACAAGGAGGTTGCGCAGCAGTGTATCCAACACACATGCACACATGCGCGTGCGCACATGCACACACGCGCGCGCGCGTACACACACACACACACAGTGACACACACAAGAGAAAAAATATATATACCAAATAGCAATGCAGCTGAAGACCGGTTTATTGAGTTTGGTAAGACAGAGCCTTTTCCAGGTTTTTCATTGTTATGTACATGCATAGATAGCAAGTCAGTCATTATTCAGACTTTGGAAACCAAAAATATGCACCCAAAAAAACAACAATAAACCAACAGGTAATTTGAAACATTTCCTTCTGTGAAAAGATCATTGCATTTTGAGGGATTTCGGAATTTCCTAATCCCACTTTTTCCCTCCCAATTTGTTTGCAAGAATCACTATTTTGGGGGGAAATTACTACTTTTGTCAACACTGCATTGATTCCAAATGCTCCAGGTGAACTTTTTACATGGCAATTGAATTCAATATAAAGCAGGATTTCTTGCCCTTTCATTTTTTTTTCTTTTTTTTTTTCCTTTCTTCTTTCAATCCTCCTGTCTTAAAAAAAAAACTGTTTTAATACCACCAAAAAAAAAAGAGAGAAGTATATATATATATATATATATATATATATATATTTTTTTTTTTTTTTTTTTTTTAAATAAAAGAAATACAGATGCGGTAAGCACAGCTTAGCAGACTTCTTTGCCCTGTTATTACTAACAGGATCCAAGAATTGCACCAGGTCAGGTGTTGTTGTGTTAGATGTTGTTGGCATGAGGGGGCGTGGTCTCACATGAACTCTTGCGCAGGCGCAAGACACGGCACTCCTGGCATGTCTTTATTAGTTTCAGTACTTGTTTAGTTCAAGGAACGCTGTGCAGAGTCAGTCCAAATTGGTTAAAGAATCCCAGAACTCGTTATTTGTAGTTCCTGGGAGAATTCTGCTTCCAAGTGCATAAAGTAAGTGGTAGCAAATGTAATTGAGTATTTAATTCCGTATTTAATCAGTCCAAATTGGTTAAAGAATCCCAGAACTCGTTATTTGTAGTTCCTGGGAGAATTCTGCTTCCAAGTGCATAAAGTAAGTGGTAGCAAATGTAATTGAGTATTTAATTCCGTATTTAATCGGGTGGGTGGATTGCATTAGGCGGTATCAGTGGAGTATACCTAGCTAAAGCTATAGTTAGCCATGCAGCTTTTTAAAAACTTTATTATCAATAGGGAGAATAATTGTGAACTGACAGCGTTTTTCAATTATTTTGATTCTAACAAGTCCACCATTTGCCTGCATAAATGGTCTTGCTATGTGGTCATGCCTTGAAGTCTTGTCAAATACATTCAAAGTGGTGAGATGGTGCGTTACTATTAGTGATTGTGGTAACTGACTGTTGTAGATAAGCTATTGACCCCAACTGCCTAATGGTCTTCAGTTATTACTGAAAGTTAATCCTTTATTTAATCATTTCCCAAGACATTTAAAAATGAAAGCAACACCCACTCTGTCTGCCAAGCATTTCATATGTTTCCCACAACAACGTAGCAACAAATGTAAATATTTTCTACTTTTATCTCTCCAAACTTTCTTACAATCCACAAATATCATTGTGTTGATATTGTGCTCACTATCAATGTCATCCCTACATTACTAATGTGGGGACATACCTTGGTCCTTGCAAACATAAGATGGTATTTCTGAGGCATTCCATGACCTTCATCTATTCATTGGTGTGATGAAGTAAGTCTGTCAGCATAGCAGCTACACCAGTGGACCTCATGTGCTGTGCTGTGCTGATGGTGCAGCTGTGAAATGGTTCTCTCTCTCTCATGACTCATCCTAATGGCAGCCGCAACCTCACCCATTAACCTTTCTTCCTGTTCAAAGCTGTTCCACATTTGAATAACTGGTTTACTATTGGCAGTTCTCAGTGCCATGTAAGGTCATATGACACTTCAATGTTCCTTGTCCTGTTTCACACAGAGGTCATGTGACACTTCAACGTTTCTTGTCCTGTCTCATACAGAGGTCATGTGACACTTCAATGTTCCTTGTTTGGCAGTAACTTACAACTCAGACTAGTCGCAATACGCTTCCATGCTGCTAGTGCTGTGACTTACTCCGCCATTGTTCTGATAGGATCTGTGTGCCTGTCTCTGATGTATGGAGTGAGTGCTGCAGTGTTAGCAGCTGGTTATGCACTCGTGAGCATAGTCTTCCTCCACCCTCTCTCTCTCTCTCGACCTGATTATCACCTCTGCTGATGATCAAGGTAGCACCTTCATCTTCACTCAGCAATGGGTGACAATTAGGAGAATCTAGGGCTACTCATGGAACTGTATCAGACATACAGAATATCCACCCATCCACCCACCCACCCACCCACACTGCCTGCCTGCCTGCCTGCCTTGTTGCCTGCCTTGTTGCCTGCCTTGTTGCCTGCCTTGTTGCCTGCCTTGTTGCCTGCCTTGTTGCCTGCCTTGTTGCCTGCCTTGTTGCCTGCCTGATGGTGGCACCTCAACTCTCTCTCTCTCTCTCTCTCTCTCTCTCTCTGTCTCTCTCTCTCTCTCTCTCTGTCTCTCTCTCTTTTCTGCTGCTTCTCTCTCCATCAGACAAGGAATGTCCTTGTAACAGATCTCCAGATAGTTCCCATCCCAACAGACCACAACTAGTTGTTCGTTGATCTTGCAACAGTCATCATTTCCTTTTAAAGTGACCAGTTTCTTGTTGTCATGCCAGTGAGTGTGGAGGGAGACTTTGTGGTGCCACCAGTTGCTCTGCCATGTAAACAACAACATGTTTGCTTATTGTTGTTTGCATGCACCACTGGAGTGGCATGCATGACTCATGAGATGGTCTAGTGGTGATGCTAGTCACTCCAGTGGTGCATGCACATATCTGAGGATGTCCCTGTGTGCCAGGTGAGGAGGGGAGGGGGTGTGTTCCTACATGACCAACAAACCTATCGTCCATGTCCGTTGTTCTCTGTTGTCATTTTTTATCTCAATTATCAACTGAGGGGACTATTGCCTGCTGTGGGTGGGTGGGCGGGAATGTCTCCTTCTCCAGCATCATCTGTATACACTGTAAGTTAAGCTATCAAGGACCACCAACTAGCGGTAAAAAGCCCCACCAACCCTGAAAGTTTGGTCAGGGTCAACCAAGTCCTTTATATAAGATATAGATATATATATTTAATATTTAATTAATTTTTTTTTAATTGGTTGAGAAATTGAAGACAAAGCTGATTTACAGTTGTTGGCTTTTGAAAAGCTGCTTCTGTTGGTGACTTGGTGAGTGCTCTTCCTTGGTTTGGTTACATTTTCATCTGATATATTATATTCACTAACTCCCTGCCTGCCATAAAATAAATTTCAACCTCATTTTACCACCAGCTATTCAACTACTCAACCAAAAAGCAACATCAAATATATAAACAACTATAACCAGGGCATGGGAGCAGTGTGGTCAGTGCCCTCTCTGATGAATTAATGCAAGGAGGGGGGGTATTACTGATGAAGAAAATATCCTTTCCTACACACAAAGTAGACCAGGAATATAAAAATATTGGGGAAAACCCCCTACACCACCATGAGCAGTGTCTAAGGCTGGACACAGTAGAACATCAATAACTGAAACAAAGCAAACTGGAGGCATTCAAAATAGCTGAGAAAGCACTGTTGTGGAAGTCATTTATCCAACAAATGCAATCACTGCCAGCAAAAAGAATTAATTTGAAACTCTTCTAATGTGCTTTTCAATAATGTCTAGGATAATGTCTGTTGGACAAAGTGCCTTCATCATTGCAAGTGAAGCTGCAAATGGGCCTCTGGTTGCTATTATTCTTCCAACTATATTTGGCTCATTTTTAAGCCAGAATTAGTAAATGGTTTAATTATGGCTGTTGGTTTTGGGTGTGCTGCACTGAAGGTATCTTAATCAGCTGGAATGTAAATATTAATTTTAAAAATGCATTATTATTTTTTTTAATAAAAAAAATGGCAGTCTAACTTTTCACTGCCTTTATTTTTTAAATTGTAGCTTATTGTTCCATTTTCTTGGGACATTTAGAAATGTTTCACCGTTGGCTAAATGGTTGATTATTTAAGAAAATTTAATATCCTGCTAGTATTCCATATAAGACAACAACTTTCAGTTTCAACTTTACTAAAAACAGCTTCAGCAGTATTTATGTACCAGGTAGTAACTACTGACTCTGCACTAAGAGGTACATTCTTGGGATATATAACCTTTTACTCTAGATAATGTAAACACAAAGGGAATGTTTAGCAGCTGTAACAGCCTTCACAGGTAATAGCGGCATGTTTATAATGAGTGTGTGCATATGAAACATGCCACATTGAGCGGCAGCTCCTACCCCTGGGACTTGCCTACAACAAACACTGTTTCCATCACAGGGACACTTCAAAGTGTTTTACCACTCATATGTGTTCCCTTTCACAATTAACTTCTGCAATTAAGGTTCTAGCTTGGGCGTAGCCAGGATCTGATGAGGAGGGGGGGGGGGGTGGGTGGTGCTCCTTCAAAGACCGGAGGAACCAAGAACATATGTTGCTGGCACATGAGAGAAATTTTTTATAGATATGTTCAATGAGAAAGATTATTTCCACTCATGTTGTCCTCACGTGCAAGATGCAGCTTATTAAATATTTAGAAAACAAATTACAATTTAGTGTATCTATGATACACTGACATTACCTCTTCAAATTAAAAATAATTGTATTCCTGAAAAATCTACAAACAGGACGGGATTAATGGTACCACCAATTTCAATTCAGATGTGTCATAATCATTTTCTCCATGAAATAAATACATTTCAGGTTACACTCATGTGCCTCAACATGTGTGTTTATATTCTCCCATGCAGTGCATGTAAATGAAGTGATAATATATGTCTGCCATAACAAGAACAGATTGTTAATACAACTAAGTAAAATACATATATAAGAGCCCACAGTCTGCAGTTTGGCACAGGAGTGGGCTCTGTAAGTATTGTGAGCAAATCAATACAGTTAGCTAATCATCACATGTAAACAATAGTTCATAGCCCCTAAACCTATGGCTAGCAAACTAAATCTTGAAGAAGAAAAAATATAAAATTCAACTTTTCAGTACCCATTCAATGCTTCCCAGCACTTCTGCACATGTTAGCTTATGGCTCTAAATATTATTACACTCAATAGCTAACTTTGGAAACTCACCACTGGTGCTTTCCAGAAGTCAACAAGAGTCTTTCTCTGCTGAGAATTAAAGATGTATTTGTTGTTGTTTTGTGTGTGTGTGTGTGTTGTTTTTTTTTGTGAGAAGGAGTGAGGGGGGGGGGGGGGGGGCGGCTCCTGCCAGGGCACTCTATGATAACTATGACCATGTGTAGCTCTTGGCCTGTCATTAGAGAAAGTGTGAGCAACAGACATTCCAAGATAACTCCTAAGTGTGCCTTAAATCCTTCAACCTTAAATAGCCTTAAATAACTCTGTGTGTGTGTGTGTGTGTGCTTGTGGGGAGGGGGAGGTGGGGGCAGGGATGATAGTGTAGATTATCTCCAAGGACCACCTCTTTCTCTGTCACTGTTGTTTATATTCCAAACATAATATCTCCTAGCCCTAGTCCTAAATAATCCAATAAAACACCAAAAACTTTGTCAAATTGAACTTTAATTTAAACCAATGGATCAATGTTGCTGTGTTGTTTCCTTGTGGTTGTTTCCTTGTGGTTGTCCTAGTAGTCACAGTATGAGTCCATACATGGCAACTGTTGTGTTTTTGGCTTATTGCAGCTGTTCTGTCAGCAGCTACTCCATGGCATGAGGTAAAGGTGCATTGTCATGGAGATCATGTCAGATCACAACCTCTTATATGAAACTGAAACAGTACTGTATGTTGCAGAGATGTGCATAGATACTGAGCTATGGCTGCATGCAATGAATGGGCTCTCAGTTAGTTCATCCCTTGCCTGTAATAACTGACATGATGTTCATGCTAGTAGAGATACCCAGCTCTGCCTGGGTAAAAATATATTGAATTATTGTAAATAACCAACACTTTTAGCCAACAACTATGAAGCACTTCTAAATATCCCTAGCTAAGGAAACAATTAGCTACAGTTTATAGAGTAGTGGCAACAAAAAAAATTTAGATTACCATTACTTTAATTTAAAAAAAAAATTTTTTTTATTAAAACAACTAATGCTTACCTTCCAGTGCTCTTAGTCACCTATAGTACAAATTCCAGCTTGAAAATAAAGATAATTATAGTTGGAAAAAAATAATAGCAATGAAATCAAGATTGGAAAAGCAATCACTAATAACTCACCACAAAAATAGCTTTTCCAAAGCCAACAGCTGGAAATTGTTTTTAGTAGCCTTGTATGGTACTGTTTTACTAAAAAAAAATTTTTTTAGCTTCACTTTGGTGTCAGATGTTATATCTAACACTTGATCCCTAGCTAGAGTGAGACAACATAATTATAATAATGTCTGCCTGTGTAGGGATGGGAGTGGTGTGACAATGTCTGTTCATATCATCCCTGCCTTGTTAGTGAACTTTTATGACAGTGCCACTATCTTGTATATATACCTTTTGGTGTATCACCACAACATCCTTTGGCATTTTTAATTCTTTTTATGCTTGTGTGTGTGTGTGTGTGTGTGTGTGTGTGTGTGTGTGTGTGTGTGTGTGTGTGTGTGTGTGTGTGTGTGTGTGTGTGTGTGTGTGTGTGTGTGTGTGTGTGTGTGTGTGTGTGTGTGTGTGTGTGTGTGTGTGTGTGTGTGTGTGTGTGTGTGTGTGTGTGTGTGTGTGTGTGTGTGTGTGTGTGTGTGTGTGTGTGTGTGTGTGTGTGTGTGTGTGTGTGTGTGTGTGTGTGTGTGTGTGTGTGTGTGTGTGTGTGTGTGTGTGTGTGTGTGTGTGTGTGTGTGTGTGCATTCGTGTGTGTGTGCATTCGTGTGTGTGTGCATTCGTGTGTGTGTGCATTCGTGTGTGTGTGCATTCGTGTGTGTGTGCATTCGTGTGTGTGCATGTGCTTTCGTGTGTGTGTGCACTGGTGTGGGTGGGTGGGTCCGTGAGTGCATGTGTCCATGCATTTGTTCTGACATGCATGGTGTGTGGTGTGTGGTGTGTTATAATGGGTCATGGGATATGGAGAGAATATACTAAATAACTGATTGGGACAGAGTACAACTCTGTGGACTGCTCCAGACAGTCTAAACAGATCTCTCTACATATATCACATGTAGTTATAAAAGTTAATTAGCTTAGCTAATTACACTGACACTGTTCTGACAACACTAAACTCTATTAATGCAAATCATAACTACATGGTAAATGTTACTTTAAGGGAACTTGATACCATATTTTACTTCATTTTTTCTTTTTGCTTTTAAAAATTTATTATTATTACTTTTGTTTGATTATATTCTTCCATAACCTCAGTACAAGTTGTCTATCAAATTTGAAACAAATTGGACGAACTTTCTATTCCTGAGTTGTGGTCCTTGCAACACACACACCTAACAGGTAATCCAAATATTATTGTTGTTGACTCCAACTTCAACCTTCTGTTTTATTTCCTAACTATGATTGGTTCTATATACGAATATTATTAGTTGAGGTATACTATGGCAGCCACAAAAGTGAGCTGACTTAGGTCTTACCCAAAACTTTCTTATGTGGTTAATTATCAAAGTTGTTGTCAAGACACACTTAGTGGTCACTCTACTACACCTATTAGTGGTTTGTACCACCTAATTACCCACTTGGTGTAGGATCTGTTTGTGGGAGTTAGACCAGATAGGAGGAGTGGGTGGATATGACTGTATACTTCGGTTGAATGTAGGATGAAGCATATTATTAGAAAGCCTGTAGAATAACCTATCTAACGCATGACTGTCTACTTCATACATTATAGGACATATATCTATCATAAAATACTAGCAGACATACTTGGCGTTACCCAAGATATAATGACATGCCCGCAGGAAGTGGTGTGGCCAAGTGTGACCCAGCCCATTTTTCTTACCAGAGTTGATTTGTGTTTGCATGTCTCCAGGTATCTAAGTCAGGAATTTAGCCAATCATAGATTGCATTACTTTTGGCCTGACACACCCACAGGAAGTGGCGTTGCCAAAGTATCTCCAAAATAAGTTAAAAAGAATGCTCAGTATAGGATGTGTCTAGTCTGGGGAGCAAGTTTTATATGCTTCAGTGGTTTAGTGGTACAGTGGTGTGGCCAAGTGTGACCCAGCTCATGTCAAAGAGTTAAACCTGTGTACCACCATTTTCATATTTTTAGCCTGACATGTCAGAGGAAGAGGTGTGGCCAGGTGGGATGACGCCCATGTCGCTTCCAGAGTCGTGATGTGTGTGCATGCCAAGGTTTAAATCTCTATGTCAAGGGTCTGTCTTAGTATCATTTTGACATTTTCTGCACATAGGAATGAGTGTGGCCTGGTGACCCAAATATTTTGGGCTAAAAACTAATCTCAATGTAGGATGTGTCTGTCCTAAAGAGTGTGTATCATTTGGTATGGTGATTTGGCAGAAAGTGGATGCACACAAGCATACATGCACACATTTACAAATACCTTTAGCCTTATGTGCACATAAGAAGAGGTGTGGCCAGGTGGGACCCAGCTCAAGTTACTTCCAGAGTCGTGATGTGTGTGCATACACAGTTTCAAGTTTGAAGGTCCAAGTTTTTGTCCAGGCAAAAAGTACTTTTTTTTTTGGTTATGTATTTTCCCCCCTTCCTGATCTGTACACAGGAAGAGGTTTGGCCATGTAGTGGTACCAAAAGCTTCTCCTGGCAATGCTGATTCCAAGTATATAACATATATGGGTTCATAGGCCCAGCTTGTAGTCAGTAGGCACTAGAGGTAGAGTGTACTCACTACAGAGAGTTCAACTTGCATATGGAGATATAATATGCCAAATATGTAGTTAATAGTTATGGTAATCAATCAAGTAATTATATTGTGTCATCATATCACTATACGTATCATTCCACTATCAATTATGGTGCTGTCAGCATACCTCAAAGCTTAGATAGGTAACTTCTGTATTTACATTCCTAACCTGACTAATGGTGTCCAGTGAGTGGCTGCTGTAGAGTTGCTAGTGCTGACTATTGAAGGGGAATGTTCTTCCTCAGAATTGCAATGTCTAATTTTGTTGTCGTTTTTGGCTTTTTGTTTATGTTTCACATTGTAGTCGTAATGGCTAGCGTTGATGAACTCAGTGACCTACATTCAGGAGGTCTTTGCAAGGTTGGGGGCAAGATTAAGACATGGCATAAAAGGTTCTTTGTCCTGAAGTCAGACTACTGTCTCTATTACTACAAGGACACGGCCAAACCTCCTCTTGGGTCCATCTCCCTGCACACTCCGTACTTCAACGTGAGGAGAGGGGACGTGGAGGACATCTCATGGCCCAAGCAAGCCAAGCCAGACTGCCGCATGGTGATCATGACTGAGTCACGGACATATTGTGTGTATGCTGACTACTGCCATGAGATCGAGGAGTGGATGGAGGAACTGAACAAGGCGGTAAAGAAGGTGGCATGCACTAATGGGGACGACAGCCAGATTCTCACTGGTAATCCTAATGTTTCCTTTGGCCAACGTGACGTTAAATCTGGCTCTGCAAGACCTGGTCCACTGCTCTCCATTGACAGTGAGGATATGCCTGAGATGTCTCTGACCGGAGGAGGGTCCCAGTCTCCAGTGCTTGATGCAGGCTCACTCCAGGAGGAGTCCTTCTATGCCATCATCACCAACTCCTCACCCACCAACTCTGAAGGGCCATCCCCTCAAAGTGGCCAGGATGGCAGGCCAGAGGGAGATCAGGTGCTCCATGAGAACTCACCTCACATGCCATTGCAGTCTCTCTACGATGCAGTGGGACCCTCCATCGATGACTCCTTGGAGGAGAGTCTGTATGTGAACAACTCCCACCAGACCGAGGATCAGAGCTCTCCAAAGCTTCCTTCAACACTCAATAGCTCTCGTGAAGATTCCCCCAGCAACTCGTCACTGATGACCCTTACCTTACAGCAACCCTTTACCAAGGACTCTGCTCCAACTTCCCACCAGAGTCCATCTGTAACCCCAACCAACCTTTCACCTCGTGCTTCTGCTGTTGCTGGAGACAAACGCAGAACATCCGCTCCACTAGATGGAGTGGGGCTATCTCTGCAGTCACAGTCATCAGAAGTGGATGACCCTGATGACCCTCTACCTAAAATAGAGCAGCAGGAGACATTCGGTAAGCACACAGACACCCACACACCACTCGCACACACACATCACACACACGCACACCCACCCACCACCCACACACACTCACACTACACTAACTCACCCACACATACACTACTGCTACACGAACTCACCTACACACTTACACACACACACAAAAGCAAATTTTCTAGCTGCCGTCAACATGGTCACACGTACCCGACATAGTCAGGGTGCCTCTGCACTAAGCGGACACTATGAGCCAGTGCAAGCAAACTCCAGGAGCCGGGCTAGGAGCTTACAGGAGGACTGACCAAGACTCTCAGCTTATGGGTGTGGGCACCCGAAGTCCAACCTGGACCCTTAGCTGATTGATAAGCCATGGCCAGTGAATTTGAACCCCAGAAAATTCCAGGTCCCCATTAGAGCTGGGTGGACTGGTGTGGGAAAAAGGTGTTGAAAGACAGGAAAGTTTCCTGTCAGTGCTGGGTTTGAATTCACAACCCTGGGGTTGTTAGTCCAAGAGCAAAACTGCTCAGCCACTCCACCACACCACACACACACCCACCACACACACACACACGCACACACACACTACACTCACACACCTACACATTCACACACCTACACAGTCACACAACTACACAGTCACACGCACATTAATTTTATCTCTCTATACTATAAAGATTGAATAATTTGTCTAGTTTGGCCATTTGTTTATCTGTTTGTTTGCATGTCTGAGGTTCATGTTTGAATGGGTGAAGTCAGAGCATGAACCACATATATTTAGAATCAGTGTCTCCAGGGGTACATTTTAAGCATGTCTGTATGGACACACCCCTTCCTTGTTCAAAAGAAGCTAAAAATGGGTTTGGCCAAACAAGCTCTTGGAGCTATAAACCTGAAACTTGGTATGCATACACAACTTGACTCTGTGAGTATCGTGGGCTGGGTCCCATGTGGCTACATCTCTTCCTCTGAGCATGTCAGGTTAAAAACAGTTTTAACTCATTTATGCATGTTTATGTGTATCAACTTTATCACCAAAGCACCATACCAAATATAATCCACTCTTCAGGGGAGACACATCCAACACCAAGAAATGATGAGCATCCAGGGTATGATGAGCATCCAGGGTATGATGAGCATCCAGGGTATGATGAGCATCCAGGGTATGATGAGCATCCAGGGTATGATGAGCATCCAGGGTATGATGAGCATCCAGGCAAAGTTGGACCATAGCCAGCTGCCAGTGCAGAAGAAGAGGAGACTGGAAGGGAATGCTTTCAAGTTTCTGAGAAAGGTATCTTAAAGCTGCAGAAAGAATGAAAGTGCAACAACAACAAAAAAAGGAACTTAGGACAAACCCTTGGACCTGGAGACCTAAACTTTGACACATCTCTTACATTATGCCACTGGAAGTAACATGGAATGCCACATTTCTTCCTCTGGGCATGTCAGGATAAAGATGCCAAAAATGGTACTCGGAAAAACTTTTGGACATAGGCTGGGTTAAACTTGTCCACACTGCTTTCCTTTCGAAGCACCATACTTTCCTACCAAAGCACCATAACAAATATAGCTTGCTCTTCAGGGTAGGCATATCCTACCCAATGCATTTTTTTAGACCCCAAAAGTTGTGATCACATCTCTTCCTGTGGGCATGTCAGGTTGTGATCACATCTCTTCCTGTGGGCATGTCAGGTCAAAAATGAACCAATTCATTTGTGGTACTTAGAGAAGGTCAAATTTATGGACAGAAACCTAGAAGCATGCAAACACAACTTGGCTCTGGTAGGGAAATGGACTGGAGCACACTAGGAACCACTTCTTCATTTTTTTTTGTGGGCATGTCATTATATCCCAGGCAACGCTGACCAGGTATGTCTGCTAGTTACTATATATATCGTAACTGATAAATCTTAGCCAAGTAGGCATGAGTGTGTGTGAGGTATAAGCATTTATGGGCTCCCATGAGCTGAATGCATTTTTTTTTCTCTTGCTTGCACAAAAAAATGGTTTCACCCTCGACATGAGGAATAGATCTTGACATATGAAGTAATAATACTTAACTCTATGTGTGTGTGCATGTGCGTGTGGGCGATGTGTGTGAAGTGGATTGTTCATTGTTTATTTTGTGCTTTTTATTAGCACACATTGTTTTGATTGTTGTTTTTTGTTTGTTGTTTCTTCTATTTTAATTCTGGAGTCTTTTCTCTAACAATCCGCTACAACCACTTGAAGTATAACCATTTTTAAAATTAATTATTATTTATAATCTATTTAAAAAGAGGGTCCCAATATGCACCAAAAGAACCCCCCGCCACTCATTTTGCTGGCTACAGGCCTGATTGTGTGTGTGCATGTGTATTCTGTTGTGAGATGGTTACTATGTGATTATTACCTGTCCACTCTTAGACAACTGGTAATGGTTGTCAACAACTCTGGACTCCTCAAGATATATATTAGGACCTCTTTGCTGTGTCAAAGGTCAAATATGTAGCTGCTCTAACCATTGTGCTCTCATACACACATGCTACACTATTGCACATGTATATACATATAAATATATATGATTATATATTATGAACTTGTTTTGTATGTGACAAGGCATCGCTGCAACACAAGAGGATACACCTGGAAGTCCAGAGGAGACACTCGGAGCTCAGGAAGGGACGCCCGGCACACAAGAAGGCATGGCTGGAGAGCAAGAGGAGTCGAGTGTGTTGAGGAGTGAGGAGATGAAGCAAGAGCAAGCTATGTATCTCTTCACTGTCCAGAAGGAACATCTCGAGGAGGTAGACAAGAGTGCAGTAAAGACTAGCATGATCCACAACATGCTAGGGAAGATACAGAAGGATCCTTCTCTGCCTTTATCACAGACAACAGTCATCATCGCTGAAACTCTCAGAGAGGTGAGGAGGTTGCACCCCTCAAGAAATCACAAAGATAGTTTACATTACTATAAACTAGTGAAAAGCCTGTCCTATGGATGGTTTTTCAGTTGATAAACCTCTCCCCCTTACCTTACCCCACCCTCCCTAGAAATTCTTGGGTAGGATAGAAAAGGGAGGGAATCTGGGGAGGGGCAAAAATTTGATGGGGCCCCTCTCAAAACCCAAACCATCCCACCCACCACCCTCCTCCTCCCCTCCCACCCCCCACCCCCCACCCCCCACAAAAAAAATTCAAAAAAAAAATTGGGGGCCAAAAATCGAGCTCCCGTTCACCACGATGAACCACATGAGACTTCAACTACATGATGGTTCTTGTTTTTCCTCTTTCTACCCCAATAGGGGGCTATAGGTCGAATAGGTCATGGGAGCCAATTTAGAAAAAACTGAAGTTGCCATGATGATCACCCCAGTCCTAAATAAAATCCCACCAAATTTAGTGGGGCTCCTCCCAAAACTGTGGGATGAGTAATCGGACAAACACATACGTATATACATTATATATACACACACATATATATATACACAGTAGGAAGTCAGTTAACCGAACTTCAGTTATCTGAACATGCAGACCAGTCAACCAAACACAGTTGAAAACCACACCCACAACAATGCAAGCAAGTCAGAACAAAAATATGCAGCAATTTATCAAATGGGCATGCACATAAAAAATTTTTAAAAACAAACACACACCTGGGAGTACAGCTGGTCTATTTTTCTCAGGCTGAGTTTAGCTGGCAGGGCTTCCCAGAAGAGAAAGAGGGTTGGTTGTTTTAGCTATCGAAGAGAAGCTCAAAATAAATGATTTAGTAGCAAGTGGATGAACTTTAGCTAGTGTAGCTGCAGAGTACAATGTGGAAAAATCCACAATCCAGATATCATCAAAAACAAGGGCAAACTGAAGTCCTTCCAAACTGAAGTCCAGGAAGGGGACTGTATCAAGAAGCAGAGGATTGTTCAACAGAGATGCAAAGGTATATTTTTGGTTGTTTTTTAAAATTATTTTTATGTTGCTTTTAAAAAAAAAAACACGTTTTGTTCTGTAGCTAGTTATCGGCGTAAGCATGTCAACCTATCTGACGGAAAATGTTTTTGCTATAGCTATCTTCAATGATTGTAATTTTATACTTCTAGGAATTCCTATTAGTGGTCCATTATTGATGGCCAAGGCATTGCAGCTCTTTCCTCTTCTTTCTGTTTCAAGGCTCAAATGGGTTGGTTGAAGAGATTTAAGGATAGGCATGGAGTTGGTTGTTCATCCACACAAGGAGAGTCACTCTCAGCCAGCAGGTTATAAAGATGTTGGAGGCTTTAAAAAAGATTGTTTAAAACAATGGAGAAAAAGGTCTTAACATGCAATGAAAAATGCTTGTGTCGACAAGAGAGGAGGCCAAGGGCTTTAAACCAAGAGATAAAGTGACTCTTATGGCGTGTACCAATGCCAATGGCACTATCAAACTCCCCCTTGTTTTAATCCACGAGTCCCTCAACCCACGCTGCTTCAAGAATATAACAAGAGTGATCTTCCTGTGCAGTATTATGCACAGAAGAATTCCTGGATGGATGTACTACCTTTACCAAATGGTCATATTGTGCCAATATGCTGAAATGATTTAGAAGAACTTGGTCTTCCACCAAAAACTCTGCTTTGTCCAAGCAATGTTCCATCTCAGCCTCGTATGAAGTGTAATATCAAATGGTCTCATATCATATCTGTACCTGCCACCCATCACAACTTCACTTATACAACCAATGCATCAAGGTATGTGTTGCAGACATTTAAAGAGACTATATAAAAGAGATTTATTGATACAGATGTTGGACAAAGAGAGTGTGGAACTAATGAATATTGCAGAATTTTTCAACTCAATAAACATTAAGGATGCAGTTTTTTAGTCTGCCAAGTGTTGGGGTGAAATTGAGCCTGGGACCATAGCAAAGAGCTGGAATAAGCTGTTGATTTCAGAACCATCTCAGCAGGAGGTGGTGGAGTCCAGAGGTTGACACATGTCTTGACATTCAGCATGCAGAGAAGATGGATTGGTTTTTAGCTGAGGACAGTGATGGTGGATACCACGATTTCACAGATGAGGAAATTGTGACCCTGGTTTTAGAGGAAGATAAAGATAATGGAGATGATGATGATGATGATGAAGAGGAAAGCCTCCCAGCTGTGTCACGTGCCCAGGTTTTCAGTGCACTTGAGAGAGTGCTAGTTTATCCAAGAGCAACCTGGACTCCCTATGAACACAACTGTTCTGTCATGTTGAAGAGTCTTCTTATTGAAACTGAAAAAAAGAGAAAGATATATCAAGCAGAAGCAAACAAAAATTACTAAGTACTCTACTAAAACTACTGATCCCAATACATTCAATTGATTAAAATATATATTTAAGAATTTAAGATTATTTATCATGATATTTGATCAATTTAATCAACGTGGGTGCAACTTCAGTTATCCTAACATTTCAGTTTTCTGAACCCCTCTGGTCCCAACAAGTTCAGATAACTGACTTCCTACTGTATTATATATATTAAAGAGTGCACTAACACTCTCTATTTCAGGTTGACCTGACCTTTACCATTGGCGTAATACAAAACCAATTTCTACTTTGCTATGCTTCCAGATAACGGCAATACAAAGGTTTCGTATATTGTGTTCTGGAGCCTCTAAAAAAGGTCTATGCTAAATTTCTAAGCCAGAAAGCTCCCCCAAAAAGAGGCAGAAAAAAAACATTAAAAAATCAAATTCTCCTCGTTCTTCATTAACATCTTCCCTATGAGCCAAAGCTACAGACAATTTGGAAATATTAGTACCTTCATTCATACCATGGTCATATAGTGTTTCTGTCCATGATCCATCAGTTTTCTTCATTAGTGTACACAATTATGATCGTATGTGAGGTCAGGATAATCCTGTGACATCCGCTGTCATGTTAGTTACTACCAAATAGCTTACCAGAATTGGTGATTCATAAAAAAATTTTTTTAAATGCTATGGCAATGTTTCCCAACTCAAACACTGGGCTAATGTCTGCCTATCATTTCCTGTTGCTTCTGTTGGTTGAACTAAACTTTTTAAAGATTAATATAATTAAAAGCAAGCTAAGAAACTGCATTGCTTTTTAGAATTGATATTATCTGGCAGTGATTCAGGTAACATTGTCAAGGGAGTAGCCAGGAAGTTCTTCCTTTTATTCATTAAAGATAAGGATGTTACAAAGTTTCTGCTTCAAGATTTCTTTTTAAATATAATTGTATGCAAACTAGAATTGTAATTATGGTATTTGTAATGATAATATATGGTTTTATGCACTACGTAGGCTGTTGCTACATGCTCCAATCCATCTTGGCCCTACTAACAACAACAACAAAATAATTAAGGACATTTAGTGTTTCTTTGGTTGTTGTAGATCTGCTCTAATTCTCTAGCTCCAGTCATGGCTGGCTGATAATGATTGTTCCCATGCAACAAAACCCACTGGGAATGTTCATGCAATTACAGCATGAATGTCTGGAGTGAAATTGCAGTAAACTGGTTCAAATGTTTTCAAAATGGTGCCAATTCTGCTTAGAACATTTTGTTTTCCATTATTTCTATTTATAATGCATTTGATATGGGGTAGGTCAAACTCATAGAAATTTTAAAGAATTTCTATTACTTGGATTTTATGTCAACATGAAACATTATAGAAGCCACTCAAATTTCGTCCTTATTGATCCTTTAATTAGCTTTTGGTGGCCAGAACAACTTCCTGTGGATGTGGCCATGAAAAAAACCACACCCAATACCACACCCACATGTGGTTAATAATGCTCACCTGGTTACTTGGAAACCACACGCCAAATTTTAGCCTGCTGAGTACTTTGATGGCCAAAACAACTTCCTGTGGGTGTGGTTATGGTCAAATCACACCCATATGTGGTTTATAATGCTTATCCTAATACTTGGTGACCACACACCAAATTTAAGCCTGATTGGTCTTCTGATTTAGTTTGGTTATCAAAACTGCTTCTTGTGGGTGTGGCTATGACAAAACATTATCATATTCAAATGTGGTTAATAATTTTCCCCTGGTTACTTGGAGACCACATGCCAAATTTTAGTCTAGTTAGTCATTTAATTAGCTTTTGGTAGCCAAAGTGACTTCATGTGGGTGTGACTATGACGAAACTGCATCCATTGCTACTCCCACATGTGTTAATATTGCTCACCCGGTTACTCGGAAACCACATTCCAAATTTCATTCCGATTGGTTCCTCGATTAGTTTTGGGTATCCAAAAGAACCTCCTGTGGGTGTGCTTATGGCCACATCATACCCTATGTAGTTGATGCTTACTGAGGTACTTGGAAACCACAAGCCTCATTTCGGCCTGATTGGTCTTTTGATTAGGTTTTGGCAGCCAAAACAATTAGCTGTGGGTGTCGCTATGAAAAAAACCACACCCATTACCACACCTACATGCATTCAATAAAGCTCACCCTATTACTTGAAGACCGCATACCAAATTTCGGCCTTATTGGTCCAAAGATTTGGCTATAATGCCTAGACACATGCACACACATACAGGCATGCACACACATACAGGCACACACACACATGCACACACATGAACATACGAACCAAAATATATAGGAATTGTGGATCTAACCCTTTTGGTCCAAGCATTATTTAAAAGTTCTATTTTTGACATTTTTAAGCTTTACACACCAATGGGAAGAGGTGGGGCCAGTTGGGACCCTGCCTATGTTGTCACTCCAAGGGTTAAGTCTGGCCAAAGTACTATTAACATTAATACAGAAAGAAGTGGGCTTAAAATACCCCCCCCCCCCCCCCCCCCCCCCAGATGACTCTGATTCCAAATATATAGTGTTCGTAAGTTTAACACCCTAGGTCCAAGTGTTATATCCAAAGTACCATTTTTGGCATTTTTAGCCTTACACAATGAGAAAGAGGTGTGGCCTGGTGGAACCCAGCCTATGTAACTCCCAGAGTCATGTTGTGAAGTTGTGTATGCATACCAAATTTTAGGTCTGTAGCTCATAGTTTAGTCTGACAAAAGTACCATTTTTTGGCTTTTTCATCACCATGGTAACTATTCTCCGGATTATTAGCCCATGTTTTTATATTGGGTCAAAACCTATAATCACACCAAACCTCTGGTTAAATTTCTCTGAAATTTGGCGTGATCATAGGTTTTGACCCAGTGGTTCAAAAGTTTTCCCTGCCAGTTATGCAGGCAGGCAAGCAGGCACACTGGCAGGCATGAAAATGGGCATGAAGGCAGGCTAGTGTTAGGGCTAGGGCTAGGGTTATGGCTAGGGTTATGGTTAGGGTTAGGGTGGAGGGAGTAAATGAAAATGATATTGAACTGTGGGGGAGTATCTGCCACTTGAACTGTTGGGGGAGTATCTGCCACTTGAACTCATAAGTTATGGTAATTGGCCACTTGAACTGTGGGCAGAGGCCACTTGAATACACTCTGAGATAACCCTTGAATGCATGGTATGCAGAAGAATTAATTAGTGATGATAGACAGAGCTGGCTGCTATGTTATCCAAAGGTTCAACAGTGATCTCAAACACATACAGCTGTCCAACATCACTGCACACTATTGCTCCATTAGCTCTCCTCCCTGCTCATCACTGCACACTATTGCTCCATTAGCTCTCCTCCCTGCTCATCACTGCACACTATTGCTCTATTAGCTCTCCTCCCTGCTCATCACTGCACACTATTGCTCTATTAGCTCTCCTCCCTGCTCATCACTGCACACTATTGCTCTATTAGCTCTCCTCCCTGCTCATCACTGCACACTATTGCTCTATTAGCTCTCCTCCCTGCTCATCACTGCACACTATTGCTCTATTAGCTCTCCTCCCTGCTCATCACTGCACACTATTGCTCTATTAGCTCTCCTCCCTGCTCATCACTGCACACTATTGCTCTATTAGCTCTCCTCCCTGCTCATCACTGCACACTATTGCTCTATTAGCTCTCCTCCCTGCTCATCACTGCACACTATTGCTCTATTAGCTCTCCTCCCTGCTCATCACTGCACACTATTGCTCTATTAGCTCTCCTCCCTGCTCATCACTGCACACTATTGCTCTATTAGCTCTCCTCCCTGCTCATCACTGCACACTATTGCTCTATTAGCTCTCCTCCCTGCTCATCACTGCACACTATTGCTCTATTAGCTCTCCTCCCTGCTCATCACTGCACACTATTGCTCTATTAGCTCTCCTCCCTGCTCATCACTGCACACTATTGTTCTATTTGCTCTCCTCCCTACTCAGGAGGCACATCGATGCAAGAGGGGAAAAAACACCCCAAACATGTTTATGTTGTAATTCCATGTCCTCATTCACTTCCTAAACATCACTGTCTTCCCACCCACTCACCCAACCTGTCTACTTCTGCACTGTTCATTCTACCACTTCTGTTTGTGTGTGCTTGTGTGTGTGGGTTGGTGGGCATGTGGGTGTGATTCATAGAAGGCAGTCGGTGCAGTCACATGACTGTCAGCCTCCCCTAGTGATTCCCACTGCTTGTGTGTGTGTACGTGTGTAGCCATAAGACTGCATTCCTCTGACTCCAATTTCACATCATGTGTGGTTCATAGTGTGGCAGGAGTTATGTTGTGTTTGTACTGCCTTATCTTGCACCTGTGTACCTGTCCAGGTGGAGCAGGAGCGACTCCTGGCCTGCGAGGAGAAGTTCAAGTGGGAGAGGGAGAGGAAGAAACTGGATGAGGTACGGCTGGAGTTGGAGCAGCAGAAACAGCACATTGAAGAGATGATGCAAACAACACACACATGAGCATTGATCACATGACCACTGCATGTGCTATCCTAACTGAGATGGCTAGTTAGTTTGTGTTGGAGTGACTGTGGCACTGATCAACTACGCAACAAACACTTATTACATCCATCAGTGTACATTATTACATCCATCAGTGTACATTATTACATCCATCAGTGTATATATATTAGTGTGTGTACATAGCTACTGTTTGCTATTGCATGAGGAAGTAATCTGTATTGAGCTGAGAGAGATTAATTGATGCATAACACCAAGCAGGTGGACCTGTGGCTAATATGTACAGCCATATTCATGAGGTCACATGATGTGCACCTGAAGGTGTTGCTGGGTGTGTGGTCAGGAAGCATGCAATGAAGTGTAAGTCCTGATTCTCTATCAAGAAAAGGAAGACAATGGTGTGGGTGGTAGTGGCTGAAGATTAGTGAGGAGAGAGAATTCGAGTTTCTTGGGGTGATTTCATGAGAGCATGAGAGGAACACATGTTTGGGAAGGAACAGGGGAATGCTGGAGAGATTTGAAGATTAGATTTGTTCTCATAGTTCTTCTCTGAACAGGATGAATGAAATGAATGAATGAAGGTTCAGAAGGCTCAGAAATGGGCTCTGTTTTGTGAGTGCATCTGAATTGTTCATGGAGCTTTATGCTGGAGGGCAGACCACTGCAAGAGTTTGGGGAGAATATCTGGAAAGAGTAGATAGTTAAATTGGATGGACAGACGCGTGCATGCACACACACACACAGTCTATAAGTTAAAACTACCTAATGACCATTTCTTAAACTTTTTGTTCCATGCTGATTCATCTCCAGGTCCAACATTACAGAATGAACTACGCATGCATGGCTGTGTGTATCTGCTCCATACCTAACATCTCCACAATAAGAAACAATATAAACTTCCCTACCTTTACTTCACAGAATGCAAGGTCTAGCACAGCAGCTGAACTTCTCCAGATGAAGTCATATATACATTTTATATATGACTTATCTTGAGAAGTTATGGTGAAGCTAGCTATCTCTCAAGAAAAGTTTGGTCCTTGCCACAGGAAATTATCCTAACCTTAGAGGGAGCACCAGTTACTTCCCCCCTGCCCTCTCAGGTGAGAAAGAGTATGGCACATTTTCCTCCAGTGTAAAAACCAGAAGAAGGGAGTGGCTGACATTGTTGCGGTACAATAGCTGAGGCGTTAATGAATGATAATTGAGATGACTTACTAATAATTATTGAGGCTGCCCTGCTGGTGAGGCGGTCATTGCCTCTGCACTCAGTCACTGGGCCAGAGGGTAGAGGTGTTAATGGGCGAAGAGGTGTTAATGGGCGAAGAGCTGACTGCTGGGGGTACTTGGGGCTTCAGTGAACTGCTTCCTCTGTCCAGAAGGAATTTAGGGTGGGCGGGCTAGCTCATTTCTGATTCTCTTTCCCCCACTCCTGTGGTGGCGGAGATGAGCCTTCCTTCTCACTCATCGTGTAGGTCTCTGCACGCTGCCTCTGCAGTGTGTGCGGTTGTAAGCTCACTGCTCTACCTCAACAGTCTGAGCTGTGGGTTTTGTTTCGATGACTTGCAGGCTGTGCAGCGGAATGGCGACCTCAGACCGTCCACTCCCTGGCCCAACCTGCTCCACCATGACTTCTGGGGCACTCCTATGCACAGGGAAGGCAGCCACAAGTCGTACAGGCCTCTCTGCGTGGCTACCTTCAGACTGAACTACCTGCTGCATGGGCTGGACCCCATGGGCTACCACCTGGTGAATGTGGTGCTCCATGCAGTGGTGTGCTATCTGTATGTGCAGCTCTGTGCAGTGGTGTTCAGCACCAACTCTGTGTGGCCAGCACTCACTGCAGGACTGCTCTTTGCTGCTCACCCCATACACACTGAAGCTGTGAGTTGACAATGATGAGGTGGCTACCCTCTGTGCATCCATTGCTGATCTTAGTTCTCCATTTTCCCACCTGTAATTGTTTAAAAGTCAGATAAGGAATGGGATATGTGGGTTGCTACGGGTTGATAGACTGTCATTAGTTTCCCCCTGGGGGATGGTGTCCTAATGCTACATAGCCCCAGAGCGGCAGAGACTGCCAGGTCACACATGGTTACACATGCTCACATACATTCACACATGCTCACATATGTTCACACATGCTCACACCCACTCACACCCACTCATACATGCTCACACCCACTCACACATGCTCACACCCACTCACACATGCTCACACCCACTCACACATGCTCACACCCACTCACACATGCTCACACCCACTCACACATGCTCACACCCACTCACACATGCTCACATCCACTCACACATGCTCACACCCACTCACACATGCTCACACCCACTCACACATGCTCACATCCACTCACACATGCTCACACCCACTCACACATGCTCACACCCACTCACACCACACACCACACACATCACACACATCACACGCCCACACTCACACTACACACACTCGCACCACCTACACCACACACATACCACACACCAACACACATTCCCATCACACACACACACACACACCTGAACACACACACACGAACACACACACGAACACACACACCACACACATACACGAACCACACACTCACACATCACCATCACACCACAGGTGACTGGAGTGGTGGGCAGGGCGGAGCTGATCTCCTCTGTATTCTTCCTCCTCACTCTCCTCTCTTTCCACAAGACCACCTCCTGCACCAGGCATGGCTCCACAGCCAAAGGTACACTCACTTCAATCAGTGGAGCAATGTTGCAATGAAAAATGTCATCTATTTTTGTCTGCTATGATCTGTGGGCATTTGTGTCTGTGCACATGCTCATACATGAAGTGTGCAGTGCATCTATTATAGCAATGTCAATATTGGCTGTGTACAATGCACCTGCTGTATACAGCTGTACAAAAAAGTATACCTGTTTTCATTAGGTTAAGAATACCCTCCACCAGAATTGCAGTTGCTGCAATGCTAGGCTCCTTTCACTGAGGAAAACAACCACAACAATGTGTATAGGAAGGGAGAACAACCGCAGTTAATACAATTCTGGGTTGTAGGCACAAGTAAAGTAAGGAAAAAATAAAGCTGGCTATACTTAAAATAAATTTTGAACTTCATGGCTGGAGGAAGTGTTGAAAAGGCTAAATAGTAGCGAGAACAGCTGCAAATAAACATATTTGCATTCAGTTACAGTATTTAGGATAAGTACTCACCAAAATATTGTTTTAAATTACTGTAATAAATCATAATTATTGAGAAGCACATCATTGGGATATCATTATTTCAAAGTTACGAACATTTCAGAGTTATGAACACTGCAGTTTTCCAAGGGATTCGTAACTCTGAGGTTCTTCTGTATATCTATCTATATCTATATATACATTGTATGTGTTGCATTGCTATTGGGTGAGGAAGTAAGTGGAGTATTGTTGCAGTGAGGCTAACAACTAGTTGGCTGCTGTCTGTCAGTCAGTGAGTCAGTCCCTCTTGTCCCCTCCACACACGAATACACACACACACAGACAATCACACATATACACACAGACACAAACACAGCACACACACGCACACATAGACATGTACACACAGACACACACACACACACACAGAGCTGGTGGTGGATCATCAGGTAGCCATGTACATCAGGACAGGTCATATGAGAACAGCACCTCCAACACACACCAATCTGTAGCAGAGATTGTTCCAAGAATGTAACTCCACAGCAGACAAGATGGTGTCTCTCTATATTGTGTCATTGTGTTGAATTACAGGACTAGTGAACCTGGCTTCAAACACACACACACACACATGCACACACACACACACACACCAGGCCCGTAGCCAGGGGAGTTCGAGGGGTTAGACTGAACTCACCTTGGGATCCTATAAAGGAAAACAAACAACAAAAAAACAACAAGAAAAGGAAAAAAGAAGAAGCAATATTTCCCTCCTCCATTACCCAGTATCCACGCGTAAAACCATGAAGAAGTGTAGTCAGTCAGGACTCTTGGGATCTTCCCACGTTCTGGAACTCTTCGAGACTGCCCTAGCCCTAGCCCAAGCTTGAGTTGGTGCCTAACCTTTCCCGGAATCCCTCAACTCCCTTGTGAATAAGATGGAAGCAAGGCTTGCTGAAAACAAGATAGTTGCTACTAGAATTGGTGTTTTTTCCTCAGGTACTTCAAGCCTGGAGTCTATGTTCAGTAATTTTGATGGCATTCGTATGAATGATGGTTAGGTTGGGATCCTCTGTTAGTTATGGAGGTTTAAATCATCATGATGTAGATGGTAATGGTGGTTTTGATATTGGACATCTAGTTAAACTTAAAATGGAGGTAAGGCTTGCTGGGAAAAGAGGATAATTTCCAAAAGTGGTGGTCTTCCGGTGTACTTGAAGCCACAATGTCTATTGCCCATTTCTATTATCAGTGGTGATGGTGTTGCTGATGTGAGCCATGTACCTGTGATTAGTACAATTGATGGCGCTTGTGGAAATCTTAGCTTGTGATCAACTGTTAGTTGTGTAACTTTGGACATCTAGATGGTAATGGTGGACATCTAGATGGTAATGGTGGCTCTGACAGTTTGCTCAGGAAAGTTAAGATATTGGCTTTTTCATGAAGCCTAATATGACCACTAATGAATTAATTAATGTGGTAAATTTTTTGGATAGGGATCAAATATATATATTGTATAACAGGTGCTTTCAGGTGAAATAGCACTTGGGGGATATGATGAACCTTGATGTAATGGCAACCCAATAATGTCGAAAATATTCGAGGACAGGGGTATGAAGAGCATCCATATGTCCTGTGAACAGATTGGATTGCAAATTGGCTGATTATCCACTATTTGTAAGATATAGAAAGCAATCATCATCACAAATTTATTTCTGGTCCGGCAACACCTGGTATATTCATCATGTTTACTGGGGTAGCGTTAAAAAAAAATAAATAAAAAAATTTTTAAAAAAAGAGAGCAAAAGTTACAGCTATTGGTAACAATTAACATCTGGATTTGGAGTGCTACATCCTTTTAATTAACTAGTAGTATATATATATTTTTGTCTGTGTGTATTGTTGATTTTTCATCAGTTTCTTGAGTTACCAGTCATTGTTTTAACAAAATTTGTATTGAAACTGAAAAGCAGAATTTTTTTTACTACTCTACATGTGTTGACATTTTATAAATACTAGCAAAAAAACCTCGCCCTAGGGCACACAAATGTCTGCTTTGAAAACATATGTTGTAGACTTTAGAATGAAATGAATGTGTGATCAGGTCAAAGCATTTCTTTTAAGTACCATTTTTGACATTTTTTACCTTACACGCAAAGAGGAAGAGGTGTGGCCAGATGGGACCCATCCCATATTATTCGCTGAGTCAAGTTGTGTCGCATGCCAAAGTTTTAGGCCTGTAGCTCCATTTTTTTTTTCCTGGCAAAAATATAGTTTTTGGCTTTTTCTTGAATATGAAAGGGATGTGTCCATATAGATATGCTTATGACGTTCCCCTGGTGACACTAATTCTAAATATATATGGGTTTGTGGGTCTAGCTCCATTCTTTTGTGCTGCTAAAAGTGCCATTCTGTGCTTTTGATACAGAAAGGCATGTGTCCATATAGATATGCTTATGACGTTCCCCTGGTGACACTGATGGGACCCACCCCCTGTCATTTGCAAGAGTCAAGCTGTGTCTGCATGCCAAAGTTTTAGGCCTGTAGCTCCATTCATTTTTATGGCAAAAGTACCATTCTTGGCTCTTTTTTTTTGAATACAGGAAGGGGTGTGACCATATAAATATGCTCATCCCATTCCCCTGGTAACACTGATTCTAAATATATATATAGGTTTGTGGGTCTAGCTCCATTCTATTTTCTGGCAAATGTACAATTTTTGGCTTTAAAAATAAAAAAAAATACAGCAAGTGGTGTGGCCATATAGACATGCTCATGACATCCTCCTGCTGACACTGATCCTAAATCTATATGGATTTGTGGATCTAACTCCATTCTATTTTCTGGCCAAAGTACCCTTTTTGTTTTTTTGTTTGTTTTTTTTTTACACAGAAGGGATATGGTCATATACACATGCTCATGACGTTCCTCTGGTGACACTGATTCTGAATATGTATGGGTTCGTGGGTCCAACTTTAACCATTCAATCATGATTTGCAGACACACAGACAGATTATTCACACTATATAGTATAGATACTACATTGTAGAACTTTTGCAGCACATGAGTTGTTCACATTTTTGTCTTTCTAATTAAGAAACCATCATCACTCTGATTGTCAGTAGTGTCCAGTGTAACGCTGAGTTGCCTTTGCACTGTGACAGAACTCTTCTAGTAAATATTGAAGGAGGTCTGTGTCCACTGTAATCTGCCTCAATCTATGATCCACCTCTAATGAAGGTTATCAGCCGAAATTTAACTCGTGACACTATATGCAACATATATGTATATATATATATACCACATTTTTAAACCATATTTTGTGAAATTTGTAAGATACTTGGCAATAATACTTGAGATGTGGGACACTTAAACACGTCATGAAGCATATCATTAGAAAGCATTTGAACTAATTTTCATTTGGTAATAAAATTAAGAGTAAGGGGTGAAAAATAACAAAGTGATGGTACATAGTAGATATTTCATGCATAATTAATGAGAATTAGGTTACTTCCCCCAACCCCTCTAGAGAACTATAGTAAAATATCCCTGCACACACACCACACACACACCACACACACACCACACCACACACACACCACACACCACACCACACACACACATACACACACCACACACACACCACATGCACACACACACACACACACACACACACACACACACACACACACACACACACACACACACACACACACACACACTCACACACACACACTCACACACACACACTCATGCCCACTCATGCACACTATTGCAGGTGCTGTGTGGCTTGGGGCCTGTCTGGTCTTATGTTTGTTCTCAGTGTTGTCGAAGGAGCAGGGAATGACTTCCATAGCTGTCTGTCTGATCTATGACCTCTTCATTGTGCATAACGTGAGAGGCATTCCATACACTGCATACTGTTACTGTGCACTGTACTAATGGCTGTGGGAGTGTACTATAGCATACACTGGTAGAGTGTAGCTGGTCTCTGCTCACACATGCTCCCCTTTCCCACACACACACACACACACCCACCCACCATACTCGCACGCATGCACGCACGCATGCACGCCCCCCCCCCCCCCCCACACACACACCATACTCACACACCTCTGGCCTGGCAGGTGACTGACTGCTTACAACTGATAAGTTCCATTGTTTGATTCACTATATTTTACACACTTACCAAGTCAGCCATCACTGAGGGAGAACCCCTGTGCTAGGCTCAGCTTGTGTGTGTGCATGCGCGTGCGTGTGTGTGAGTGTGTGTGTACGTAGCTGCATGTCTGGGATGTGCTGATCGTCCATCATCCTAGCAAATAGAAACGGGTCAACCTAAACTCGTTTTAGTTGCCTGACATCCACTAGAAAATGTTTGGAATATTAGTAATTCTTGAGTCACTGCTTCCAAAATGAAGTCATAGTCCAACTAGCGTTAAGAAAAGAAAAGAAAGAGAATTATTATTATTCTTTTGGTGTATCAAAAAGATAAAATGTCATTGGGTAGATAATAGAAAGTGTATTTCCATTTTACTATGTTGAAAGAATCAACAGCTAAGAAAAGAATCTGTGAGTAGTACAGGAACAATTACTGCACCATTGAGCTTGATAGGAGCATACTAATAATAAGGTCGTGTTGTCAAGTCTTATTGAGGCAGAGATTTAGGGATGTAGAATTAGGCACTTAGTAATTGAGTGTGCATACTTGGTTTCAAGACTTATTGGGTAATGAATGACCTTTCTTGTTTCCATACTTTATGAAGGAACCCTAATCCTTAATTTTTTTTCCATTTATTTATAATTATTTAAAAAAAAAACACTAGCTGCCATACCTTATTCTTATAGCTTCCAACGTTTGACCCAGCAGGAGTCACAGCTGTCAGTCAGGCAAGTGCTCAGTCAACCAATTCCTCCTCAGGCAATAGCCTGCAATCAGCAAGTTGGTGGTACTCGGGCATGCACAATAAAACTAAATATGGCGTCTATAGCAGAGGATGTGTCTTTTCCCATTGTGATATACCTTACATAATTGTGTACAGTAGCAAAGAAAACTGATGGGTCATGGACATGGTATTAACACAGTCAAGTTCTAAAGTGGCTAACTTGTAGGTTGCAAAGCTCATAGGAACAAGAGAGGTCCCACACTAAGACCTGTGGCAAATATTTTCTATAATATTTATTAAGAAGTAGTGTTTTAGACCAGGCAAAATATTTGTTTAGAGCACTTAACATGAGGTTAAAGTTGTGGTAAAATTTACAACTTTTAGTTTCCACACAGTAAACAATTTGTTAAAAACTATATTCTTGATCAAAACTTATGGATGTATGCCCCCCCCCCCCCCCCACCATTCCAATGGGGGAAGTTTTCTGGCTTATAAGTTTGATATAGACCTTAGTAGAGGCTCCAGAGCACAGCATATGAACATTTTGGATTGCTGTTATCTAAAAGCAGGGCAAAGTAAGAATTAGTTTTGCATTAGTCCATTGCTGCAGTGTTGGTCAACTTTACACATAGCAAACTCTCTCATCAATAGTGGCATTAAAAACAAAAGTTCAGCTAGCCTTTGCTCTGGTAAAGTCAACTAGGATATCCACCCCTGGACACAGCAAGCCTCCAGCAATACTTTTTGGTTGGGATATGTGCAGGCAGTTGGCACACAGACTTCCCTAACCTGTGCCACTAGAATACTGGAACTTGCTCTGTCAACAATGAATTAACAACCTTAGTAAACTACAACCTACTGCACAGTAATAATAATGCATTGAATAAATAGTAAATTACAACACACTATAGTATAATAATTAACTAGATAATAAAATAAATATATAGTGGGATATAATGATTAACCAAATAGTAAACTACAACATACTGTAATGTAATAATAATAATCAAGTAATAGTAAATTACAGCATATTATATTAATAATGCATTAATTAAACTAGCAGAAAACTGGCCCTATGGGTCAGTTTAAGTCAGCCACCTGCAGTAACAAACATGTTTAGTTTGCGTTATGTAACCCATAGTAATTATTGACACTAATCTCATTAATAGAATAATCATGATACAATCAATAAACACGGCAAATTTTAGTGATAGTTCAGGTATTCTATATCACTAAACCACACCCATTGACAAAATCACACCCATAGCCACCCAATCTAAACGAAATTTTCACCACGTACAGTTGGTGCCCTAATTAATCCCTGAAAAGTTTTGTGAAGATCCCTACAGTAATATCATTAACCAAATAGTAAACTACAAAATACTGTAACATACAATTAAAATATAGTAAACTACAATATACTGTAATATAACAATTAACTGAATAGTAAACAACAGACTGTAATGATAATGTTAACTAAACAATAAACTATGGCATATTGTAATATTTATAATGCATTAGTTAAATGCTAAACTATACATACTGTAGTAATAATATATTAACTAAATATTAAATTACAACATTGCATATTTCCTAAAATAACTCAAAAACTGAAATATATATTCCTTGTCTCCCTCCTCTAAGCAATGCTTTCTCTATCTTTATTAGGATGAATCATGGATTAATTAACTGAGTTTTTATCTTCATTTTGACCAGTTGACTGACACTGAACTTCACTGGTGTCAGTGTAGGCTGTTGGGAGTGGTAGTGTATAAACCAATAGTTCACATATCAGTATGTGGTATATGTGTCCTAGCAATCCTCTTGGTTATTGCCAAGGCATAGGGATGCATGGGTTGTCCCCGGAGCCCCACTAATTCCTTTGTTGCTATGCTCCTATGTTGATATGTTACTATGGGGCTTCAACTGACGCTCTCAATCTCAAAGTGCTTCTTAAAATACATGCAAAGTTCCACTCCACTCCCTAGCCTTACCCCCAACTACACCCCTAGCCTTAACCCCAACTACACCCCTAGCCTTACCCCCAACTACACCCCTAGCATGTCTCCTCACTCTTGGTTTTGACCATGGCTCTGTGGGTTGCTTTACCGACTGATCCAGAGACAGCCATTGAGCGAAGGGAAATAGCACTTGTGAAGAGGGGAACAGTGTACTATTGATCTCAAGGGGATGAGCTGGTAGCACAGAAGCCTGTGGTAAACAGATGACCAACCAGTGCAGCTGTAAGGACTGCCAGTGCAGCTATAAGGACTGTCAGCTGCCCAAGTTAGAGCTCCAATCTCAGACACTATTTATTGGATTGATTAGATTCTATATCATCTATACCAACCATATCTGATTCATTGAAGCTCTGTATAACCTACACCATCAATAATGAATTAATTTTGTTGAAGTCCTTAACAACTATTGCTATAGCATGGCATCTGTTGTTGGGACCTGCACTGCTTTCTCTCTGCCATGACTAAGAGAAGTCTGTGAAGTGCCCCCCCCCCCCCCCCCCCCCCCCCCCATCCTTTTCAGGCTCTAGGAATGCATGATTTACTCAACCATTCGAGGAAGACTGCACTTGGCATAAAATGGAGGGAGCATTGATCTGGGTTTTTTTAGATGGTTCCATTTTCTAGGTCCATGTCTGGAATACAAGACATTCAGACCTGTATCTAAAAAAAAAAATTGCTTGGAGGCTGTCTGCCAAAATAAAAGCACTTCTTATAGTAATCAAATCATCATGAACAACAACAACAACAAACAGTACTCATGTTATGGTACTGACAGTATTAATATTGCAGTCATTGACATTCATGTCTCCAATTGGCCTTCCGCTCATCAATATGTTCAGGTGAGGGGATCTTAGGTGTTCCTTGGTGGAGTAGTATGTTCAGGTGAGGGGATCTTAGGTGTTCCTTGGTGGAGTAGTATGTTCAGGTGAGGGGATCTTAGGTGTTCCTTGGTGGAGTAGTATGTTCAGGTGAGGGGATCTTAGGTGTTCCTTGGTGGAGTAGTATGTTCAGGTGAGGGGATCTTAGGTGTTCCCTGGTGGAGTAGCAGCAATGCCAAATCATTGAGTCTGTTCTCTGTCATGGAGGACCTCATCCAGTTTATCAAATGCAACACTGCAGAGTGATGCTACCAGGAAGAAGTCAAGGATTTACTGGATATTTGAGGCTATTTGGCTGCTACATGCAGCCAGGGCTTCAGTGGCTGTTTCAGGCTCCACCACTGCCTCCACTATAGTGTGTATGCAGATTAGTTGGCACAAGCTTCTGTGCAGTTATAATACTTTTGCTTTTGGTTTCATTAAATGGAGAATCCAACTCTTCAATCACTTGGTCGGCCAATGACGGTGTAATATTCATTTACTTGATAATATTCTGATGCTAATTATTCTCTGGATCCAGCATTTGCATGGTGCCTTAGGGTGAGTGCCTCAGGGTGAGTGCCATCCTAGTTTGCTTGTCACACCAATGGACTGCCCAACATGCACACACCTAATCCACAACTTGCTCCATTCATTACTTGTACATTCTATAGTCTGTAGCATGTCTTTACACACATCAGCAAGATGGCAGTTAATGGAATGTATGACCTCAAAGGACCAAGATGGCTCAGAATAGACTGAGTACTGTCACAGGTGCAGCAAACTGAGCATCTTCCATCAGTCTTGTAAATGCTCCAGCATCAATTTTTGCATCACCATTACCGATTTTCATGATTTCTTATAAAATAGGCACTTTTTTGTTGCCAAATTTGATGGAAGAGCAGATGCCCTCCTGATAAATACAGGCTTGACATTGGTGAGGTTTGGTTGTGGTGATCAGACAAAGGCTGCCAACCTCTTGTTGTGTGGTCAGAGACCATCCACAGACACACACACACACACACACACACACGCACACACACACACACACACCCACACACACACACACACACACACACACACACACACACACACACACACACACACACACACACACACACACACACACACCAACAGTGGCAAGCAACATTCATTGCTACAATCTTGGCCAATGCTACACATGCTTTGGTTCACAAGATGCAAACATTTTTATGCTCTTGAATGCTGAAATCACGTGTGAGCACAGGAACATAAATACTAGAGCTAGAGGCCTCTGCTGTGGACAATGACCTTGGGAGGAGGAGGGTGGGGTGAGATGGGAGGACACCCACTCACTCAACTCAAACCTCCACAAAATGTACTAAACTTCTAATTGACTCTCCTGCTGTGGGGAGTTGTATTGTAGGTCATCTAGTAGGAACTAATGCAAACACCAGAAATAGAAATTGGATAGAAATTGGATAGAAATTGGATGTGTGATGAGGGAATTATGAACTTTTGAAAAAGGAAACAAAGTGTTAATCTTCAATGTATTGAAAAGTGCTAAATTTGAGCTTCACTTAATTTTCTTGTAAGAAACTGTTTTACAAGTTTTATCCCCCCCCCCCCCCCCCCCCCACCCCCCACTACCCCCACTACCGCCCAATCTCAAAAGTGTTTTCACGTCTGTGCTCGTATTACACTCACTGAGTGTTGTGATAGGGCAGGACAGGACAGGTGGGGGAGGGGGGGGGGGGATATTTTTTTAAAATTACTGAACTGTATTTTCTTTTATGAAAGTGAATTTGCTTCCTAGCTGTTACAGAATATTACTAAACAGACTGAGTGGTGCCATCAAGCAGATCACTATAATAACCTTGGCTTAGTCTGGTTATTGAAGATGGTCCAACAGTTGGTTGCTGTGTTATTGTCAAAAATATACATAAGTAAACATAACACAAACATGATTACTGTAGTGGCAATAGGTCAGGTATTGACAATGACACATGGAATGGCATTCTTGTGCAGCACACCGTGCAGTCGGCTTGTCTGGTGATGCTGCGAGGGAAGACCCTGTCCAGACGTCTGCTGACCAGGTCAGCTGTCCTGGTCATGTTCACTGCCTCCATTCTCTACCTGCGGCTGCAGCTCCTGCAGACCAGTCTGCCAGTCTTCACTGTGTAAGGAATCCCACACCTCATGGCTGACTAACCACCATCACATACATGCATGTATGGCTCTGCACACATGTCAGCCACCATGCTGTCCACAGATACTTTATAACTGTCATCTATGTATCTATGTATTATATTATATCTCAAGTATCAGGACAAAACCTATTCATTTGTTGTGTAAGTCAACAATGAAAGTTGATGTCACAAGAGCATGACCAGCCCAGCCCTCTCTGGCCCGCTCCGGTCCTCTCTGAGGTGGTGTAATGCTGAGTGCATTCATGTAGCTATATGTATAGTACTCCACTTTCTCTTTGGAACAACAGTGTCATTCCTCCCTGCTATCTCTAACTCTCTCTGTATGTGTAGCCATGACAACCCAGCAGTGGAACTGTCCACTCCGTACCGGCAGCTGCACTGGCTCTATCTGGTGTCTGTCAACCTGTGGCTTCTCATCTGTCCCTCATGGCTGTGTGCAGACTGGACCATGGCCACCATCCCTCTCCTGTCCTCCCTCTCAGACACCAGACACCTGGCCACTCTCCTCTGTCTGGCTGCCATCCTCATCCTAGGTACCTACTCCCTTACTGGCAACACTAGGAGAGCCAAGACTGTACTCTTTGCCCTGTGTCTGATGGTGTTCCCCTTCCTGCCTGCCTCCAACCTCTTCTTCCCCGTTGGTTTTGTGGTGGCTGAGAGGGTGCTCTATCTGCCCAGCATGGGCTTCTCTCTGCTTGTGGCTTGCGGTGTGTGGACACTTCCTCAAAGTGGGAGGAGTCTTCCTCAGAGTGGGAGGTGTCTTGTAGCAACTGGCCTAGCACTCACCATAGGCATGCACTCTCTGAAGACAGTGGTACGGAATGCAGACTGGAATAGTGACCAAACTCTGTTCCAGTCTGCCATCAGCATCAACCCAGCCAATGGGAAGCTCTACAATAACCTCGGTCACTCCTACGAACAGAGTAAGAACTTCAGTTATGCTGAGAGACTGTTCAGCTTTGCCTCAAATGTTCAACCGGATGATGTCGGAGCATTCATCAACGTTGGCCGCATGATGAAGCAACTTGGACGACCACAGGAAGCAGAGGAGGTCATTAACAGCAACAACAACAGCTACAAACACTATAACAACAAGAACAATTACAACAGAAATAAATAACTGCAACAACAATAGCATCAAGACTGACATCAACAATGAAGCAACAATCAACTATAAGGACATTGCTATTGTTATTGAAGGTGTATTGGTTGCTCTTTTCTCCCCTCCCCCCCCCCTCACCTGCCCACAGGCTTACAGACACGCTATAGCCCTGATGCCTTCAGGCAAGTCCTTCCGTCTACCCCTTAGCCACGTCAACGTCTACTACAACCTGGCTAACCTGGTGAGGACCGACCAAGGACGGCTGCACGAGGCATACACACTGTACAACAAGGCCATCTCCATCAGGCCAGACTTTGTGGAGGCTCACTTGAACCTTGGCGACCTTCTGCTGCAGCTGAACAAGACAGAGGAGGCCCGCCAGGCGTTCCTCACAGCCCTACACCACGACTCCTCATACACAGATGCCCACTACAACCTAGCCACAGCCCTGGTGCAGCTGGAACAGAGACAGGAGGCGGAGCTTAGCTACAGGAGGGCATTGTCCCTAGACCCTGACCACACCCACTCCCTTCTGGGCCTAGCTGCACTGCTGCAGGAAGGGTTGCGCAACACAGAGGCCCTGTCTCTGTAAGTGGGCGTGGCTCAGCTATAGGGCAGAGAGGGGTGTGTGTGTGTGGGGGGGGGGGGTAGTGCTCTGTTACTAAGGGATAATGCATAGTGATAACCTGTGTAAGGAAGGAGGATGTTAAGCCAAAGTTTTCTGTAAGGATTATGTCTTCAATGCTTGCAAACAGTTATTATTAGGTGGTGTGTCACATATTTCAATTCCACTCACCCACCCATGCACACACACACACTCACACACACACACACTCACACACACAAAAAAAGAAAATTGTCTAGCCACCGTCAACACGGTCACACGCACCTGACGTAGTCAGAGTACCTGTGCACTAAGTAGGCACTATGAGCCAGTGCAAGCAAACTCGTGGAGCCGGGCTAGGAACTTGCAGGAGGACTGACCAAGATTCTCAGCTTATGGGTGTGGGCACCTGAAGTCCCACCTGGACCCTTAGCTGATTGACAAGCCATGGCCAGTGAATTTGCACCCCAGAAAATTGCAGGTCCCCATCACAGCTGGGTGGACTGGTGTGGGAAGAAGATGTTGAAGGACAGGAAAATTTTCCTGTCAGTGCTGGGTTTGAACTCGCAACCCTGGGGTTGTTAGTCCAAGAGCATAACTATTCAGCCACTCTGTCTCACACACACACACACACACACACACACACACACACACACACACACACACACACACACACACACCAGCACGCACACCAACACACACACACACACACCAGCAGCACACGCACGCACACACCAGCACACACACACGCACACCAGCACGCACACACCAGCACACACACCAGCACACACACACACACACCAGCAGAAGTAGCTGATGGCTATTGACTCTGATTGGTTGGGGCTAAGCAACATGTCCAGCGTGAGGGAGGGAGGGAGCAGGTCTGACAGTATTGTGATGTAGAGAATGCCCCTAATCTGGTGTGTTGCATTTTGAGTAGTGTCCATGGGACTAGCGATGTTGTTATCATGGTGATAATATCTCTGGTGCTAACAATATTGCCATTATCATGGTTTTCCTGGTGATGGTGTCCTGTAACTAGCAGGTTGCCATAGTGACAATGTCCCAGGAACATGATGTCACAGAGCTTGACTAGAGGTCGCTGTATGTTGTCTGTGTCTCAGGTACCAACAAGTGTTGCTATTGGATACGGACAATGTTAGGGCAATCTTTAGCCTGGCTCTTGTGTATCTGGACATGGAGGACGTAGACATGGCAGAGGCCATGTTCCTGCGCACCCTCTCCGTGGATCACACCTACCGCAGTGCGCTCTACAACCTGGGCTTCCTGTACCACCACCAGAAGCGCCTGGGGGAGGCCATCTCTCACCTGAGGAGGCTGGTCCAACACTACCCCACACACCTCAAGGGTGCTCAGCTCCTTGGCGATTGCCACTTCAAGTTGGACCAGTTGGACTTGGCAGAGGAGATGTACCTACATGTGCTGCGCATCAACCCCAGCTCTGTGACAGCACTGCATAATCTAGGTACACCAGTCTGCCGGTCGGCCAGCATGTGTGAATGCAGCCTGAAGTTACCAGCATGCACACACATACGTACACACACACACACACACACACACACACACACACACACACACACATACAGTCACAAGATATCTTCCCTGTCTGTAGACAAATGAGCGATTCTCATCAGCATGGGTGCTAACATCTATTTGTACAGTTGCTATGGAAACACAATATATTATAAGGTTTCTTTTGTTTATTTGAGCATGTGTTGCAGGAATGCTAGTGTGTGTGTGCATGTGCATGTGTAAATCTGATGGTTTTCTTCATGGAATTTTTGTGTGCATTTTGCAGGGGTGGTAAAAGCAGACACTTCTCTCTATGAGGATGCCCTGTCCCTGTTCCAACAAGTGCTCAGAATAGATCCTTCTCACATTGCCGCTAAGAAGCATCTGGAGAATGTTCAACAAGAACTACGAAACAACAAAGGACACACAATAAAAACACTGCCAGACCATTCGGCTGGGGATGGCACAACAAGAAATAAGCAGAACACTTTCAAATAACATCATCAGCATCAGGGCATCACACACACACACACACACACACACACACACACACACACACACACACACACACACACACACACACACACACACACACACACACACACACACACACACACACACACACACACACACACACACACACACACACACACACACACACACACACACACCTCAAATCAAGGTCTATTTATTTTCTTTAATTTGCATATTTTTCAATCCATTTGGGCATCATCTGTAGCATGTGGAGGACGTCTCCTCATCTTTTTTGTCTTTTGCATTATTTGTACATTGTTCTAGTTCTCCAGCAGCAGCTGTTCCTCCTCATCTCAAGTCATCCATTTTTTAAACTTGTAGACTGTGAACCTCAAACCTCCAACAAGATATGTGGTCCTACAACACATGTTTTCATTATTTGCATAGATTTATGTATATATTTACATACACATATGAGCACATGTATCAGGGACTGATCTAGGATTTCAAAAAGGGGCCTCTTTTTTACTTGTCAGGCAGGGGTGGGGCTTCTCAAATTTAAAGGGAAAGCTGGTTAAAAATTTTTTTAAAATTTTTGGTGTATATATTTTTTAACTGTTGTTCCCCATGATTAGACATTTTCAAAATTTTAGAGGCATTGCATGCTCCACCTCAATAGTTAAAATTGATTCCCCCCCTTCCCCCAAGTAATCTATATATAAATAGCTCTTAAGCTGTGTGTGTACAGTGTACCAATTATACATTCCTTCCATTGAGCGGCTGGAGAGGTATCAAAAGAACTTGAAATCAAACTCTAAGGGTTGTAGTGTCACTGTACTTACTCAATTTTGATAAGACTTAATCCTGGGCTTGGCAGGCAAAGTCTCAAAAATGGCTATTTCAGGCTGACTAATGGGAGCAGCTGTATAGGAGCTGTGGTTTGGAGCAGCTGTATTGAAAAGCCCTCAGGGAGAATAGTTGTGCAGTTGCTCTTGAGAAAACTTGGAAGGAGCCAGGGAATTCCTTTTGAAGGGAATAAAACAGAATTATGAATTAAAAATTATATTATTCTGGCATTTGGTTAACGAAATACATGCTTCCAGGTTTTCTAAGTAGAATAGATGATCATGTGTTGAATTGGTGGTGTCAATGAATGCTTGATTCCCCCCCCCCCCCCCACCACCCACTTTTATCATGTTCTGTTAGTAGGAATAGAAATTTTTTTCCACCTGGAATGAATGCTTGTCCCAAGGAAAAATATTCAGTATGTTTTGTGGGACGATGTTTAGATTATTAGCTATTTATTTCCCTGAGGTATAGAGGGTGTCATTGTTTAGGCCATTCACACAATATGATCACTCCGAAATGATTAATTTCCCAAATATAAATCAGTATGTTTTGTGGGACGATGATTAGATTATTAGCTATTTATTTCCCTGAGGTATAGAGGGTGTCATTGTTTAGGCCATTCACACAATGTGATCACTCCGAAATGATTAATTTCCCAAATAGATTATATATTATGTTCATTTCACATAAGTATCCCAACAATGTGTTGAGCACTCAAGTGAATTGCATTCTGTGAGAGCAAAATGCCACAGAATCTTTGTTAACAGTTTCTTCATTACTTATATTCTAAAATGCTATCATTAGTATATTTATTGCCTGTATTGGTCATCTACATTCTCACATAATAATGTATCAACTGACTTGTGCTTTCCTGTGGCTGATATTTAGCCCTTTATCGTGCAAAAGCCAATATAGTGGCTTGGTCCCCTATCACAATCAGCATTATAGTTCAAAATCTTCATGGAGGAAGGGGGAGAGGAATAGCTAAGAACCTACCTCAAAATAGAGCAGTGGCATATCCAGGGGGGGGGCAAAAGGGGTATTTGCCCCCACTTCCCCCCCCCCCCCCCCCCCCATTTCTTCTTAAAAAAAAAATAATAATAAATAAATAAATAAATAATAATAATAATAATAATAATAATAATAATAATAATAATAATAATAATAGTAATAATAATAGTAATAATAATGATAATAATAATAATAATAATAATAATAATAGTAATAATAATAATGATAATAATAATAATAATAATAATAATAATAACAATAATAATAATAATAATAATAATAATAATAATAATAATAATAATAATAATAATAATAAATTAATTTAAAAAAAATTATTCATTTAAAAATTAAAAAAAAAATTTATATATTTATTCATTTTTTTAAAGTTTATCCATATATTAAAATTAGTCTGAGGCTAAAATTATATTTAATAAATATTAGAACCCCTGGAAAAATCACTGCTAACAAAATTTCTCTAACTTCTACACATTACAGAAATGTTTTTCTACCCTAGTAGCAGCCTTTCCATATTTTTCTATAAAAATAAAAAAATCATTAGCAATGTCTCTTCAGGCAAAATTATTCCTCACCTGCTTGCCCAGCTTTGCTTGGCTAAAAAGAAAATGGATTCACTGGTATAACTAACACTTTTTTGCAAAAAAAAAACAAAACAAAACAGTACAAATTTGAAGCACTTTCAAAATTCCCAACAAAATGGTACAATTATTGAGAGAATAATGCAATGAAAATATAGACTACTATTTAAAAATAAATTATTCTGTCCACAATAGCAGCTTCCCAAAAGCCAACATAGTTGTAATTGGTACCTAATTTCAGCTTTTACTCAGCACCCACTGCCAAAACTGAAAGTTGGGTAATGATCAACCATAGGAGAAAAGTTGGAAAGAAAAAATAGGCATAGAAAGTGAAGGTTGGTTGTGGGGGAGGGGGGGGGGGGGGGGGGGTTGGGGGTGGAAGAAAAGTCAGGGTCTGTGTGGGGACAAGTAAATGTACACTCAAACTTCCTTTACCTAATTCCACTGAAAGACTTCCCACTGGGATTCCCTATCCCCCTTCCCCAAGTTTTCCCTCTCACAAGAGCAACCCCTCTCCCACCCCAGCTGCAAATAGAAAGGCTGAGTATCCTCAACAACACCACATTCTGTCATGCTAATTTCTCTTTGCTGTTATTTTTATGACATAGTTCTGTTTCATCTTATAAAGATGCTCCCCAAGATAAAACAAGAGAACTGTAACTTCTGCTGGTTGTGTATTGGAAGAATCAAAAGTTTTATTTCATTTTATTAATTTTTTTCAAATTTATTTATTGATTTTTTTATTCAAATATTTTTCATTAAATTTTTTTGGTCTCTTTCCCTCATCCATGTCATCACACATTGGGATGATAGAGACAGGGGGAGTGAGTTGTTAGTAGCTAAATTCCTAATAGTGAACATCAGCAATAAAGCCACAGTTATGTTCAGATAAATCTGAGCTGCTTGAAACCTACATTTCAGAAGGTTTCAGGTGAAACCCAGTGGGATGAAACTGGGTGTAATGTAGACTCATGGAACCCATTTCAGACGAGGTGAAACCAGGTTTTATTGTGCAGTGTGGACAGCACTTAAGAAACTAGCTTAAGAAACTATTCTCTAGCAAAATGTCCATGTTCAGCTAAGGTTCTCTCTACCAGTAATGTGCAGGTGTAAATTAAATATTTTCACAAAAGATATACCCTCTTTTTTTTAAATTTGTTAGGGCAAATGGTAGCCCAGTTACTGTCCCTAATGAGATTACTAACATGTACGAAAAATATATCAACATGCAAAAGTTAAAATTTCACCTTCAACTTCTACCAGATATATATATATATATACACACAAGAACACACACACACACACCCACCCACCCACCCACCCACCCACCTACCTACCTACCTACCTACCTACTTACCTACCTACTTACCTACCTACCTACCTACCTACCTACCTACCTACCTACCTACCTACCTACCTACCTACCTACCTACCTACCTACCTACCTACCTACCTACCTACCTACCTACCTACATATATATATGGCATTTTTTCTTAACTGATCTCAGATATTCTTCTTCTATGGCTTCCAAATATTAACACTGAGGTTGAATTGCAAGTGTAGATAGATAGATAGAGAGATAAATAGATAAATAAATAAATAATAAATAAATAAAATAAATAAATATATAAATAAATAAATAAATAAATAAATAAATAAATGGGGGTTGAAACCAACAGTGCCAGCTCCACATGAACAATAACATACCACAATCTCCACTTTTGATTAAGCTTTGTGGAGATTAGCCAATCAGGTAACTTTTAGAAACAGATGAAAATTTGAGTGTCAAATTTCAAAATTTCATTGACCAGGCAAGGGTGTGGGTGCAATGCCCCCAGCTCTTGGAGTTTGTGCTCCCAAGGTTCCCAGCCTGTGCTAACCTCTGACTTGAGCCCTGGAAGTCAGGATTAAATACCAAGTGATCTAGTGCATGAATCATCCTATTAACTTGGAGGCTGGAGTTTTCAAAGGTTTGCAAGTCTTCACTTCTAAGGCATCTGAGGCCTATAAGGCTTCTTAAACTTCTCAATTGATAGGTAAGCTGTGCTATTATAGCCTTTTATAAAGCTGTTAGTTAATGCCAGTGCTTGCATTTTTGTTGTTGTTTGCTGTGGTTGGTTGTGTTGCTTTATTTTTGTGATAAGACAAAACTATATATTATCATTATTATTATAATATATGATGACATGCTTATATATTTACAGAGCCTGCTTCTTCTCTGTTTTGCTGCTATACTGTTAACTCTGATACTGACCTTGTGTCTCAGAAGCAGTCCTCTTCTTCCAAGTCAAACTGCCAGTCTAGCAACCCTTCCAAATCTAACTGCCAGACCAGAACTTATTCTGAGTCAAAATTTCATGCCAATACTCCTTACAAGTGTGATAACCAGCACTCCATGGAAAACCAATAATGTCTCATAAATTAAGGGAGTCCCCTCATTAAATCCTGGTTACGACTATGGGATATATCCTTGCAAATTATTCCTTCTGTACAGGGAGAATCAATACAGTGGTGATGAACATAACCTTGTGAAATATCTTCATTCAAGTATAGAGATTTGTCTACCTCATGAGAAGGGGATAATACTAAGAATTATCTTCCTTCAATTTTGGGAGAGTTAAACCCCTTGACAATGCAAACATGGACACGCCCTTGTGATACAGATTTTATTATACCTCAACGAAGTGAAATGGGTCATATCAAGAACTTATACCTTCAGCATAGGGACACTTATGTAGCAGGCACGATTGGACCAAGTACTTTCCAAAACATGAATTAACATCAATGGAAATAATATGATAAACTGTTTCAAAACTAGTATATTATTTTTGCTGTACTTGATGCCCCTCGTCACCTGATCATTTAGATCATTTACTTGCCACTCTTTTTATCCTCCTCTCAAATCATTTATCTTTCCATGCAAGACCTTATCCTTGAAGATGATTTTGATTCAACTACTCATCACTGTCTTCATTTTTCGAAAAAATGAACTCAATTTCTGATGTTAGCTTTCCCCCTCCCTGCAATAAACTTGTCACACCCCCAATTAACTTTTCTCATACTTGTGTATCTTCTAGGGCTAGATTTATGTTCAAGCCAAGCCACTGCTACTCATTGGAATACTTACCAACCATATTTATTTTCCATTAATTCATATATCATCCTCTCGTCACTATCATCCCTCCAACATCAAAATTCTTGTATCTTCATTTCCCCTGCCACAGAACTGTGGAATCTCTTCCACTCCACATTAAAATATCTTCATTCCTTTCCACCTTAAAAAACACTTATTCAACCAATTTTACTTTAATTCTACTATCTCATATCTGGTAACAGTCCACTTTAAGCTTTCACCTTGTCATCATTTATTATTAATTCATGTATCTTATATTTAGCTATTTACACATCATCGTCATTATCCATTAATTCCAGTAGCTTACATTTGGCTATTTACACCTCATCATCATTGGTCCACTAATTTATGTATCTCACAATTAGTTTTTGCTATTACTTTCATTTTCCATGTATTCAACAAAAGTAAACAAAGGGAAAAAAGGTTGTTTTTTTTCCCCCTCTAAATATTTCTTTATTATATTCTTCATTTGTCTTACACAAGTTTATTCATTCATTGAAATGATAAAGAGCATACCAAAATAAGTAATGAATATATAGAAATAAATACAGAAGTAGTATAAATTACTTAATGACAAGAGATTTGTATGTGATAAACTTGGCTATTTTTAACAGGCATGGTATGTCCCTGGAACAAATTGCAAAAAGTATGGATATTGTCTTCCTCTTCTTGACCAACTTTTTGAAGTTGGACACTTCATCACTGCACTAGAGAAGATAGACATGAGCAACAGACCTTTACTTTCAGCCACTTCACCTTGAGCAAGAAATTATTAAAAGCTATAATTGTACTTGGAGTTAGAGTCCAGCTAAAACAAGGAAGAATCAATTTGATGTTTCTTTTTCTATATTCCACTCAAGAACTGAAAGAGTTCTGCAGTGAACGTTAGTCTCCAAGGGATATTTTTGCGCTTGCATTCCATATGGTCAATTAACACTCTGGTGGAATGCTGTCTACTTGCTTATGGGACATACAGCTAACTTTGCCTGGATGGCTAATTTTTTCAGGAATAGTGCTAAAAGAACGGTGTTATGAGTCTGTTGGTCCCTGAAATCTGGAAATCAGTTAAGTATTGGCCAAGTTATTAATGTTTCCCCAGGGCTCAACTCAGGGCAAACAGAATTTAATTTAAAATTGGTTTTTTTTTTGTTTTTTTTTTTTGTTTTTTTTTTAATAATGTGCCACGATCCTTGCTTGAATCACTCACATGATGGAAGGTTGGAATATTTGTGTATACTCAAATTATCTTCAATGTTATTGAATATTTTGAGTTGACTTTGAAAAACAGGGTACAAGATTACATTACATGTGAAATTCTATTTCAGCCAACACAGTATCATAATTCATCCCTCTCTGACTTCACCATGGATACAAAAATATTTGTGATTAATGTCCAGATATGACTTCAAAGGGAATATATGGCCACAAAAATATAAAACTGAGCTTGTTTGTATGTGGAGTTCTAATCAAGTAAATACAGTAACTTAATCCCTTCCATCCTACACAACCAGCACCTCCTCCACACAGAACATCACCTGGAATGCTGTAAACTAAGTCAAGTCCTAACATCAACAATAGATGCCTAAACATGGACCATGCTGTCATAGGTGATTGGTAACTACTGTAGACTGCATTGGACTAAAAGTGCATGACACTCTGGGATTCAATGCTACTACCAGATCATAGGGCACACATTTATCCATTCATATAGGTAGGCAGAGCTCACTTGTTATGCCTTGACATTTCTCCACTTCAGGATTATAGGCAATACTTTTGATTCCTTGCCAAACAGACGCTACTTCATTTTTGGTTCAACTTCCTGTTTGCTATCTTGAGTTGCTGTTTTGTTCCACTCTGTTCTGCTCAAGTTACCACAGACAGTCATTGTGGAGAGTATTGAGCAACTGAACACAGTGGAGTAGGAAGGTGAACACTATTTGGGGGGGGGGGGGGGGGGGGGGCAAAATAAAATGAATCATGTACAAGCAAAGAGATACATACTGGCAAATATGATTGCTTATCTTTATACCTCAAGATCTATCATTATCATTACTATGAGAATTCATACAAAATAAAAGAAGAGAAGAAATGCATCAAACTTAGGAAAATATTAATCAGTATTTTCCGAAATAACCAATTCTTCTTTCATTTCATCTAGAGGCATCGATTTTATAGTATCTGGTAGAAGTTGAACGTGGAGTTTTAACTCTTGCATGTTGATATCTTTTTTCATTTTTTCGTACATCTCAATAATTTCTTTTGGGAGAGTAAATGGCCTACCATTTGCACTATCAAGAAGTAGAGTCTCCAATTTCTGTACAAAAATGAAATTCTTTTGTTTAAACCGTTTCTTAAGATCTCCTACTAAGCTGCCAATAATCTCAAAATATTCTTTTCTGTAAAGCTCATGTACAGAACCAAAGGAATGCCCATCTTCATTATTGTTTAACCTCCTTGGAAGTTTTTTTTCCCTAGGCAATATTGGTGGATTGCATTTGTCTTCAGCTTCATGTTTGACCAATTCACAAAATGTTTCTAACATTTCATCACTTCTGTGTCTAGTTAGACACAGTTGACTGAACAAAGCAGTCATTGGCATTAGTATTCACTCCCTGAAGAGGAACCAATAACTATTCAGTAATACCAAAATCCAAGACAGAGAGCTTCAAACCGAAATAATTCAAAATTTCTCCATGAGTGCTAGCATACCACTAGCTCCTCGAGAACAGTCATCAGTTCCATGCCAAGAAGATTCCATCATTTCTTTAAGTGACAAGTAGTTGTCAAGAATTCCTTGCATAGCTCTTGTATGGACTGTCCACCTTGTTGGGAAAAGCATTGGGTATCCCTGAGGTGAGTCTTCATGTTGTTCTTGTACTTTTTCAAAAATTACTTGCAGCTGAAGTGAATACTTTATCAACTGTATAACTTCCATAGAAAGTTTAAGTCTTCTTTTATACACTTGCTATCCCCTTCAATATCTTGTAGGCATAGATTCACGCAATGTGCAAGGCAGTGTACTGGGATAGCTGATTTATTTTCATTATTGAATATTTTGGCAACACCACTAATGCAATTGCAATGACTAAATGGAGTGCCTAAAGAAATTAAGCTATCTTTCAAAGATGAATAAAGACATTCAGCTGTAGTATCATCAACTTGAACAAGCCCAAGGAAATTTTTATCACTATCTTAGTTTTCTGATACCTATAGTGGAGTAATAACAACTTGTTCATGATTAGAAATGTCCCTAGTCTCATCAGCTAGCAATAAAAACCAAGTTTGGGAAAGTAAATCTGCAATAAGTGAACGTAGAACTTTATGGCCCAATAACTGTATCATTACCTTAATAATTTCTGGGGACTGATATTTATGGTCGGCCACCCATGCCAATTCTCCTAGTACATGTTGAAGCATAACACTCAAGTTTGAGCCACCAGCATGGTAATTTCTGATGTAAATACCTTATTGTAACAAGTAATGCAGAGCAGAAAGCTGATTTATTAAGATGCTTTTCTGACAAACATGGACAGTATCAACTTCACTTCTAATTAGTTCAGTTACAGGGGTAGACTTGGCTGAAATTTCGCATGCTACAGCATCTCTATGAGCTCTTGAACATTCATGCTTTTAAAAGCTAGTTGTGGCTTTTTTCCAATTGGAAAAACCAGCAACAGTGAACGCAGGTTCAGCATTTGTACTTGAAACAGTAAACTTTGATTTGTATGCTTCTTGACAGTAATAGCAATATACTCTTAATGTTATTGAGCAAATATGAATCCATGCTGAATGTTTTGTATCATGATGGCAAGAAACATAGATTCGGGACATTTGTACGAAATTCATATATCTTTTCAGTTTTACTAAGCAACTCCCTGTTGATAGGTTGATTAATTACTCCAGCAGTACAACATGTACCATTATATGTATTAGGGGTACTAGGCAAACTCCTGGAAGTAATACCACTGGATGTTTTATCATCATCATCAGCAAGGGAGTGAGAGACCTCTGAACCAATTTCACTTTGACTATCACTGCGGTCTATGTCAGTGCCATCACCTATGAAATAGTACAAGATTTAGGTCAGTAAAACATAGCATTATCATCAGTAGCTACTAAATGCTTAGTACTTACTAGCTACTTACCTTGAGATGAGGAGACTTCATCTGAAGAATAAAAAGGACCAAATGCCCTGTTGACTGGTGTCTGCCTTCTTTTTCTTTACTGAAGATGCCATTCCTTAGTAATCCACTCAGAGATGCACTAGGATTTAGCACAAGTTTCCTTAGCTGAAGGCCAATCCTGGGGGAGGGGGATGGGGAGGGGGGAAAGGGGTCTGTCTGTCTGTCTGTCTGTCTGTCTGTCTGTCTGTCTGTCTGTCTGTCTGTCTGTCTGTCTGTCTGTCTGTCTGTCTGTCTGTCTGTCTGTCTGTCTGTCTGTCTGTCTGTCTGTCTGTCTGTCTGTCTGTCTGTCTGTCTGTCTGTCTGTGTATCTGGGATTCATGCTTGAATGTTTGAAGTTAGACCCACATTTATTCAGAATCAGTGTCACCAGGGTAACGTCATCAGCACATCTATATAACCACACCCCTTTCTATATTAAAAGAAACCAAAAATGGTACTTTTGCCAGAAAAAAAGAATGGAGCAACAGACCTAAAACTTGGGAGGCACAACTTGACTCTGCAAATAACATGGGGTGGGTCCCATCTGGCCACGTCTCTTCCTTTTCATGTGTAACGCTAAACATGTGAAAAAAGTTTACTTCTAAAAACACTTTGATCTAATTATATGCTCACTTTTGCTTAAAAAGTCTACATGTCATCAAAGTAGACACTTTAGTGACTACAGCCCACTAAAGGTGGACCGAGAAACCGCCTGTAGGGTGGATTTTTCACTAGTGTATATAAAAGCTTAGTTGTGTCTGTCTGTCTATGTCGTGGGGTTTTGAAAACCGCTTGATCAATTGGGATGAAACTTGGTATGAGTGCTTGGGTTGGGCGTGGGATGGTTAATACATAGTTAATTTTTGAATTGCTGCATTTTAGTCTATCTATCTCTTTCTGTTTTTGCATACTACTGTGAGGGAACCAATGGACCAATTGGCAAGAAATTTGGCATGAGCACTTGGGATGGGTGTGGGATAGTTATTGCATGATTAAATTTTGAATTGCTGTATTTTTAGTCTATCCATTATCTATCTTTTTTCTATTTCTGCATAACCACTGGGATTTAGAGAATTGCTGGGCTGGTTGGGATGAAATTAGGCATGAGCACTAGGGTTGAATATGGAATGGTTATTATGTAATTAAATTTTGAATTGGCATATTTTTGTCTATCTCTATTTTCTATTGGACATGGCCAGTTTGGATGAATTTTGGCATGAGCACTTGGGGGGTGGGGGGGGGGGGGGTGGGGGTTGGTTATTATGACATTCAATTTTAAACTGCCATATTTTTATCTGTCCTCTATTTTACTGTATTTTAGTCTACTAATCTATGTTTTCTATTTGTGTATAACCACTGGGATTTAGAGAACAGCTGGGCAGATTGAGTTGAAATTTTGCATGAGGACTTGGGGAAGGTGTGGGATGGTTATCACATCACATCAATAATTAAAAAAAACAACAACAACAACAAAAAAACCCCGCCATATTTTGTCTATCTATCTATCCTTTTGTATTTGTGCATAGTCACTGGGGGATAAAATTTGGCATGAGTATATGGGGAGGGTGGGGGTTAGTTTTTACATAATTAAAATCAGAATTCCAGGATTTTTGCCAAACTATCTACCTTCTTCTATTTGTGCATAACCATTGGGATTTAGAGAACCGAAAGTCTGATTGGGATGAAGTTTGCCATGAGCTATTAGAGTGGGTGGGGTGATTCTTACATAATAAAACGTGCAATTGCAGTACTTTGCCTATCTGTTTATCTTTTTCCTATTTGTGTGTAACTACTGGGAAGATACTACCACTAGCCAGACCCATTTGCCTAGCCCTCTACTGGGGAAGGGTCTGGTATATTGAGCATACCAACCTCTGTATCTTCATATTTCATATCATCATGACTTACCCATAATTTATTCCACCTGCAAGTGCTATTCTGAAGGAGTTAAAAAATTAAATTTGCTATTTACCACCCAAAATTTACTCTGCATAGCAAAACCACAAGCCCCCTATGAAGTACAAAGTAGACTCCTCCAGATTCTGGCGGAAGATATGACATTGGCATACCCAACTTTCCTGGGAGTGATTAGGTAAAGGGTCTGGCCGGGAGACTACTTGGAAGAGAGGGATAAAATTTGGCAAGCATAGTCCAAAACCCCTTTATTCACAGCACTGGATGTATTGCATCACCAGCATGCAAAGAAAGTGGGTGCAAAGAAAGTGGGTCCAGTGACTTGCCTGTGCATTCCGTGTACTTGCCCGTTCAGGTGCTGACCAAAATAATTTTATAACTGAGGTTTTGAAACAACCACACATACCGCCAAGGTTATAAATTTTTTGAAGTGACTGAATGCTTCTGACCCCATCCCTAGTTAATAGTAATAAAAAAAAAAATGAACAAACAAAATAAATGAAAGTTATGCAAGGTGGAATAGAGTTAGTCACTCCATAATGTGTGATTCAGTGGTTATCAGATCAATGGCTGTTGGTGACCACACTGCATGTCCATGAGAGGATCTGGCACCTCGAATAGCTTGGATAGTTGAGCTGGGATAGTTGAGCTTGGATAGTTGAGCTTGGATAGTTGAGCGGAGGAGAGAGAAGCTCAGTCGGCATCGTAGCCAACATAAGGTGTGGCTATAAGGGAAATCCCATTTTGCAGCAAACACTGATGACAGGTGCTTATAAAATGTGGTTGCTTTGTTTCCCATACCTCTTGTGGCTGAGAGAACAAGGGAAGTGGAGGAGTGCTCCACCTCTAGCATCCTCTGCTGGTACACACGTTTCTTCTCAAATTCATGTTTTCTGTATGCCGCTGACAGTTTTTGGTTTCTGTTGGAGGGAGCGAGGGGATTGAACACTCTCATGTCAAAATAAGTCTTCTGAAACCTCCCACCCCAGACTCCATTGGCTGACACATCTAATCTTGCACCTTCCTGACTGTTGGCTGAAACACCTTTGAGTTGGTCGGATGTCACAGGCTGTAGATCAGGTTCAACATATACTTTGCTGCAAACTTCTGTGAGAAGGGAAGCAGTGATATCTTGAATCTCATTGTGTCTGAGAGTTGGAAAGCCACCCTTTGAACAGGAAAGTTCATGTTCTACGCTGAAGGTTTTGCCACATTCACACTTGAACGGAAGATGAGATGGTATCCAGCCATACCGCAAAGCCATAGCATCACGAAAAGCCTATTTGTGTAGTGTGAAACCATGCTCTGTGAGAGGTAGAACAGTAGCCAAGTGGAAGCTCCTTTCACCTTGGCTAAATTCATAGCTTTCTGAAGCCCATCAGGCAGTTGTTGATAGATATTTTCTGCTTCTTCCTGGTTCCTCAATTTTTTTGTCATTGCAGACATTGGCCTTGTTTTGTAGTTGGTCATTGATGATGTCATAATCATACTCTCTGTCCTGAGCAAGGATGTGATCCCTAAAGGATAAAGTTCTCTTTTGAATTGACTGCAGCACTCTATCAGCAATCTTGGAGGGAGTTGGTATTCTCAATCCATCATGCCACGCAGGTAAACTGAAGAGATCACATTCAAGGTCATTTGGTGGTGGTCATCCAGTAATAGCTGGTATTAGGTTTGTCCTCAGCAACTCATCCAGGGGAACCAGTAAATGGCTAATGTTTGGTACAACACAGTTGATGTATGTCCACTTATTTAGCAAACCATGTGTGAGGGCCAAGAAGGCAACCTGAGGCTGTGACATTGCTACATCACTAAGAATATTGATGCTGGATGACCAAGCTCTCACTTTGGAGTTTACATACTCTTCAATATAATCATTGGACCCAATCACTGCGCCAAGGTATGGCCTGCCATCAAGGGTGACATTCACCTGACCCAGCAAACATGTTAGATGCTTCATCAAAGTGACTTTGCTTTGTCACAAGCCAGGTTTTAGATGGATTGGGGAAATATCCAAAGGCTGAACCTTCTGCAGCCAGTCTGTTCCACCATGCATATAGCTGCTCAACAGTCCCTGTGGTAGCAGAGTCATCAGCGTACCATGTCTGTTTACATAGTCCATCCAGTCTTTGAATGAATGGGATCGTTGTCAGACCATACATAGGCATGGCCAGGGGGTCTCCTTGTATAGTGCCTTCTTGAGATAGAATGACATCTCCATCAATGAAAAGCTCAGTGGGACTTCTGTATAAGTTGATGAGTATGGTGGCAATGGGTGGGCATAGGCATCTGATGTTGTGCAATGCAACTTGGCAGTTAAGGGAATTGAATGCATTTGTAGCATCCTCAAATAATGCAGCCTCACACTCCTCTGATTCAAAAGCAGATCTAGTTGCATGTACAGCTGCCTCAACGCCAGATCTAGTTGCATGTACAGCTGCCTCAACGCCAGAGATTTGACCACCACATAACTGAAGACAGCCCAATGCATCCTGAATATCAGGGTCTGCTATAGATAAAACAGCTTTGGCTATGATTCTATGAGCAGTGTCACCAATGCCAATGGGACGCACTCCCAGGTGTTTATCAAGAGCAATGAGCGGACATGCAAGTAACGGTCTGATGGATGATGGGTCAACATAGGAAGAGCAAATCCTTCTGGCAACGGTGGCAAGGGAAGCACACAGGTCTCTGGAGGCACCCTTGTGACTGGTACACAAGCATCTCCACTCATGTACATCTCCAGTCACTCTTAAAGCAGCTGAATAAATTATGCTGGCGGCAAGGGATTCAAATATGACTGGGTTGTGTTCTGTGGCTCCTCATGAAGGATGCAGTTGGGATGGGCAGGCTGAGCTGGAGGGTGTTTGCTGATTAATACTTCCCTGAAGGTGGGAGGGGTTGGACTATTACAATCAGCTGGATCATTCAGGTTAGGAATTCCCCCTTTTTCCATATTGGATATGAGGTCTAAAGCAGCCTTGCACTTGCCCATGAATATCAGCTTGGCGAAGGAACAGGCTATGTTAGTGTTGGCTCTGGCTGATCTATTCCTTGGAAGCCTGTGCTGTAAAGTTCTACCTTCCCCCCTTTACCAGCTCTTCCAGGTCTCTATTAGACCAATCAGCTAGTCTTCTTTCTAGGCACTTGATATGATCTTTGGTCTTTGATTTTTTGCTTGGTTTCTGAAGGAGTAGAATAGGAAGAACTGTGGCAGCTTTCAAAGCTACAGCTTCAAGTGTGGATGCTGATCCAAAGGCCAGATAAAGCCTTGAAAGCTCCCTCACAAAATGTCTACCAGTCTTATCAAAGGGAATTGAAAAACAGCTACGTTTCCAATGCACCACTTCAGTGTATATAGGGTCAAGTAGCGTGAAGTGAATGTTGGATAGTTCATAGGGGTTACACAGAGAGTGGAAGATATGATGGACCAGGATTTTGTGGGTCAGAGATACAATCTAACTGTTGGGATAATGATGGTGATGGTGGTTCAGGGCCACTGTCAGAATGTGACTGGTTGATACTCACATCAATCATTGGTGACATATTAGGTACAACTGTTGACTGAGAAATGGTGGGAAGAGTTGAATTCATAGATTGGGCTATGTTCAAATTTGAACACCTACTCAGGCGATTAGGAAGAATGTCATTGCATTGTTTTGCAGCCTTTACACAGGCATATTTTTTATATGACTGGACCTGTTGCACTTACAGCAGACCACCACCTGTTCCGTCTGCACCTTTGTTTTTAAAAATTTTATTTTAAAGCTCTATTGCATTTGCAACACACCATTTTTAAATATTTGAATTATTCACCAAAGGGTGGACACCATAAAATCTACAGGCTTTACAATGCACTTCTGAATAGTAAATATAATCCACTTAGAAATATTAAATATAATCCACTTAGAAATATTAAATATAATTCAAGTAATTTAAAATAAACTTAGTTGCCATGGGTGAAATTCAAGAATGGTCTGTAATAGGGTCTCTAAATAGTTGGGAATGGTAAATGGAACTGATGAGTAGCAATATGATTTAACTTATTGGTGGAGATGGTGGTAGATAGAATAACTTATTTCAGGGAATACTCCTTAAAAGTTTTACTTGGCAAACAAAAATTATAGTGATTTTTTTTATCTTCCTCAGTGAGAATTAGTGGCTAAAGAACTGGTAACTCTGACTAACTCTGAGTTAGTCAAGGCTACTGCCACCAGGTGACAAACAACTTCAGGGAGAGATGAATATCATTTATCAATCAGGCTTTACGTTCAATATATAGCACAGTACCTGGTGCTACATATTTACACGCAAAACATAAGACTTCATGAATTGTAGTACTGGTTAACCAAATGAGTAGATGTGGCTTTTATGGTTGCGTTCCACGGTGCCAATGGAACGGGATAGTTTTAAAAATAATAACATTTTGAATTGCAGTTTTCCGCTAGATATTTCTTTTCTTTTTCTTTTTGTGTTACCTGCTTGGCCGACTAATAGAGCTCCCCTCCTACCAAACCAAGATCTGCTTCTCAGTTGTTCAGATCGCAATTAGTTGGTTAGCTACTTGTTTCAGAATATAATTAAGCCCATTAAAAATGGTAATCCTGCGAGAAGCTTGGCGGGATGATGGAGTTGGTTGCAGCAGTGCAGCGGGAGTGGGAGTGCGGCCTGCAGCGTTCTTCTGCGCTCTGCTCGGAGTTGTGCTGTACTTCAACAGTTTGGACTGTGGCATGTGCTTTGATGATGGACCAGCTCTGCAGAACAACCAGGACCTCACACCCAACACCTCCTGGTCTGACCTCCTTGGGAATGATTTCTGGGGCAGCAACATCAGCACTAACTTTAGCCACAAGTCGTACAGGCCTCTCTGTGTGGCTACCTTCAGGCTCAACTACATGCTGCATGGGCTGGACCCCATTGGCTACCACCTGGTGAATGTGGTGCTCCATGCAGTAGTGTGCTATCTATATGTGAAGCTCTGTGCAGTGGTGTTCAGCACCAACTCTGTGTGGCCAGCACTCACTGCAGGACTGCTCTTTGCTGTTCACCCCATACACACTGAAGCTGTGAGTCTATAGGATTGCACTTTGACAACCTGTGAATGTTATTAACCATAAAGTGTGCTCACCAATTGAGAAGAAAGTAAACAATATATAAGTGGCCGTCAACTATGAACAGTATATGACAAGACATTTATTGTGAGTGTGTCAGTGTGTGAAGGAGCGGAAATGTTCTTGAGGATGTGATGGACGACCACAAGTGGTGGATGAGTGTGTCCTGTTGGGAAGTGGTAGCAGAATAGGCAGTTGCTGTTAGTGTAGGTGGCAGGTGTGGCAGACTCCACGACAATGCTGTGCTAAATAGTGCGCTCTGTTAGTGTTCACTAGTGCTGTTGCAAATGTGCATTATTCTGCAGGTCGCTAGTTTGGTTGGCCGGGCAGATACCATGGCAGGACTATTCTACCTCTCTGCCATGCTGCAGTATGCCAAGTATGTGTCCACATCTGTGGGGTTGGGTCTATCTGTGGCCACACCCCTAATCCTCTGCCTCACCTCTGCTCTTAGCAAGGAACTGGGCATAGCCTCCTTCCTCATGTGTCCCCTCTACGAATTCTTTGTGATGAGGAAGGTAAGATATTAATATAATTGTCTGTTCGAATGCCAAGAGCTAGTGAGGTACAATGAACTGCTATTGCTTTACCAGCATCTTATCAGTCTATCTCTAGTAGCTATGGTCACAATAGTGGGAGGTCATTTTAAATTTGTTGATGTTTTTTGTCCATAATTGTTAAAATATATTTTAGAGGAAAATGGTTAGATATCCAATATGTGTTCCATTTCTTAAAACAATTTTTTTTTTATTTTACCAGGTATATATCCTCAACATGGAACAAATCCAGATGCAAGTACAGTATTATTTTGAACCTTATTTCATTGTGCCTAATTCTCAAGGTGACTTGGCACATGTGTTAGCAACCACTTAAGAACCACTTAGGCTTGTAGTTGCTGGCCATATCTAACCACTATTGATATAGTGCAAAGTGGTAGAGGGAATTTATACTTTTCTTACCCTTTGGATGGCTCTTCAAATTTTGCCTAAATTATGCCGATTATGCAGTTTTCCCTGGAGTACACATGCACAATGCACTCCTGCAACCAGGATCAGATTATGCAGTTTTAACCTCAAAGACGCATAATATCATGCATCTAGAGATTCTGTGGTCAAGAAGGCTTCTAACTTTAATGTTTCTGTTCATACACCATCACCTCCCTATTCTGAAGTGACTAGGGCCATTATTGGTCCAACAAACTGTTCTGTAATTCAATCACCCATATCAAATTCTCAGACACATTCCTTCAGCAGTCTGAAGATTTCCATTCCCAATTGTTATCATTTCAACTGGAAGCTTAATCTAGAAAAAGGGTAAGTTTTCTTTCAACTGGTCAGACTAAGATCTAAGCCTTATCTTATCCATCCTAACAGATATTGATAGTTTATTACATGAGGACCCCATGATGGATACTTTTTGACTGGGAAAATATAAGGGGCAAAAACGTCCTCCAAGATTATCCATGTCAACTCTAATAGTATAGTTGATGGCATGACAAGTCTACCTTAACAACAACCAGCCACAGCAAACAACAACTTCCAACCACAGCAACCAGCAACAACAAAAAAAAAAGTGCAAGCATTGGCATTAATTAGCTAACAGAGTTTTGCATGACTAAAGACTACAATAACACAACTTACTTATCAGTTGAGAAGTTCAAAAGTTCTGAGAGAAGCCTTAAAAGCCTTAAAAGCCTGGGATGCCTTACTAGTGCAAGTTTGCAAACCTAGGCAAAACTACAGCCTCCACACGGTACAACTGAAATGGGTTGTTATGGGTGTTTTTTTGGGTTTTTGTGCAAGCATACCTTAAACCTCTTGGCGAAGTTAATAGGCTGAAGCATGCACTATGTCACTTCAGTAATTAACCGCTAACTTCCAGGGCCCAAGTCAGCATGCACAGACATAAGATATGTGTCCTCTATTCCCCACTCTGTCCACAACTTCTCCAAGGATGATTGGGAAGCTGAGCTGGACTGTCTATTGGATTGCAACTTTTCTAGAAAATTTCAAACGAATATGATTAAAGTTGCCTAGAATCTCCTGGAAGGTATCATCTTTCAGATTAATAATCTCATTATTCTTAAGGTAACCATGCATCCCCGTCAGCATTCTTAATGGTTCAGACATATTAACATCATTTAAAGGAACTGCATCTTCTAAGATGTAAGCACCGATCACACTCTTCACATTGATACTATTCACAAGCTTGAAACCTCTGAGCAACTTCTCCAAGATAAAATGAATCTAACTATATATACCTTCAAAAGCAAATAATCAAATTATTTGCATTCAATAAATCATAAGATATGTAGTTACATCAGTTGTTACTTTAAAGTCTTCTATACCATCAACAATGCGCTTCGGTGATTCATCGTCTCACCCAGACACATCCAGGGCCTCTCTAACCATTTCTTCAAATTTGTATACTGTTTCTTGGGATAACGTCTTACAAAATCCTAAACCAAAACTGAGCAATGTCTCCATCTCTGACACAGATGTATGGGACTCTATCTCTGACACAGACATGTTGGACTCCATCTCTGACACAGACATGTAAGACTCCATATCTTGCACAGGCACGTGGGACTCCATCTCTGACACAGACATGTAGGACTCCATCTCTTACACAGATATGTGGGACTCCATCTCTGACAAAGGCATATGGGATTCCATCTCTGACACAGACATGTGGGATTCCATCTCTGACACAGACATGTAGGACTCCATCTCTGATATAGACATGTAGGACTCCATCTCTGACACAGACATGTATGCATGACTCTCTTGTAGTTCTTGGCCCAACTGAAGAAGCAGGCATAGACATCATTTCCCCCAACATTCTTAGTTACTGTGCTGATCATTCCATTTGACAAACTACTATCTTTCCTCTTTCTGCCTAAGTGGACGCACGATACCTGCTCCATATATACATACATCTCATTACATCATCTACCATAAATGTGACATCTGTTACCAACTATAGACCTTTATCGCTCCTTTGTATTACATTCAAGGGATTTAAAAGGATCACATATGAAAGATCATATACTCTGTGTCCACCATTTTCTTTATGGAAAAATTTTTTTGAAATCTTCAGATACCTGGAGTGTGAGTTTGTCATGTCTGAGAACACCAATAACAAACTCTATCTCCAATAAATTATTTTATAAGACTTTGGTAAATAGAGAAGCAGGTGTGTAGGATAATTTTTCGAGCATGGGTAAAGCATTGCCAATGTAGATGAAAGGATTCAAATAAATATGATTTGGATGCAAAAATGTTTGCATTCAGGAAGTAATTTGAATTGATTTGCATCAGATTTTATGCAGTGAGGACAGGTCTTATTGAATTCATGAGATGAATGTGTGAGGACAATAGGGATAACATTCCATTTTCTGATATCAACGGAGCAATGGTCATAGTTTGATGTCTTCACTGCATCAAATACAGAGCATATGTGAATGCTTAAAGAAAAAAGTTTATAATTTTATGATTGCAGGAGAGAGCCATAGAGAAATACACCAGTAGAAGATATGATACCATTGGCTTTACGAGAAAGGGCTGGGATATATGGAGTGTGAAAAAATACATGATGAAACCTTACCACTGTCAGACACTGGCTCATTCACAGTAGCCGGCCTGTGTTGATACCCATGCTTTTATTCTACCACATACACTCACTCTCAGCTAGACTTCATTTGTCCTCCAGTCCAGACAGGATCAATCCTCTTTAGCAAAATAGGTTAGCTTCCCTCCAATGGTTGATAATATAACACTTCACTACACATTAAATCATGAATCACCTTATAGTTATAGTGTTCCTAAATGCACAAAACAGTAACCAATTCACATTATTATTCATTGAACCAATCAACATGACAATCTTGCATTAATTTATGTCCTCAAGAGTGGATATTCTTGCATGACAGGGCCAAATTCCCTGGCACTCACCAATACTACAATGTTAGGTGGGGAACATCTGGGTTTTGTTTTTGTTTTTGAGTCCTTATTCTTACATATGTATGATGTATACATGCATTACCATGTGTTTATCATGTACTTTAAAAAAAATTTCTTTCATATCAGATGTCACTGTTCTCACTTGTGCCTCTGCTTCACAAACTAAGAAGAGGAGATCAGCCATCTTGGTTTGTACCCTTTGTGTTGAGGACTCTGTTGTTTGGAGGTGGTGGTCTCCTTTTTGTAGCCTTTCGTGTCCTCCTCAACAATGGACCACCAACATTTTCAATGTGAGGTCTTGATGTGGTATGCACATGACACTTACATATGTTTATGCCTATATGTAGGACACACACTGTGAAATGTGGAGATGTGCCTGATCCTTACCTTGTAAGGTTATCAACCTCTTACTTTTTATGAGCAGTATTCCTTTACGTAGCATCATTAATCATTTGTGAATCCTACACATGTTGATGCTAAATGATTTTATGCTCCCTCAAATGTTGTTTTATCTCAGTATCAACAACCCTGCCATGGGCTTCCCCAGTCCTTACCGACAGCTCCACTGGTCCTACCTCGTCTACTACAACCTCTTTCTTCTCTTCCTCCCATCCCATCTAAGTGCAGAGGTCACCATGGGCACAATCCCACCCATCAATTCTCTGGATGACCCCCGGAATGTACTCACTCTGGTGACCTTTGTTACCTTGACCTTGCTTGCCTGGCGAGCCATCAAGGTGCAAGGGAGGTGCTTGACCTTTGCCTTGTGTCTGATGGTCTTCCCCTTCCTGCCCGCCTCCAACCTCTTCTTCCCTGTTGGGTTTGTGGTGGCTGAGAGGGTGCTCTATCTGCCCAGCATGGGCTTCTCTCTGCTCGTGGCTCTCGGCCTGCACAAGCTCCATAAATCTAATCCCTTTCTCATGAAGCTGATGGTTTCTTATCTTGTATTGGTACATTCCTTTAAGACTCTCTCCCGCAATCGTGCCTGGTTCTCCAATAATGAACTGTTTAGAGCAGCTATTGTGGTTCACCCTAACAATGGGAAGATGTATAATAACCTGGCTAACGATTTCGGGTTGTTGGGCAACATGTCACTCGTCATGCCACTTTTGAACCATACAGTGCATGTGGAGCCCCATTTGATCTCGGCACACAGAGAACTAGCCTTACTCCTGCGCAGTGTCAACAATATGGCAGAGGCCACAAAGGTACATATAAAAATTGACCCCCTCCATGTTCACAGTGTGTAGTAACGGTAAATATGACATCAGTAGTTATGTGACCTCATTCATCAGTTGAGTTCCATTTAGGGTGTATCTCTGCATGTGTTGAGTGCAACAAGTGTTAGGAGTTGAGCCTTACCTAGAAACAGATGTTGTTGACAGCTGGTGGAGCACCGCATGCATGTGGGGGTCTAGTTGTTGATGTAGTCACACAGTATGACCTCTTTGGCCTCAACTGTGCATTTGTACCTTGTAGTGTAGAAACAGAGGACATGTTACAGAATAGTGTTCCTTTTAGTCCAATCAAACTTAGAATGGACCTCAAACAGATCACAACAGAATATATATATATTTTTTTCTTTTTTCATTTTTCCATTGCATATGGTCCAGGAAACCCCTTAGTAAAACATAAAAGTCATCCAAAATTGGTTAAAGGGAAAGTGGTAAATATTTTAATTATAGTTCGCCATTTCTTCGAATATTGATAATTGTGCATATTTGCTTTAGACACTGACAACTACACAAAATTTATAAGGGTATGTTGTATTTTATCATATTAATCATCCATGTCATCATCATTCCATGGCTTTGGAGAGTTGAAACAATGGAATCCTTTACAATTGCTGCCACATGTGGATTCATCTCCTCTTGCATGAATTGTCAAGCATTCAGCTTTCTTGACATTGGAAATGTGGGTGGGTGCAGAGGAAATTGTTTCATCTATTGCTATGGGAGTACTTTAGAGTCAATCATTTCCTCTTTGGATGATAGATTTTGAATTGTCCTGCCAAATCACCAAAATGGAAATTTCAGCCAGAGTACTAATTAAACAGTAACGTAGTTTTTTTAAATTTTTTTAAAGTTTTGTTTTGTTTTATTTTTGTTATTGGTGTGCTGAAAAATAGCAGTCCTTGTAATTCTCAGAAAGGTATAGTTAAATGCTGCTAAATAATAAATTAATAAAAAAAAAAGAAGAAGAAAGTAAGCAATGAAAACAATAACAAACTTCTTTTGTTAGGAATCCATCATAGGAGTAGTAATATGGCAAATGAGAACACTGAAAATGAAAGATTTTCTCTCTCTCTCTTTTCCTTTTCAGTGCAGTGATAACATGTTCACTGCTTTTGCTACAAATCATTCAGGGAGGAGTAATATGGCAAGCTAGTAGTACACCTGCATTTACTATTTCTCAGTGGCATCACAACTTTAACTCCAATACTTTACTAGCTGTAGCTATATATTTTTTGTTGTAGTCACAGAGGTACCTTGAATTTCCTTTGGATGATGGAGAGATTTAGGGACAGGGTTCCACAGCACCATCCTAACAGTCTGGTTAAAAAAAAAAAAAAGTAGACACAATTTGAATCATCATTCTGGGTGGCTCACTTGTATCATAGGAATATCATTTGAAAGTTTAGGTTCACCAAGTTAACCAGAAGTTACACAAAGAACTATGACATTTATTGATATACAGTAGATTTCATATGAAGACGTGACATTGATAATTATTCAGCAAAATAACAACAGTAATAAATGGATAGTCTTGATCATTTTAAGTGTCACTGCCACTGTCTGCACAACTGCTGCAGGTCCACTCCTCCTGTGGGTGATGGGTGATGGCTGATGGTGGGATCTGTGCACATGTCTCATGCAACTATTCCTTGTTCCTTCTGCACACTGCCATCCTGAGGACACAATCATGGGGACACAGTCATGGGGACACAATCATGGGGACACAATCATGGGGACACAATCATGGGGACACAGTCATGGGGACACAATCATGGGGACACAATCATGGGGACACAATCATGGGGACACAATCATGGGGACACAATCATGGGGACACAATCATGGGGATGGATGCCTATACAAATACAGATGACAATCTTTAGCTCCTTGCTTGATAACTCCCATCTTAGTGACTTCATTGGGGAGTACCTTCATGTTCAATGTTTGAATGATCTTATAAGGTGTGGGCTCATCTTGTCTTGCTCTGCTCGAATGTCATGCTTGTGGAGTCAACACCATTGCAGAGGGCGGTTGCAACAGAGATATAAAAACCACAGTCATCACCTCCATTCATTGCTGCATGTCTGGCTTCTGGATAATCAGCTGTTTACCATCAAATAATTCCATCTATGCAATGTTTTTCAGAGTATCCAGTTCTACAGTAGAAAAAATAAATATTTTTATAAGTAAATAAATAAATATAAATAATTGAAAGATAATAAATAAAATATGTGCACGCACACATGCACATGCGCACACACATACGCACGCACAAACAATTATTATGATCATCATTATTGTATTACTACACGAGTTGATAGCATTGTAACACATATTCTCAACCTATTGCAGAGGCTCATTGTTTTCTGTGTGTGGTTAGCTTGCCCTTGGGATATCAACAAAATGTTGTTAGTTCACACAAGATAGTGATACGCTACATAAATTTTTATTAGGAGAAGCTGGCTGAAAAGGTTTTGAGAATCAAAAATAAATATTAAGGGGTAGTTCACTTTACTTTCTTTGTAAACAAATCAAATGACTCAGTTTTTACAATTAAACTTCACTGCTCATGTTTTGAATACAGATAATGTTGATGCTCCAACTATCATTATAGTTGATCTACTTGCTATTTACCTATTTGTGCAATCATTTATCTCCTATCTGTGTTGTGATTTGCACATGCTCAGATGATAGTTTTGAATTGACTATATTACATAGCTCTAGCAAAATCTTGTGCAATCAGAAGACATAGCAGAAATATATGGTGATAAACAGTTGTATAATACAACTCCATCTACTTATCTGTTTGTTGTTGATTTTACTTTCTCTCTCTTTGGGGTGTTAATTAGCTTGAGTAGAACACTTGCAACATCACCTGCAGACTTTGTTGGAGTGCAGACATATCTGTGGCCATTGTCTGTGACCACAAATGGGCCAATGAGGTTTATACCTAAAATCTCCATCTGTATTAATTACAATACAATTAATTTGGTTCATTTAATTAATAAATCTATAATAATCATGGTATAGACAGCAAATATATTTTATGCATTTATGGTCACTATTCAAAACCTCTGTCATTCCATTATATGGAGTAGAGTAAAAAAAGTTGATATTAGTTCCAGAGGACAGGTGCAAGAGTGGTGTTGTTGGTTGTTTGGGAACTACTTTGACCATCTTAAACAATGTGTAAAGAACTTTATACATGACTAGCTAGACTGCAGACAACACACGTAGATACTGAAGAGATAGAATACATACTCACACATACTATAGATAAGATAACAGGTCATTGCTTATATTGGATTCATTGGACTCATATCAGTCACTTAATGTGAGATATGTATTGTAAGTGTGACCTTGCTGGCACAGTGCCCAGCTCTTAGACTTAAACCCAGCTGTGGGTCTAACATAGTTTTAATGAGATCTTTCCTATCATTCAAACACCTTTACCCAGTTTGTTATGTGAATATTCTTCAGTACACTTGGTCACAACAACTTAGTAATCTGTCTGAAAGTTTAAAAATTTGACAAAAAATTCCCTAAAAAAAACAGTACCCATATACAGTTACAGAATCAGTCAGTACGGCTGAGATAAAATAATTTCCAAATTTAATTAAAAAAAATAAGTTGAATCAAAATGGTATTGTTAAGCTTGTTACACAATTTAAGAGTTTAAGTGTTAAGGTTGAAAACAAAATGTGATCACAACAGAGTATAGCATTATTGGATTCCTCCTCATAATTCTTTATTTCCAAGGAATGCATCCAGTGAGATGGATGCACATTTAAAGCATCTATCATCATATGTATCGTTCAAGTTGAATTAATAAATTTTCTTGTACTCTTCATGATACAATTCATTAAAACTGTGCTTCCAACTAACATTTTTGACCAGGCAGTGGTCCAATAATAGTTCTGTGTAAAACCTGCTAATGTATGCTTTTGTATCTGAATTTTAAATCATATACAATGATGTTTAATGATTAATTATTAAAAAGAAAAGTAAGAATAATTAGTACTGTATGTAACAATAAAGACTATTAGGTTCAGAGAACCTGTTGGGTGCAGTGTCTGTTAAGATTGTAATTAATGGTTTATGTATAGTTATTCAATGATAGTGCATAGTTTACATATTATATAATGATCTTGAGGTATAAGTCAAAATCCCAACCTCATGACTGGAGAGAGAGTGTCAATTAGAATAGCAGAGCTTGTTTCACATATCCTCACACAGTATTCCAAGAAGTGGCTTTGATCTACCAATGAAGTCAAAGCAGTCACTATGAATCCTTATCCAAGAGATGCTTGTTCGACTATGTGCCAACACTGGGCTCCCTATTCCTTAGCTAATATTCCACCTTCATGCTGCACTCAAGTGTTCTACACTGTAGGTGCAACTTCACATACTTATTGCAGAGGAAGAAATTTGGCAACTGATTTAATTCTAACCAGGTTTCCTATTTTCCCTAATTTTAGATTTCGAGGTGTAGCAAAAGGGTGTAATATGATAAGTAAGTAAAATTGTACAGGACATGGCAGCATTACAAATCAAGCCACTGGTTGTCCAATAAAAAGAACTTTTGTAGCTGTGCTTGCAATAATTATCCTATAAATATCAAGCCACATGTTGTCCAAGGAATAAAAAAATAACATACAACACACAGCATGTAAAGGCGTAGCATTGATGATAGTAGAACTTCAGCCCTAAAGGAGAATGGCATTACAGCAAAATCTCAAAGTTAAGAATTCTAGTTAGGTATTGACATATTAACAGTGAAATGGAACAAGATTAGGAAAAACAGGCACCAACTTTTCTTCACTTTTTGGAATGACTGCATTCCATAATAACAGAGCTGCATTGCTCTCTCTCTCCCTCTCCCTCAAGCTATTCAAACCTCTATGAAGAAGAAAGAGGACAGCTGCAGCAATTGCATTTATGGGTTGTGAGCATTCTCAAGTAAGGAAAATTATGAACTTAGCAGTAATTATAAGTTTATTTGGCTGAAGAATCTAAATTGCTTCACCACTGGAAAAGTAATGTTCTTTAAATTTGGATTGTGGGTTCTTTGAAAGTACAGTGCAAAAAGGTCGTTACTCTTGCTGTGCCATTCTCTTGTTATCATTTGAGATCCATTTTGAGTCAATAAACTCTTTCCTACATTGTATATGTGCACAATGTCCTATTTGGTATTTAAATTATGTCCACAAGCCTCATTTGCTCTATTGAAACTTATACTGAAAGCCATTGGCAAAGCTTTGATCGAAGATAATGCAGGTGTCCATTGCAAATATGATTTATCTTTTATGCAACTTTTTTGACCATCTTTTACCTTTTGCACACTTCGATCTCTCTTTACTGCTTTGCATACTTTGATAACATCATAAAAGTAACTTATAGCGTTTAGTTAATATCACATACACTTTTTTGTCAGATAATCCTTGCAAAAATCGGATGTTTCATTTAATTAATTAATTATCACTTTTATCCCTTTTTTTCCCCGATGGATTTTGGAGAACTTTTGATACTATTCTAAGAGGTCCAGCACAACTGATAAAACCAAAAAAAAAAACTGTCGCAATTTGTTAGGGGTTGACTCTTTTTTTCAATAGATTGACTGAACTGTTTATATTCCATACTTTGTTGCATGTTGGTGGCATTGTTCTCCAGGTGTACAAGGAGGCAGCTGACCTGGTGACCCGTGGCATTCGTGTCAAGGATATCCATGTGTCCCCCGAGGATGTGAAGATTTACAACAAACTCTCCATTATGTTGCGTGAGCATGCTCAGGATTTGGAGGGAGCACTCCACTATGCCCTCAAGGCTGTGAAGATAGAGCCTGACTGGGAGAACAGCCATCACACACTGGCCAATGCTCTGGTGCAACTGGGCCGTCTTGATGATGCCAAGGCTGCCTTTGAAAAGGCCCTGAAGATAAATCCTGACTTTTCTGCAGCTCTCTCTAATTATGGGGATTGTTTGGAGCAGATGGGATTATTGGAGCAAGCTGAGATACAATTGCAAAAGTCACTCCAGCTGAACTCAACTAGCTTGCTGACCAAGTTCAGACTGGCTGCTCTTATCATAAAGCTCTCTAATGTGTCGACAGCCCAGCTGCTGCAAGCAGAGCAACTGTGAGTTATGAAATGAAGGCATTAGTGTATGGGGAAAAGTGGCATGTCAGTGGGAGGGGGAGGGGAAGGGGTGGGGGGAGTAGGAGATGATCGATGATCTACTCTCATGATCCAAACACATTGTTCCATAGCTTCAGGTTTATCGCTATTTAATGATAGCCTTCCTGAAACCACAACCACCTCCCACTTCCCTTCCCCTACTTGTTTACCATTATCACATGATCTATTTTCTTTGCACTCCTCAATTTTGTGCAGTAGTAAACGTGTGGAGCTGTTCACACTAGCTTTCATACTGACACGGCAGAAACTGTGCCTTGCTTACAATGTGCCTACAGTGTGTACAGCCAGCCAAACAGCAGATAGTGTTGATGATTTGCATGATGAAATAAGAGTTGCAGCTGTCTGACTTCAGTCTCTGTCCTAGCTTGCCTGTGATGCTGGCTACTACTCACTAGTAATAGTGATAAGTCTGAGTTATGACTCTCTGATCGTCCAGATAGGTACCATTAGGACACCTCGGTATATTCTGGTCACATGATCTGTGTTCACATCAGTGGCATACTTCACCTGCCAGTAGCTGATGAGAATCTGTGCTATTGCTGCTAGTTGTCCAACAAAAAGCTGTGGGTGTGATTGCAATTGTGGTAAAATAATGATATTTGGCACATATTAACATCATACTAAATTGATATCTGTATTGAATTAGCTAGTTAGAGTGCTTGGCATACACAAAATGTTGAAAAGGTTTACGTAGAGGGCACTGGGCTGTGCAAACACCCATTCTCAGAAAAAAAGTTAAGTGTGTGTGAAGCTATTGTAATGTTTGTTCGTTTGTTTGTGATAGGTTGTTTGCATAGTTTGGGTTATTGCAATTGTAGTGGAAGTTAATTGGGGGCATTGTCCACTATTTAATGGTGCTTGCACATGTGTGATGAAACTAGCATGGAGTCCATGACAACGGATGTCACAGATTTATCCTTATATACTTTCATATTTGTATACAATAATGAAGGAAACCAGTGGATTATGAACACAGACCAATTGAAATTCTATAAGATCATGGCATTAACACAGGTACTATTTTACCAATAGTCCAGGTAGCCTGGCTCATAAGAAAGATACTAAATAATTAATAAAAAACAACAACCATGAATTAAAACTGAAAGCTAGCTATAAATACGTCTAGCCATAACTGCAAAGCATTGAATCGTCCTATATAATATTTGTGCTAGCTCCCCCCCCCCTGCCTGTGCCTTCCCACGTGCATAATAAAAAAATTAAAAATTAAAAAAAAAACCCTTTTAAACCGCAGGTCACACTAACATCAATAGATTTTTATTTTTCACCTTTTGTCGTCCTGACCTAGCAGGTCTTAGAATTTCCTAAAAAGTTCAATAAAAAAGTCAGTGATGACTAAAAGCATTGTTTCATCATTTTTAAAAACTGTAAATAGTTAAGGGGTTGACAAATCAATGACTCTGTTTTTATAGAAAAGCCAAAAACAAACAAACGAAATCATTCCGAGAGAAAAATTAAATGAAATATGCTGCATGTGTGAGCAATAAAAGTGGTAAAGGTGTTTCATTTTGTTGACAAATTGTTTCAGTTAGTTGGAAACCAGTTTCCCTTATCTTGCTCTCTTTATTTCTTACTCTTTTCTATTGGAGTGGGGGGGGGGGGGGGGAGAGAGAGAGGTTTTAGAGTGATGCCACAGTAGAAGCACCAGTGCCAGACTTTAGAAGTTGAAGAACAGTTACATGGAAGGAGCTACAACAGTATGCTGAAGGAGAAGGTGAGCAAAATAAGGTTGCTGCTGGGCTAACTCATAGCCATTGATGGGGGTGTGAGGCAATGGTGGGGGTATGAGGCAGTGGTGGGGGCCTGTGGCAGTGATGGGTACCTGAGGAGGGGGGTGAGGGCAGGCCCGAGGCAGTGGTGGGGGCCTGAGGCAGTGGTGGTGGGGGCCTGAGGCAGTGTTGAAGGACTCTTGCCAATCTTTGTCATGTGGTATGATGCACATTTTGGTATAGTAGTGTCACAAACCATCCTCCAGTGACACCCTTTCTTTTCATGTATATCAATTCACTTTCAATAGAGTCAAGAAAATCAGCATCACATAATAATCTGCTTCACATAAAGAAAAACTGAGTACAAGTTACCATATATGTACATAATGTGCAACTGTCCTCCCACTATCAACCAATCATATTCCTCTATTTCAGCTAATCAACTACAACAGTCAATAATGATACAACCTGTCATGGTGTTATACAATCAATAGTAATTTTAATAGTATTCCCAATAATAACACCACTAAAAGGCTTCTACAGTTTCTTGGCTCAGTCACACCACCTTCCCCCTCTCCTGCGATGATGCAGTCATCGAATCTTTTCTCTTGAATCTGGATAATGCATCAACATTTCCATGCATCCTCCTGGGTCTATACTTTACTGTGAACCTGTAGGGTTGTAAGCTTAAACTCCACCAAGTCAATCTAGAGTGGTTCGCCTTCATTTTGTTCATCCACTCTAGTGCTCGATGGTCGGTCATGACTATGAACTTCCTCCCCAGGATGTGTATCCTGAAGGCTTGTATCACCAGCTTCACTGCCAGACACTCCTCCACTGTGCTATATCTCTCTTCCCTTGGCAAGAACTTTCTACTGAAGTAGGCTATGGGATGCTCCTCCCTGTTCTCATCCACTTGACACCACACTGCCCCCATCCCTCGGTCTGATGTATCAGTTTGCACTACAAACTCACGATCATAGTCTGGGCTGTGTAACACTGGTCCACCAGATAGAGCTGCCTTCAACTTCACAAATGCTTCACCAGATTCTTCTGTCCACTTCAATCATGCAGGTCGATCCTTCCTGGTCAGGTCTGACAATACAGCTGCTATTTCTGAATAGTGGGGAATAAAACGTCTGTAGTAGCCACTTAAACCCAAAAACATTCTCACATCCTTCTTGGTCCTGGGCACCTCACACCTCCTAACTGCCTCAACCTTGCCCTCTTGTGGTCTAACCTCTCCACCACCCACTACATAACCTAAGTAAGCACACTTTCTCATTCCCATCTGACACTTTTCTGGCTTGGCAGTCAACCCTGCTTCTCGCAATCTTCCCAGTACTTTCCTCACATGAACCACATGCTCCTCCCACGACTGACTGAAGATGACCAGGTCATCCAGATATGCTGCAGTGAACCCTGATATTCCATGCACTACTCCATCCATGAGCCTCTGGAATGTGGCTGGTGCCCCATTTAGTCCAAATGGCATTACCTTAAACTGATAGAGCCCGAAAGGTGTGATGAAAGCTGTCAGTTTCTTAGCGTTCTCATCCACGGGAACCTGCCAGTACCCCCTCGCCAAGTCTAGCTTGGTCAAGTACTTTGCTCCTCCCAACTGGTCCAATATCTCATCAACTCTTGGCATAGGGTAAGCATCTGGACTTGTCAAGGCATTCAACTTCCTGTAGTCCACACAGAATCTTAGTGACCCATCCTTCTTTTTGATCAAGACCACAGGTGTTCCCCATCCACTTCTCGACTCCTCTATGACGCCATCTTCCATCATTTTTTTCAGCTCTTCCTTCATCCATTCTTGATAAACTTGGGGTACCCTGTATGGGCCAACCTCAATGGCTGTGCTGTGCCTACAGTTACAGTGTGTGACACTAAATTTGTCTTCCCTGGTATCCCACTCATCACATCTTCATATTCATCCAACAAACCTTCCAGTTGCCCCTTCTGCTGCCCACTCAGATCTGCACCCAGAGTTGGTGCACTCACAGCTACCTCCTTGTCCCAAGTAATTATCTCACTTTCCTCCACCTCATTCTCCTTCTCTTCCTCTACCCACTAACTTGTCTCTCCCTTCTCATTCCAAGGTTGTAGCATATTCACATGATATGTTCTGTACCGCTTCCTCCTCTCACCCATATCAACCTCATATGTTACTGGGCCCTTCCTTGCCATCACCACATTTGGCCCTTGCTACTTTGCCAACAGGTTGCTGGTACTAGTGGGCAGCAAAACCAACACCTTTGCTCCCACCTTCAGTTCTCTCTCCCTAGCATGCCTATCATACCATTCCTTCTGTCTCTCTTTTGCCCTTTTTTCATTCTTTCTCACCAGGTCTACCATTCCTTCCAACTTCTCTCTCATAGCAATCATATATGACACCACACTCTCATTACTGCCCTCACCTACTTCCCATGACTCCTTGATCACATCAAAGGGCCCTCTCACCTTCCTCCCGTACAACAGCTCAAAGGGAGAGAATCCAGTGCTCGCCTGTGGGACTTCTCGGTAGGCAAATAACAAGTAGGGCAGCAAGCGATCCCAGTCCTTGCCCTCCGTCACTGTCCACCTCAATATTGACTTTAGTATTTGATTGAACTGCTCCACTAGTCCATCTGTTTGAGGGTGGTAAGGGTTGGTCCTGATCGGCTTCACTCCAAGTAGATGGTACACCTCTTTCATGAGTCTTGCCATAAAATTGGTTGCCTGGTCAGTTAAAATTTCGCTGGGTATCCCAACCCTGGAGAAAAATGTGGTCAAAGCCTCTGCCACCTGCTCAGCATCAACAATCTTCAAGGGTATCGCCTCTGGGTAACTAGTTGCATAGTCACAAATCATTAGCACATAATGATTACCTGACCTACTCTTTGGCAATGGACCTACACTATCCATTCCAATGCATTGGAATGGGACATCCATCACTGGTAGTGGGATGAGGGGAACTGGACAAACCTTGTGATTGCTGGTTCTGTGGTACTGTGGACACTCCCTACAGAATGTAGCTATGTCTCTCCCCATGTTAGGCCAAAAAATCTTTGCAACAACCGTTGCCTCGTCTTGGCTTGGCCCAAGTGTCCTGCTAGGGGTATAGTGTGTGCCAACTCAAACACAAGCTGCCGGCAACACCTGGGTAGCACCAGTTGCTCCACTGCTTCCGTCTTTCCTCCAATCACTCTTCCTCTCTGATACAACATCCCTTCCTTCTCATAACATTTTCCTTCCTTGGCTGTCTCTGCTAACACTAGAGTCTCCCTCACTCCATCTAGGGTATCATCTGTCTGCTGCGCTTCCTTCAGCTCTTCTCCACTCATCTCTAGCCAATGTCGTTGCTCATCCTCCAACCTCTGCCTATTGTGAACTCTCTTCTCAGACTTAGTCTTCTTCACTCTGTCCTTCACCTCCTGGAACAACTCGTCATCAAACGGAAAGATGGAATCCACCTCGTCATCAAGCTCTACTGTTTTCAATGTCACTCTAGCAGTTTCATTGAGCTTCTTCTCCCTCTCCTCTTCAGTGTGTTGCCACTGAGTCTGTACCCTGGTCACCACCAGACACTTCTCCTCTGGAGCACTCACAAGCTCCATAAGTTCTGGCACATCTGTTCCCAACAACACATCCACTGGTAACTTCTCAGCCACTCCAGCCTTTATCTTTAGCCTCCTTCCCTCTACAACCACTTCCACAAACACCAGAGGGTACCTTGCCACATCCCCATGCACACACTTGAGCTCTACTGACTCTGCCAGTATGTCACCCTTGGGAATGAGCTCCCTCCTTACCAACATCTGGCTACACCCAGTGTCCAAATAAATACAGTTAACCAGCACACCTACCATGTACCCTTCCATCTCAGCCCACTCTCCACACTGTCAAGTCTACAGTATAAGTTTGGCTTGGCCGGACATCTTGTTGAAATATGACCCTTTTCCCCACAGCTTTAGCACCTCACCACCCTGGTAGGATTCTCTACTCCCTGTGGCTTGTCCCCTGCAAACCTGGGCTTGACCTCTCTTGGACACTCCCATTTAAAATGTCCAACTCCCCCACACCTATAACACTTTCTTTCAACTTTGCCTTCCACAACCCTTCTCTCTCCAGATACACCCAACTCAGATCTCCTGACACCACTATCATGTTTCTGAGTAGATATATTCCCTAGAGGCCACCTGGTATATCCTCCATACCTCCGAGCCCCTACATAAGTATCTGCAGCCAGCCCTGCCTCTGCCCCTGAAGTTAGCTTTTTCTCCTCCAAAGAAATCTTAAGAGCTGGTGGCAACCCTTCTATAAATTGTTCCACCACAATTTTCTCCACTACTTTCTCTATTGTCTTACACCCCCACAACCACTTGCTAGCTAGGTCCCTCAAATTAACTACAAGGTCAACATACAACTCCTCAACACCTTTCTGAGTTGAACGGAACTTTTGGCTGTGTGTTTCCTCAGTAATATTATACCTACGCAATATAGCTGCCTTCACTTCCCCATAATCTACTGTCAGCTCACCATCCATGGCTGCATAGGCCTGTTGAGCCTTGCCAGCTAGTTGGGATGCCAACGCAAGATTCCACTGGTCTTTTGGCACCTCATGTGCTTGCATCACCCTCTCAAAAGTGGTAAGGAAGGATTCCACATCTTTACCTTCCATCATTCTCTGGAGCCTTGGGGTGTCTCTTGCTCTGTCCCTCGGTCTTATGATTGTCATGATGTCTCCAATTGCTCTGAGCTCCACCAGTCGCTGCTGCTCCATTTCTGCTATCTCCAACCTGTGCTGATTTGCCTCCTCTCTCCTAGCCTCAGCCTCTGTTGCCATCTCCAGTCTGTGCTGATTTTGCCTACTTTCTCCTAGCCTCAGCCTCTGCTGCCATCAAGCGAATTAAATCATCCATGCTTGATGTTGCCATGCTGTTAATGCTTGAAAAGCTTCCGTACTCTCTACCACTCCTTGTAGTCATACACTCTCTGGTAGAGGCCTTTGCCAAGCTCTCTTTCAGTAGCTTAACTAAAAAAAAAAACACCTGGGAACATGATAGTTCAACTGATAATCTCTATCCCATCGCTGCCACCAAATGTCAAAAACCCTTTTCTGGTGACACCCTTTCTTTTTCACGTATATCCAGTCACTTTCAATAGAGTCAAGAAAATCAGTGTCACATTATAATCTGCTTCACATAATGAAAAACTGAGCACAAGTCACCATATACGTACATAATGTGCAACTGTCCTCCCACCATCAACCAATCATATTCCTCTATTTCAGCTAATCAACTACAACAGTCAATAACGATACAATCTGTCCCTTACAACAATTAACAATAATACAACCTACCCCTTACATCCATAAAACGCATAACTGACATGGTGTGATACAATCAATAGTAATTCTAATAGTATTCCCAATAATAACACCACTAAAAGGTTTCTATAGTTTCTTAACTCCGTCACAAGTAGAATGAGAATAGAGTGAGTCCTTACTATTCTTATAACTTTTATTATCTTCCTTTGGAGTTGTGTGGCTGCCTTAATGTGGTGGAGAGTCTTTAAACCTGGAGCCACCAAGCAGTTTATTGATGCAATAATATGAATATATAGCTTTATACTCTGCCAACCTAAGGGACTTATTCACGCACCACTGGATGCCGGATACCCCACCTACAGCCATATATATAGAGCCAACTCAGAGGGATATCAGGCTATTTTGCTGCAATCAGAATTGAACTAATCCCAACCTTATAATTTAGAGTGGTTCTTAGTATATTTGGGTGAAATGAATAGAGGCTTTAATCATAACAACTCAGGCTGAGCTTTTAAAGGCTCAGCCAGGCCTCACAGAAACATCACAGTATTACTATAATTATCAATTTGTTTCTTTGTTTGTTTGTTTGTTTGTTTTCTTTGTTTGTTCCATAACTATTCCCAGACAATTGGGCCTAATGGATTCATATTTTCAGGGTTTGATGGGAGTCACTCTGTTGACGTTATGACATAGTTTGGTGAAGATCAGTTTGTTCTCTGACTCCATCCAGATGATTGGGCATAATGGGCTCAAATTTTCAGGATTTTGATGGAGGTCACCCTGTGGTGGTGGTTATAAGGAAGTTTGGTGAAGATCAGAGTAAAACCCCTGCCCATGGGGTTATTTTTTCCCTCAAAAATTTTTTTTGTTGCAATCACAATTCTAGCCTGAGTAAACCATTCCTCTTACTACAAACCACAATTGTGTAGACACATGGTCAACAAAACTGAACCCAAATTATTTCCAGATCTTTTTCTTTACTTCTTTGGAGCCCTGTAGGCCCAAGCATATGGGATGAGAGAGCAAACAACAGATCTACAATTATATGAAGAGGTCTCTTTTCCTTTGGCCCATAGGATGAGTGCTATGCTAAAATATTTTTCAAGGGGGTGGGTGGTGTGTGATTGTTGTCTCCATCCATAGATTGGGTCCTTTTGTAGTGGTCATAATGGCTGAACATGAATTTCTATGGTTATATTGGATAACCATTTGTTCTTTATGGCAATGCTGGCTCAACGTGAGTTATTCATGATTACACAAGCTCATGAGTTATCCATATAATATACTCAGATAATCACCCAAACATATGTAGCAATATTTGCATGTGTGACACTGTATGTGGTAGTTTGCATGACTAGGTTGACTTCACTTCATGCACTTTCTTGTGTGTTTAGCATACTTCTACATACAAACATAGAGCAACACAGTGCATACTCCTACATACAAACATAGAGCAACACAGTGCATACTCCTACATACAAACATAGAGCAACACAGTGCATACTCCTACATACAAACATAGAGCAACACAGTGTATACTCCTACATACAGACATAGAGCAACACAGTGCATACTCCTACATACAAACATAGAGCAACACAGTGTATACTCCTACATACAGACATAGAGCAACACAGTGCATACTCCTACATACAAACATAGAGCAACACAGTGCATACTCCTACATACAAACATAGAGCAACACAGTGCATACTCCTACATACAAACATAGAGCAACACAGCGCATACTCCTACATACAGACATAGAGCAATACAGTGCATACTCTTACATACAAATATAGAGTAACACAGTGTATACTCCTACATACAAACATTGAGCAACACAGTGCATACTCCTACATACAAACATAGAGCAACACAGTGTATACTCCTACATACAGACATAGAGCAACACAGTGCATACTCCTACTTACAAACATAGAGCAACACAGTGCATACTCCTACATACAAACATAGAGCAACACAGTGTATACTCCTACATACAGACATAGAGCAACACAGTGTATACTCCTACATACAGACATAGAGCAACACAGTGCATACTCCTACATACAAACATAGAGCAACACAGTGCATACTCCTACATACAAACATAGAGCAACACAGTGCATACTCCTACATACAAACATAGAGCAACACAGTGCATACTCCTACATACAGACATAGAGCAATACAGTGCATACTCTTACATACAAACATAGAGTAACACAGTGTATACTCCTACATACAAACATTGAGCAACACAGTGCATACTCCTACATACAAACATAGAGCAACACAGTGCATACTCCTACATACAAACATAGAGCAACACAGTGCATACTCCTACATACAGACATAGAGCAACACAGTGCATACTCCTACATACAAACATAGAGCAACACAGTGCATACTCCTACATACAAACATAGAGCAACACAGTGCATACTCCTACATACAGACATAGAGCAACACAGCGCATACTCTTACATACAAACACAGAGCAACACAGTGTTGACCAACACATCAGCAATGGCTTACGCTGCTCATAACATTAATAAAATTATTAAAATTGTTGCTGGTAGAGTTGGTGCTCTCACTGTTTCATAGATTAGCTATATTATTTGTGTTGCTGGAAGGACTGGCAATGTACTTTTATTTATATTTGTCTTCTCTGCATTACACAATGCTACACCAGGTTACTAGATGTGCTTGAGGAGGACCCAGATAACGGGAATGCAACCTTTAGCCTTGGTCTTGTGTATGCTGAGCAGAGTAAGGATGATGATGCAGAGGACTATTACAACAGAACACTGTCCATATCTCCTCATGATCGTGGGACTCTGTTCAACCTGGGAATGTTGCTGACTCAGCAGGGAAGGTCAGTTATTAGCAGTGCAGTCGTAGGAAATATTTACTCAGCCATTTAAATACCAAATAAACATCAGAAATTTTCCAGCACAAGTCTTATTTAATACCCTGGCTGAACAATACATTGTTCATGTGCCATGTCTGAACAATAAATATATATGTGCCATGTCAGAAAATACATGTACATGTGCCATGTCTGAACAGTATATGTACATGTGCTATAACTGGAAAAATAATATGTACATGTGTCATGTCTAGACTGTATATGTACATTTGCCATGTCTGAACAATACATGCACAAGTGTCATGTCTAAATAATACATGTACATGTTCTATGACTGAAAAAACATGTACATGTGCCATGTCTGATCAATACATATACATGTGCCATGTCTGAACAATACATGTACATGTAGTGTGATTCCTTCACACACATGTACCTTGGGTGAAGTGCCAGTTCAGAGCTCATGGCTTTTCCTGACTGCACTTTGATACTCTTATACTGGGGTGGGTGGGTGTGGGTGTGTGTGATGGGCTGGCTGGTGTTGCTCCACTCCTGCTAGCCAACTCAGAGGGCTAGTGTGAGGGCCAGGCCTCGGGCTAGAGAAGCAACATTTTTTTACAGATTTTTTAAAGTCAACCATTCTCCCAGAAAACTTCTCCAATGCAGCTAGCTGTGTGTGTGAGTGTGCATGTGTATATGTGCATATGTGTGTACATATCATGCATATATGTAAAACTATCCATATATATATATATAGTCACAGGGAAGGGTTGTTAGCCAGGCAGGCAGTCCTGTTGCTCTTGCTCTGACAAACCGCAACAAGGTTCTCTGGTTAACTAGCCAAAGATAATCACCAATCTCCTCATCATCACTGTAAGAGTACACAATCTTATTCCATGCTCTGGGAAGCCATTAATCCTCAGAAGTGCGAGCAGTTGTACATCAATATATATATTAGAAGACCTATGTAACTGTGTAACTGTGTAACTGTGTAACTATGTTTGTCCGTTTCTCAAAATCCCTCTGTTAGATTTTGACCAAACTTTTAGGGATGGAGGAAATCCACCCTGAGATGGTTCTATGTCAGGTGGAATGTCTGGGAAAATACAGAATTTGTCTGTCTGTCTGTCTGTCTGTCTGTTGGTCAGTCTGTCTGTATATTTGTACCATCATTCCGGCAAACCGGTAGGTGGATTTCTCTGGAACTCAGCATGATGATAGGTTTTGACCCAACTTAAAACATGGGCTAAAAATTTCGCAAAATTGTTGCCATGGTAACTAGAAAAAGCCAAAAATGGTATTTTGGCCACTTCTCTCTTAATAATACATCTTCTCCACCATCACCTTTCTTACTGGCAAGACATGCTCAACTACTGGATTTTAGCCAATATTGGCCAGGCAACGCCGGGTAAATGCTGCTAATTACTCTTATAAAGTAGAGTCCTTGGAGATGAAAATGCATCTGTGTGTGTGCGTATGTTTGCAGATCTACAGGTCGCAACTCCAGATTGATTTTGATGTGTCATGTGTCAAACAAAGAAATTTTCTGAACATGTTGTCTTTCAAAGGAGTTTTCAAATGTGGCACCCTTGTTAGGGAAAGAAGGAATTCAAATTCCCCATACAAAAAAAGAGGTTACAAAAAAAGGTTACAAAAACAATGGTGCAATGATTTAGTGACAGGCCTCCCAAGCAGAATGTCAATGGTTTGATTCCCCTTGAGACTGTTTTTTTGTTGCATTTTTTCCTTTTTACTTTTTTTTCCTTCTACCTTCTTTTTTTTTTTTTTTTTTTTTTTTCACTCTTTTTTTCCTACTATTTTTAACATTCAATTTTTTCCCCTTCTATTTTTTCTTTCATTTTTACCCCTTCAATCTTTTTCCTTCTATCTTTTTCCTCCTATCTTTTTTCATGCTATCTTTTATCTCTATATATTTTTCCTTCCATCTATTTTTCTTATATGTTTTTGCTCTTCACTTTTCCCCTCATCTTTTTTCCCCTTCCTTCTATCATTTTTCTTTCTAATTTTTTATCCTATCCCATCTTCCTTCAATTATTTCTTCCCCCCCTCCATTCCCCCTATTTTTCTTTTTTTTTTTTTCCTTCTTTTTTTTCCCCTTTCCCTCTCTCCCTTCCCCCAGTCTCCTCTTTCCCCCCCTTTTATTCGTTCCTTTCATTTTCCCCCTCCTTTTTTTTCCCCAATTTTTTTTCTTCGTTATTTTCCTCTTTCCCTTCTCCCTTTCCTCTTTTTTTTTTTTTCTTCTTTCCCTCTCTCCACCTTTTCTTCCTTCTTTTCTTCTACCCTTTCTCTGGGGGGACAATGTGTACCACTAGAAACAAGCGTACAGTGGTTTTCTTTACCTCAAGATCCATTGAAAAAGAAATGTTTACATTAAATGGTGTACTGCCTTAAATACAACCACCTCAAGAATTTCTGGTTGTTATCCGTAAAGAAGTAGTGGAACATCTTGGTAAGAGGAAAAGCTAGCCGTGAAACAGCTATTGCAATTAGGAGTGAGAGTTAAAAAAAAAAACAAGTTAAGTTTTAATGATTAAGAAAAGAAAAAAATATTTAGAGTCTGATAAATTATTCACTCTTTTGAATGTCATTCACATTAAGGTTACATGTTGGGCTTGATGTAGTAATTAATTGGTCAATTAATTGGCCAATTAATTTGGCGGGTTATCTAAATAAGAAGACATGAAGCTATTTTTTGAGATGACATGCATATGATTGCCGTTGGAAATTCATAGCCAGCATGTGTGGAGGTCAAGGTACTCTGGTACTTAACTATTATTTTTATTCATTTTTCTTAGATATGATGAAGCCGAAGAGAAGCTGTCTCCTCTAATGACCCATCATCCCAGGTATACACCTGGGTGGAGCCTGCTGGCCACTGTCTACTTCCAGACTAACCGAACAGCCTTGGCCAGAGAAATGTTCCAGCTTGTGCTGGAACAAGACCAACACGATGTCATGGCACTCAGAAATTATGGTACTCATTCTCAATGCATTATTGTAGCTCTATCCAATCTCTCCTCCTCAACCCAATGTGATATTGGTCCTGTGTGCATTCTTGTATAGCTATTGTCAACCTACCGAAACCCAGTGTGATGTTGATCCAGTGTGATGTTGATCCAGTGTGATATTGATCCAGTGTGATGTTGATCCAGTGTGATGTTGATTCAGTGTGATGTTGATCCAGTGTGATGTTGATCCAATGTGTGTCCTCGTATAGCTCCCATCAACCTGCCTCAAACCAATGTGATGTTGATACAGTGTGTCCTTTGTACAGCTATTGTCAAATTTTAAACCTTCTTCAACCTGCTTGTCTCAACCCAGTGTGATGTTGGTCCAACTTGTATATTTATGAGATATTGTCAACCTACTCCAACCTGCCTTAATCCAGTGTCATTTTGAGCCATCATGTGTCCCCACAGTGATTGCATTAGTCGACTATAGTTGCTCCATATTGTGATGTACAGCAACAGTGTAGGAGGCTGTTGATGGGCTGGACCAAATGCTGGCATCTCATTGGCTGTATGTGTTCTATTGTGTGCAGGTGTACTCCTTCTTAAGGAGGGAGAGAATGCCACAGCGTTAAAGTTGTTAGAGAGTCTAGCAGAACTGCAACCCAGCAACAAGGCAGTTCTTAAGAAGGTGCATAACTTGCGAAGTCAACTCCAGTCCAGTCAACACCGCTAAACAACATTTAACTCAATTAGATTTATTAACATATCTAGACTTATTAACACAGACTTGATCAATACTGTTACATTTTAATCCAGTCAAATAGATTATAATGAACACATCAAGACTCAATTTGACACAAATCTAATAGAAACAAAGCTAAGTAGGATAGACTCCTCTCCTAATACACACAATACACTCCTCCCCTAACATGCACACAATAGACTCCTCCCTAACACACACAATACACTCCTCCCCTAACATGCACACAATAGACTCCTCCCCTAACACACACGATACACTCCCCCCTAACATGCACACAATATACTCCTCCCCTAAAATGCACACATTAGACTCCTCCCCTAACACACACAATAGACTCCTCCCCTGACACACACACACAATAAACTCCTCCCCTGACAGCACAATAGACTCCTCCCCTAATACACAATATACTCCTCCCCTAACACACGCACACACACACAATAGACTCCTCCCCTAACACACACAATACACTCCCCCCTAACATGTACACAATATACTCCTCCCCTAAAATGCACACAATAGACTCCTCCCCTGACAGCACAATAGACTCCTCCCCTAACACACACACACACAATAGACTCCTCCCCTAACACACACAATATACTCCTCCCCTAACACACACACAATAGATTCCTCCCTTAACACATACACACAATTGACTCTTCCCCTAACACACACAATGGACTCCCCCCCAATACACACAATAGACTCCGCCCCCAATACACACAATAGACTCCGCCCCTAACATACAATAGACTCCTACCCTACACACAATAGACTTCTCCGTATGTATATACATACATGCAAGCATGCGCACACACACACACACACACACACACACACACACACACACACACACACACACACACACACACACACACACACACACACACACACACACACACACACACACACACACACACACACTTAGAACTTAGAAGCTGCCCATGGTACGAAGTACCATCATGGCAGTGTCCTGGATGAATCCAGGACCAATGGCAATAAACTTAGCTTATGATGGCATCACACAGAAATGTTGGTGTCTGGTCAGATTTCCTTGTCTTCGAAATTTTCTTCCACAGGCACAACTAAGTGTTCTTAATTCAGATTGCTTGTTAGCTGAACAGGTGTTCCATCGCCTGGATGTTGAAATTTTCTCTACACCATCTAAACACAGATGAAACCACCTCTTCCTGTCCTGGCACAACTCATACCATCTATCATACACACCAATTGCCTGCAAATCCACTTTCAGAACATCCCTCCACCTCTTCTTTGCCCCGTGGCATGGTCTCTTCATGTTAAGCTCCCCCCCCCCCCCACACACACACATTATGCAGTAAATTATCTACTCTGTCTGTATTGTGAATGTGATAAATTTGATCAAGTAATCTGGGACATACAGTTTCATTGACCACACTTATAGTATTTTGAGTGAGATTACATACTATGGTTTGTACCAGGGCACAATGGGGTTAAATTTGGATGATAATAGAAAACTTTCATACAAAGTTTCATCAAAAAGATGCAGGAGGCTAGGAGGAGCTCACCTGCACACGTTACAGACAGACATTGGTTCTTTATTATTAGGGTATTATAATTATCATGATTTTCATTCTCATCACCATCACTTATCTTATTCTAATAGAGTTAGTTATATATATATATATATATATATATCAAGCTCCTATAAATCTGTCTGTCTGTCTGTCTGTCTGTCTGTCTGTCTGTCTGTCTGTCTGTCTGTCTGTCTGTCTGTCTGTCTGTCTGTCTGTCTGTCTGTCTGTCTGTCTGTCTATATCATTATTCTGGCCAAATCTAAAACTTGGCATGATGATAGGTTTGGACCCTACTTTAAACATGGGCTAAAAATCCGGAAATGGTCATCATGGTAATGATAAAAAGCCCAAAATGGTATTTTTGTAAAAAAAAAAACTTGGAGCTACAGATCTTTAATTTCATATGCATATACAACTTCACTCTGGCCAAACCTCTTCCTTCTGGCCAAACCTCTTCCTTCTGGCCAAACCTCTTCCTTCTCCTGTGTAAGGTTAAAAATGCAAAAAATGGTATATCAGCAAAAACACTTGAACCAAAGGGGTTAGACCATGAACCCATATATATATTTGAACTAATATAATCTGGGGAATCTTTAAGTACATATATATGACCACACCCATTTCTGTGTTCATATCAGGCCCAAAAATGCCAAAAATGGTACTTCGGCCGTACAAATCCTTGGAGCGACAGACTGAAAACATGGTATGCATAAACAAATTGACAATGTGAGTAACATGGGCAGGATCCCTCCTTGCTACACTACTTCCAATTGGTGTGTAAAGAAAAAAAAGTTGCAAAAAAAAAAAAAAAAGAACTTCTGAATAAAGATTGGACCTAAGGAGTTAATCCTCAAACCCATTTTAATATATATTTTGGTTCATAGGTATGTATATATGTTTATATGTAGGTGTCTAAGCATCACAGCCGAACACTGGAACCAAAATGACTGAAATTTGGCATGTACTCTCTAAGAATCAGAGTAAGCATTACTAAAAACATGTGGGCATGGTTATGGGTGTGGTTTTTCCATAGCTACACCCACAGGAAGTTATTTAGGCTGTAAAAGGTGATCAGAAAACAATGGGGCAAAAAGTTGGTGTGTGGTCTCCAAGTACCTGAGAAAGAATTATTATTAACCACATACAGGTGTGGATTGGCCATAGCCACACACACTGGAAGTTGTATTGGCTATTAAAAGCTAATTGGACGACCAACCAGACTGAAATTTTCAACGAGGTTTCCAAGCAATTGGGTGAGCATTACTAATCACATGTATGTGTGTGTCAATGAGTGTGATCTGGTCATTGCCACACTGATTAGACATTATATGCCTGCCAAATACTCATTTATGGATGAATCAGGCTAAAATTTGCCATGTGGAGTCCAAGTAACCAGGTGAGCAAAATTAACATGTGGATGTGGTAAAATGAATAGTTTATTATTGGCCACACCCACAGGAAGTTATATTAGCAGCCAAAAGCTAATTAAAGGACCTACCAGGCCAAAATTTGAGATATTACTATATGTTCCATGTTGACATTGGCCAGGCAACCTGGGTATATGCTGCTAGTATATACATATATATGAAGATAACCTGCCAAATGGCTGAAAGGATTAAGTTGAAAAAAAATGCAGATATGATCTTCAGGTAAAGCCCATTGTTCAAGTGGAGGAGTTAAAAGTAGCCCAGGAAGGCTCTTCATGGTCCACTTTTTTTTCTTTTTTTTTTAAATTAAAAGAATGCTAGTTCACATGATACCATTCCAAAGAGATTTTAATGCATTTTAACATTTCAAGCCCTGTTGAGAAAACAAACAACCCATCAGCAATTTCAAAGGTAACAAATTCACTCTAGACAATTTTGACTTAAGCCAAAAAAACAAAAGGAAAAAAAGGCTGCATTGGGTGACCAGCTGAAGATCAGAGCAGCTCCCACCAAACCCTCCCTCCCATTACTAATTGGTTACAACCAAATTAAGGACTAATATAAATTGCAAAAGGAGATCCAATTACATTGTCTTCTAATTCACAATTTCTCTGTCTGTACGTTTACAATTTAACTCCTTTCTAACCTCTCGAGAGATCTCTGAAACTTTCAGGGATTGATTAGGGCACCTCACTGCACCTCCTCCTCCCCTCCCCTCTTCCCCCTCTCCCCCCTCCAAAATAAAGTTTCCTGGAAAGAAAATTTCCTTCTTGATGGGTGTAGTTTGGTTTCAAGGAACCCTCTACTTGAGTGATCAAATTCAATGAAATTTGTCCTGTTCATTAATTTATAGTGTTGGTTTGATTAATGAGATTAGTGCCAGTAATCCTTACATGTTACATTAAGCAGACTAAGCATGTTTGTTACTGCAGGAGGTCAGAGGCCACTGAAAATTGCCCTGAAAAACTGCCCCCATAGGGAGCATTTTTTTGGCCTGTAGCTATCTACATGCCATATATAAGGTTGGCTAAATGTTTCAGTTTAATTTTTTTTAAATTTTTAATAGTGGTCAAAATTATAGATTATTATTTAACTGTACTCTCACTTTGATACAAAATCACCAGGGAGTTTCATTCCAACTCTAGCTTGCCTCTACTCTAGCTTCATGTAAAATAATACACCCTCGTGAGTGCAAAATCACCTGGAGGCGTGTAGTCCCAATCTCACTAAATATTGCCTTGGCAGAAAGATTCCCAATTAAAAATGTCAAGTGGGCGAGGAGCAAGGCACAATAATGTAGAAGGTTGCAGCAGAGCATCCCAGGTGAGGCCTGCAGCGTTGTTCTGCGCTGTGCTGGGAGTTGCAGTTTACTTGAACAGTTTGGACTGTAGCTTGTGCCTGAATGATAAAAACAGCTCTAAGGGACAACCAGGACCTAGACCAAACACCTCCTGGTCTGACCTCCTTGGGCACGACTTCTGGGGCACTAACATCAGTGACAAGGACAGCCAGAAGTTGTACAGGCTCTGTGTGGCTACCTTTAGGCTGAACTACTTGCTGCATGGGCTGGACCCCATGGGCTACCACCTGGTAAATGTGGTGCTCCATGCAGTAGTGTGCTTTCTGTATGTGCAGCTCTTTCTTCAGCTCCATAAACCCATAGCAGGAGTGACCTAGTCCAATGCATATTCCACTGAGTTGGGAATAAATAAACTCTTCTTCTCTCTTTTATATGGGAGAGAGAGAGAAAAGAAGAGTTTTTTATTCCCAACTCAGTGGAATATGCATTGGACTAGGTCACTCCTGCTATGGGTTTATGGAGCTGAAGAAAGAAATGAAACAAATTCTTTTGTTTACAGTAAAGGAAGAGTGTTTGAGTTATCTACATCAAATTTAAACTAATTTAAAAAAAAAAATTTTCATGATGTGCCACAATCATTTGCTTCAATCACTCACATGATCCATGATTGAAGCATTTGTGCTTATTTAAATTATCTCCAATGTCATTGAATATTTTATATGACTTTGAAAAACAGGGTACAGAGATTACATTGCATGTAGAATTCTACTTCAGCCAACACAGTATTATTAATTCATCCCTCTCTGACTTCACCATGGATACAAAAATATTTGTGATTAATGTCCAGATATGACTTCAAAGGGAATATATGGCCACAAAAATATAAAACTGAGCTTGTTTGTATGTGGAGTTCTAATCAAGTAAATACAGTAACTTAATCCTTCCCATCCTACACAACCAGCACCTCCCCCACACAGAACATCACCTGGAATGCTGTAAACTAAGTCAAGTCCTAACATCAACAATAGATGCCTAAACGTGGACCATGCTGTCATAGGTGATTGGTAACTACTGTAGACTGCATTGGACTAAAAGTGCATGACACTCTGGGATTCAATGCTACTACCAGATCATAGGGCACACATTTATCCATTCATATAGGTAGGCAGAGCTCACTTGTTATGCCTTGACATTTCTCCACTTCAGGATTATAGGCAATACTTTTGATTCCTTGCCAAACAGACACTACTTCATTTTTGGTTCAACTTCCGGTTTGCTATCTCGAGTTGCTGTTTTGTTCCACTCTGTTCTGCTTAAGTTACCACAGACATTCATTGTGGAGGGTATTGAGCAACTGAACACAGTGGAGTAGGAAGGTGAACACAGTAACTTAATCCCTTCCATCCTACACAAACAGCACCTCCTCCACACAGAACATCACCTGGAATGCTGTAAACTGGGGAATCTTTTCAGACATAAAACACATGAGGGCATGATAATGGGTGTGATTTCCCACAGCTACACCCACAAAAAATTACAATTTAAAGCTACAGAATTATAGCAGACATCAAAAGAATGGCAGTGAGGTTGTGAAAGCAATGGCATGGTTAGTTTATTTCTATAAGAAGTATTCTGGGCATGGCTGGCAAAAATGACAAAATGTGCCTTTCAGGCCAATTAATGGGAGCAGCTGATTTATGGGGGGGGGGGGGGGGTGGGGGGAATGTTTTTGCAGTTGCAGTGGTGTTGCAGGTATACTGCATAGCTTGGGTTTCATTATCAGGAAAGAAGAAAGGAAATTTAAGGAGTATTGTGTGCAAGCAGCTTCTTGGTGTTGTCCAAATTACAAGTGTTCACACCATAGAGCAGCCAAATTGCTAGGGAGCAAGGATTCTTCAAAGTCAATTTCAAAAAGGTAAATATTTTAGATAATTGATAAGTAAAATACATGTTACTAGGTTTTTAGGAGCAGATAGGTGGTTGTGTATTGGTAGTATGGTCATTATAGGCTGAGAGTAAGAGCAACTACATTGAAAAATAACCAGAAGTGAAAAAAGGAATAATGAAGTTGTGTGTGGTTGTGTTGCTTGTGCAGAGCAATGCACAGTCCACTATTAGATGTAGTGGTTGATGTTTTTTGTGGTTGTATGGAATGCAAAAATTTCCATATAATCAACAACCCACTTTAGACTGAAAAAAATCAAAGGACCCGAAAAGAAGAATTAAAAAAAAGTCTAGCAATAATATTAAGAAGTACATTAAGTGTTGTCAGCATTCCAGATAATAAAAAAAATTCAGAGGGCGAATTTTGACAGAAATTTTAAAAAGTGAATTTATCAATAATTTGGTTAGTGAAATACATGTTTCAAAGTTTACTAGAGTACTTTTGTGTTGATGACATAAACAGTGATGGTTTACAAAATACAAATAACCTAAGGAGAGGGAGAGGATGAGGATTAAATGCAGTCTAGAATAGAAACACCAACCTAATAAGTTGGAGTGAAAAGACCATGTTATGTAGTAGTTATTATCTCAGGAGCTGTGTGTGAAATGACCTTAATTAGAAATGAATAGATGAACATAATACATCCATTTAGAAAAAATACATGTGATTGAAAAAACAAATAATTATAATAGTAGGAACAAAAATGTAAACCAGATCTGAAATGTAAAATGCATTATATTGTACAGTTAATAATGCACATAAAACATGATAATTGTTATCAATTAATGATTTACAACTGTTCAGGAATAAAATAAATGGGCAACTTAGAATTGAAGTATTACACTTCATATATATGTGATGTATTTCTCATTAGCATATATTGTAGAGGAGCTAAGAATTTAACAGCAACTGTTTAGTGAAACACTTTTAACTCAAGGACAGGAACGTCTCCTGGTTGACACTACCAGGCACAGAGACATGTATATTACCATTAACCATTAGGATAAGTACCTGCTGATACCAATAATAATATGTTTTTACAGACGTACAGTACATCTGAGGAAGAAACTCCTACTCAATGGCAAGAATGTCTCATGGTCAATGCTACCAGGTATGGTGACATGTATATTGCTATTAGGATAAGTACCTGCTGATACCAATAATAACATGTTTTTACAGACATGCAGTACAAGAAACACCAATAGAGCACCAAGGCCATCTTCTGGATGAACTACAATGATGAAATATTTAATAGGAGTCTCATGGACCTTGAGGACATGGTTCTTAACCTTGGTGGCACAGAAATAAGAATATATGGACTACATCAGCCCCAACGAAACCATATCATCGAAGTTCCACAAGAAGTTGTATGTGAAACATCATACGACATCACCAATCTAGATTCCTATGTGGAAGAAAATGAGGGAAAACTCTTACAAGATCAGCAACAAGCCAACGATACTATTACAGATGCTGTCAGAAACCACAAGGTTGGGATTTTCTTTTTAGATGCCCCAGGTGGTACAGGTAAAACATTTGTGACAACTCTGTTGTTGGCCAAAGTGAGACAGCAAAGGTTAATTGTCATTGAAGTAGCTTCGTCAGAAATTGCAGCTGTATTATTGCCTGGAGGTCGCACTGCCCATTCCTCCTTCAAGCTCCCACTTAACCTTGCCACGAAGGATAGACCAATGTGCAACATCAGCAAAGGAACTGGAACATCTCAGGTCTTGCAAAATTGCCAACTGATAGTATGGGATGAGTGCACAATGTCCCACAAGGCGGCCTTTGAAGCTGTTGACCGAACCCTGCAAGACATTCGCGGCAACAACAATATCATGGGAGGTGTCACACTGGTGTTAGCAGGTGATTTTCGGCAAACCTTGCCTGTCATTCCAAGAGGTACAAGGGTTGATAAGCTGAAGGCAAGTGTAAAGTCCTCCTACTTCTGGAGAAATGTGAAAAAGCTCTCTCTGTCCACCAATATGAGAGTACACCAATTGGGAGAGCAGTCTTCAAGAGCATTTATGAATAAGCTCTTTATACTGGGAAATGGCAATGCGGCAACCGATTCAGAAGGTATCTCGCTATCCCACAGAATTCCTCAACTCTTTGGATATACCAGGCATTCCACCTCATAGTCTTCCACTGAAGGTGTGTGTGCCAGTCATGCTGATAAGGAACATGGACCCACCCACACTCTGTAATGGAACAAGGTTGGTAATAAAGAAGCTGATGCCTCAAGTCCTAGAAGCTACCATCATAACTGGATTTGGCAAGGGTGGAGATGTATTTATTCCACGTATACCAATCATTCCCTCTGATTGGCCCTTTCAATTTCCCCTAAAACTCAGTTTCGCTATGACAATTAACAAGGCCCAGGGACAAACATTGACAGTAGCTGGTCTGCACCTGACCACTTCCTGCTTTTCTCATGGCCAACTTTATGTGGTAGCATCTCGGGGGAGTGGGAGGCAGAGCAACCTATTTGTACTTAGCTCTGAAGGAAAAAAAAGAAATGTTGTTTATCAAGAAGCCCTGCAGTAAATAGTAGCTGTACTATTTTGTTCTAAATTATTCCATAGTGTGACTGCATAATGAACAATTCCATCAACTATATTTCAATTATGAAATCGTGAAAATGTATTTGAAAATATAAAAAATAAACAGTATACACTTTGAACGATGCCTTAACATGGTAAAAGACTTATGTGGTATAGATGATTTCTGTAACCAAAAGCACTCACATAATAACAAAAACAATCCATATTTCCATCTCAAATGAATAATATCATGTGCTATTGGGTTAGTTTCATGCTAAAATAAGCCCAAAACGGTACTTTGGTCAGACAAACCCTTGGAGGGAACTACAGACTTTAAACAATGTATGTATACACAACTTGACCCTGGGAGTAACATGGGCTGGGTTCTACCTGGCCACACCTTTTCTTCTTGCTGTGTAAGGCAAAAATGCAAACAAATGGAATTTCTAAATACTTGGATGTAGGAAATTGGGCTCATGACACACACATATATATACTTTTTTTTAATCCGCTTCTCCTGGGGAACATTTACATAAACCATGGTTAATTGGCAAGGCGTAGGTGTACCAATCGGAAACTTTAAGGTTCCACTTCTTCCTGGTTTATACTGTGTGAATCTGTATGTATTTAATAACATTGTATGTGTGCGTGCGTGTGTGCGTATCTACTTAACCACAAATGTACAAAAGTAAGTCAATGTCATTCTTCAGAGTAGACCATCCTTCACCATAAAATGTGTTTTTAAACTAAAAAATTTTTTTTCAACTTTCCCTTTGTATTCCTGTTTTTCTTTTCTTTGCGTGATTTCTGTAATGTTTCATATAACATTACCAGGGCAATACTGGGTATATGCTGCTAGTGTATATATATTATATATATATGTATATATATATACACACACACACACAATACATACATAGAAGATATATATATTCTATATCTATAAAAGTAGATGTCTGTCTGTCTGTCTGTCTGTCTGTCTGTCTGTCTGTCTGTCTGTCTGTCTGTCTGTCTGTCTGTCTGTCTGTCCTCAATTTGAGCTTGAATGGTTGAAGTTAGACCCACATATATTTAAAATCAGTGTCACCAGAGGAATATCATCAGCATATGTATATAACCACACCTCTTTCTATATTAAAAGAAACCAAAAATTGTACTTTTGCCAGAAAAAAAGAATGAAACATCAGACCTAAAGCTTTACAGGCACAACTTGACTCTGCAAATAACATGGGGTGGGTCCCATCTGGCCACACCCCTTCCTCTTTGTGTGTAAGGCTAAAATATGTGAAAAGTGGTACTTCACAAACACACTCTGACCTAATTATATGTTCACTTTTGCTTTAAAAGTCGATAGCATATGTCATCAAAGTAGACACTTTAGTGACTACAGCCCACCAAATGTGGGCCAAGAAACCGCCCATTGGGGGGGAGGGGGAAGGTGGGGTTTTTCACTAGTATATTATATAAAAGGTTAGTTGTGTCTGTCTCTCTGTCCGCATTGTAGGATTTTGAAAACTGCTGGACTGATTAGGATAAAATTTGGCATGAGTGCTTTGGGTGGGCGTGGGATGGTTAATACATAATTAAATTTTGAGTTGTCACATTTCAGTCATCTATCTTTTCTGTTTGTGCATAACCACTGTGAGGGAACCAATGGACCAATTGACAAGAAATTTGGCATGAGCACTTGGGATGGGTGTGTGATGGTTATTCATGATTAAACTTTGAATTGCTTTATTTTTAGTCTATCTATCCATCTATCTATCCATCTATCCATTTCTATTCTGTATAACCACTGGGATTTAGAGAACTGCTGGGCCGGTTGGGATGAAATTAGGCATTAGGACTTGTTAGTAGGTGTGGGATAGTTATCACTTCATATTACATCAATAATTTTTTTTTTTTTTTTTTTAATTTTAATTGCCATATTTTGTCCACCTATCAATCCTTTTGTATTAGTGCATAATTACTGGGAATTAGAGAATCACTTGGCTGATTGGGATGAAATTTGGTATGAGCTATTAGAGTGGGTGGGGTGATTCTTACATAATAAAATGTCCAATCTAAGTATTTGGCCTATCTACCTATTTTTTCTATTTGTGTGTAATTACTGGGGAGATAGTCTCTCTAGCCAGACCCTTTGTCCTAACCCTCCACTGGGGAAGGATCTGGTACATTGAGCATACTAACCTCTGTATCATCATATTTAATTTCAGCAGGATGAAATCATTATAACTTACCCATAATTTATCCCACCTGTAAATACTATTCTGAAGGAGTTAAACAATTAAATTTGCTATTTACCTGCCGCTATAAGGTTGCATGCCAAATTTGCTCAGCATAGCAAAACCACATGCCCCCCTAAGAAGTACAAAGTATGCTCCTCCAGATTCTGGAGGAAGATATGACAACGGTACAGGCAATATAGTGACTCTTCCTGGGCGTGGTTGGGTAAAGAACTGGCTCGGGAGATTGGGATAAACTTTGAGGCACGCACAGGTGGGTCTGTGCGCGGGATAGTTTTAAAATAATAACGTTTAGAATTGCAGACTTTCCACTAGTTATTTCTTTTCTTCTTCTTTTAGTATTAACTGCTTGGCGGACTAATTGAGCCCTCTTCTACCAAACCAAGATCTGCCTCTCAGTTGTTCAGTTAGCTATTAGTGGTTAGCAACTTGTTTCAGAATCTAATTGGGAGTTGAAAGAGAAGATTTAAAAAAAAAAAAGAGAAAAGAATAAAGCCTAATAAAAATGGCAATCCTGCGAGGAGCTTTGCAGGATGATGGAGATGGTTGCAGCAGTGCAGCGGGAGTGGGAGTGCGGCCTGCAGCGTTCTTCTGCGCTCTGCTCGGAGTTGTGCTGTACTTCAACAGTTTGGACTGTGGCATGTGCTTTGATGATGGACCAGCTCTGCAGAACAACCAGGACCTCAGACCCAACACCTCCTGGTCTGACCTCCTGGGTAATGATTTCTGGGGCAGCAACATCAGCACCAACTTTAGCCACAAGTCGTACAGGCCACTCTGTGTGGCTACCTTCAGACTCAACTACATGCTGCATGGGCTGGATCCCATAGGCTACCACCTGGTGAATGTGGTGCTCCATGCAGTGGTGTGCTATCTGTATGTGCAGCTCTGTGCAGTGGTGTTCAGCACCAACTCTGAGTGGCCAGCACTCAGTGCAGGACTGCTCTTTGCTGCTCACCCCATACACACTGAAGCTGTGAGTCTATAGGATTGCACTTTCACAACTTCTGAATGTTTATCACTCAACCATGAAGTATGCTCATGCATTGGGAAGAAAGTAAACAATATGTGAGTGGACATCAACTATGAACAGTATATGAGAAGACATTTATTGTAAGAGTGTCAGTGTTCCTGAGGATGTGATGGATGACCACAAGTGGTGGATGAGTGTGTCCTATTGGGAAGTGGTAGCAGAATAGGCAGTTGCTGTTAGTATAGGTGGAAGCTATGACCGACTCCAAGACAATGCTGTGCTGAATGGTGTGCTCTGCCAATATTCACTAGTGCTGTTGCAAATGTGCATTATTCTGCAGGTCGCTAGTTTGGTTGGCCGGGCAGATACCATGGCAGGACTACTCTATCTCTCTGCCATGCTGCAGTATGCCAAGTGTGCGTCCACATCTGTGGGGTTGGGTCTATCTGTGGCCAAACCCCTAATCCTCTGCCTGGCCTCTGCTCTCAGCAAGGAGCTTGGCATAGCCTCCTTCCTCATGTGTCCCCTCTACGAGTTCTTTGTGATGAGGAAGGTAAGATATTAATATAATTGTCTATTAGCATGCCAACAGCTAGTGAGGCACAATGAACTGCTATTGCTTGACCAGCATTTTGTCAGCTTAACTTTAGTAGCTATGGTAACAATAGTGGGAGGTCATGCAATAACCTTCTAGCCTTTTCTATAGTGCCATGCACATGCATTGCTGAAGCAATTGTGGCTGATGTGGGGCAAGGAAAAATATCAACCACAAATATATCATCAGTCTTCCATTGAGGCAATGACGGAGGAGCTGGCATCTGCTCTGCTGCAGGTGAAGGTCCTTTCTGAAACTGCCTAGCAATATTTTCAAGTTTTATGCAGAGATTATACAATTCGCTGGTCAGAATTGTGGAGACTATACAACTTTCAAGTCAAATTTTACATTTTTGGAACACTTCTGTAGGAGAGAAACTCAGCCACCTTCCTTCCATATTTTATCAAAGCTTATTTCAGTGTTTGAGCAAAATGTAATTCATATAAGCGATATTAAGTTGTGCATGTGTGCGCGCACGTGTGTGCATGCATGCCCTCTGCCCGCATGTATGTATGTATGTATGTCCTATCATCATGTCCAAACAGCTAAATAGATTTATATGAAACTTTACAGTTATGGTCCTTGGCTGCTTGACTAGGTTTTTCACTCTGGAGTATAATGAAAGTGGCACCCATGGATGGGGAAAAAAAAATTCAGATTTCCATGCAAAAAAAAAAAAAAAAAAAAAAAAAAAAATGGAGAAAGGAAGCCTGCAAAAGTCATGGCCAAAGGCATAGGTTTTCTAAGCTGGAAATCCTGGGTCCTTAATCCAAGTCTAGGTGATAGTTTTTTCCCCCTTCCTGTTTCTTCGTCTTCCTCTTCCTTTTTTCCATCCTCTTTTTCTTCCTTTTTTTCCCTTCCCCTTCCCCCTTCTCTCCTTCTGTTCTTCTTTTATTCCTCCCCACCCAAGGCCCTCCCCTCATTCCCACCCCTTATTTGCTGTCATATATATATATATATATATATGTATATATATATTATTGGTTCTTTAACAATTCAGTGCTATTGGAATTTTTTTTCAATTGAAAAACATTTATACAGCCATTTTAAATTTGTTGATGTTTTTGTCCATAAAAGTCAAAAGACATTTTAGAGGAAAATGGTTAGATATCAAATGTGTTCCATTTCTTAAAACATTTTTTTTTTTTTTTTACTTCACCAAAAATGTATCCTCAACATGGAACAAATCGAGGTGCATGTACTGTATTATTTTGAACCTTATTTCATTGTTGTGCCTAATTCTCAAGGGGACTCTGCACATGTGGTAGCAACCACTTAAGAACCACTAGGGCTTCCTATATAAAGAATACCACAAAGGCTTGTGGTTGCTAGCATATCTAACCACTATTGATATAGTGCAAGTGGTACAGGGAATTTATTCTTTTCTTACATTTTGGATGGCCACTTAAATTTTGCCTAAATTATGTAGATTATGCAGTTTTCCCTGGAGTACACATGCACAATGCACTCATGTAACCAGGCTCAGATTATGCAGTTTTAACTTCCAAGACGCATAATATTATGCATCTGGAGATTCTGTGGTCAAGAAGGCTTCTAAGTCTAATGTTTCTATCCATACACCATCACCTCCCTATTCTGAAGTGATTAGGGCCATTATTGGTCCAACAAACCATTCTGTAATTCAATCACCCATATCAAATTCTCAGACACATTCCTTCAGCAGTCTGAAGATTTCCATTCCCAATCGTTATCATTCCAACTGGAAGCTTAAGTCAAGAAAGATGGTAAGTTTCCTTTCAACTGGTTAGCCCAAGATCTAAGCCTTATCTCATCCTTCCTCACCAATGTTGATAGTTACTACATGACCACCCCATGATGGATGATATTAGGCTGGGAAATATAATGGCCAAACACATCCTCCAAGACTATCCATGTCAACTTTAATAATATAGTCGATGTCATGACAAGTCTACCTAAAAGGAGCAGCCTCACCCAACCAACAGTTGTTAAACCAGACATGAACCTGGAAGAGTGAGCTTGTGAAGCTGCGTTATTGAGAGAATGTTAGAAGTCGATACAATCAGATACACATGAAAATGACATAGGATTCGCTGCAATACATTATATGCCACAAATGAACCATTTGGTAAGTGCCTTCCATCTGCTTCCAATGATGAGTGATTCTGTACCTCCTCAGAGTGATCTTGTAATTGAAACTTCTCAGCACTTTCATATTCAACAGCCATCCAATCTGTCTCTCTCTCTCCCCCCCCCCCCCCCTCCATCTTTCTCTTTCTCTTCACACACCGATGACTCTTCCTCCCTCAACTTATTAAAAAAGGATATGACTAGAATTTTGTCAATGGAACTCACAAAGCCTAGTCAATAGATTGATCCCATTTTCTTCTTACATAAACTCTATTCCCTACAATGTTGTAACTATCACTGAGACATGGCCTTCTGCCTTGCACTAACTCAATATCTCCACACAACACAATGTATTGCACACTGACAGATGTTCAAGAGGAAGATAAGGAGTGCCTGTAGCTGTTGACCTCTCCCTTGCAGTACAACTGCACTCAGAATTTCTCTTTTGAAGATCCTGTACTTATGATGGGTGACTTTAACCGCACTGATATTTGGTTCACACTACACGACCCTTCCTTTCCTAAATTCGATAGCGAAGTTTTTGATTGCAGCCTTTACAAAATAGTCAACTGCTCAACTCATGCAAAGGGACATACACATGACCTTGTGCAAACGAATACTCATGACTACCTCAGTGATCTTAGGTAGACTCCCAACAAAATTTTGGTATCCAATCTGATTCTATCTTGTCCTCATCTAGATCTGTGTCTACTGTTCCCCACTCTGTCCACAACTACTCAAAAGATGATTGGGAAGCTGTGCTGGACTGTCTATTGAATTGCACCTTTTCTGATGTATATTTTAAACAGATATGATTAAAATTGCCTAGAATCTCCTGGAGAATATCATCTTTCAGATTAATATTCTCATTATTCTTAAAGTAACCATGCATTCCAATCAGCATTCTTAGTGGTTCGGACATTTTAACATTATTTAAAGGAACTGCATCTTCTAAGATGTAAGCACCGATCACACTCTTCACATTGATACTATTCACAAGCTTGACACTTCCGAGCAAGTTCTCCAAGATAAAATAACTTTAACTAAATATATCTTCGAAAAGATTAAGTCAAATTATTTGCATTCATCAAATTATAAGATATACTGCTATGTCAGTAGTATCACTTCAAAGTCTTCCATACCATCAACAATGCACTTTAATGATTCATTGTCTCACACAGACACATCCAGGGCCACTCTAACCATTTCTTCAACTCTGCATTCATCAACCCAAATGTGCGTACTGTTCCTTGGGATGACGACTTGCAGAATTCTAAACCTACACTGAGCACTATCTCCATCTCTGACACAGACAGACATGTATGAATGACTCTCTTGTAGTTCTTAGCCCAACCGAAGAAGCTGGCGTAGATATCATTGCCCCCAATGTTCTTAGTTACTGTGCTGTACCACTCCATTTGACAAACTACCATTATCCTCTTTCTGCCTAAGTGGTCACACGATACCTGCTCCATATATACGTACATCTCATTACATCATCTACCATAAAGGTGACATCTGTTACCAACTGTTGACCTTTGTATTACATCCAAGGGATTTGAAAGGATCACACATGAAAGATCACATACTTTGCGTCTTCCGGAGTGGTTGGGCCTTCTGTATGGCAGGTCTACTACTCAGCAGCTTCTACTCCCTCTCGACTAGTTTCACAACTCTTTTGCAAAGAATTTACGAATGAAATCAATTTATATTGTTTTAACAAGGCCTTCGACAAGTTCAACAAGACTTACTATTTCTTAAACTAAAATCTGTTGAATAGATTGCACTGTGTCTCAATAATATCCAGTTGTTCTAATTAAACTACCTCTTTTATTTAAAGTCTCACAGGGTAGCATACTAGGTCCAATATGTCTGGCTGTCTGTCTGCCTGTCGGTCAGTCGGTTGGTCGGTCGGTAGATCGGTTGTCTGTGCAGACTAGAACTCCTTCCAAACCGTTGGAAGGATCTTCATGAAACTTCAGGGATTGATTAGGGCACCTCACTGCATGTTCTTGCAAAAAGATTTGTTCAGACTGAGTGGCTATGGATGTTGTTTTTTTTTAATAGGTGTGGTTTAGTGATATGGAACACTAACTCATGACCAAATTCAATAAAATTTGGCATGTTAATTAATAGTATCATGTTGTTGTTGTTTTTTTTAATAAATGAGATTAGTGTTAATAATCCCTACAGGATGACAGAGGCTGATTAAAAAAGCCGCCCATATGGTGGATTTTTTTTTGGCTATTTCATTTTAATGGGAATTTTGAAAGAACTACTATAAATTATTTGGTTTTTGGTTAGTGAAATACATGTCAGGTATCCGAGAGTGGATAGGTGGTTGTGTGTTATTGGGGTGGCACAATCACAATGATTATTCCATGAGGAAAATGGTTACAAAATTCAAATAACCAGATTCACAAGGAATAGGGGGCATCTGCCAAATGAGGAATATTGAACACAGAACAGAGGGAGATGGTAATAAAGTAGATGGTCAAAATCTGAGGAAAAAGGGAGCTTGGTTGGAGGAACCAGTTTCACTTAAGGGCAACTCTACCTAGCTGCACAAATATGTCCATATATTTAGTTCACCATTTTCTTCAAGGCAAATTTTCAAAAATCTCCAGATACCTGGAGTGTGAAGTTGTCAGATCTGAGAACACCAATAACACACTCAGTCTCAAATAAATGATTTTATAAGACTTTGGTAAGTAGAGAAGCAGGTGTGGTGTGTAGGACATTTTTTTTGGACATGGATAAAGCATTGCCAGTGTAGATGAAATTAATTCAAATTAATATGATTTGGATGCATGTTTTGCCTTCATGAAGTAGTTTGAACTGATTTGAATCAGATTTTATGCAGTGAGGACAGGTCTTTTTGAGCCCATGAGATGAATGTGTGAGGACAACAGGTATAACTCTCCAGTAGTTGATATCAATGGAGCAATGGTCATAGTATGACACCTTCACTACATCCAACGCAGAGCATATGTGAAAGCTGAAAAAAAAAGTTTATGATTTCACGATTGTGGGAGAGAACCATAGAGAAATGCACTAGTAAATGATATGATGCCATCAGCTTCATGAGAAAGGGCTGGGATATATGGAGTGTGAAAAAAACTACGTGATATAACCTTGCTACTGTCAGACACTTGCTCCTTCACAGTAGCCAGCCTGTGTAGATACCCATACTTTCATTCTACCACATACACTCACTCTCAGCTAAACTTCATTGTTCTCCAGTCCAGACAGAGATCAGTCCTCTTCAGCTAAATAGGTCTCCAATGATTGATAGTATAACACTTCACTAGACATTCAATCATCAATCACCCTATAGTTATAGTGTTCCTTAATACACAATATAGTAACCAATTCACATTATTATTCATTGAACCAATCAACATGACAATCTTGTATTAATTTGTGTCTTCAAGAGTGAATGTTCTTGCATGTCAGTGCCACATTCCCTGACACCCACCAATACTACAATGTTAGGTGGGCAATACCTGGTTGTTTTTAAAAATATTTTTAGTCCTCATTCTTACATATGTATGTATACAGGCATTACCATGTGTTTACCATCTTCTTTCACATCAGATGTCACTGTTCTCAATTGTGCCTCTACTTCATCAACTTAGAAGAGGAGATCAGCCATCTTGGTTTGTACCCTTTGTGCTGAGGACTCTGTTGTTTGGAGGTGGTGGTCTCCTTTTTGTAGCCTTTCGTGTCCTCCTCAACAATGGACCACCAACCTTTTCAATGTGAGGTCTTGATGTGATACACACATGACACTTACATATGTTCATGCCTATATGTAGGACACACCCTGTGAAATGTGGAGTATGTATCAGATCCTTACCTTGTAAGGTTATCAACCTCTTACTTTTTATTAGTATTCCTTTACGTAGCATCATTAATCATTTGTGAGTCCTATACATGTTGATACTAATTAACTTAATGCTGCCTCAAATGTTGTTTGTATCTCAGTATCCACAACCCTGCCATGGGTTTCCCCAGTCCTTACCGACAGCTCCACTGGTCCTACCTCGTCTACTACAACCTCTTCCTTCTCTTCCTCCCATCCCATCTAAGTGCAGAGGTCACCATGGGCACAATCCCACCCATCAATTCTCTGGATGACCCCCGGAATGTACTCACTCTGGTGACCTTTGTTACCTTGACCTTGCTAGCCTGGCAAGCCATCAAGGTGCACAGGAGGTGCTTGACCTTTGCCCTGTGTCTGATGGTTTTCCCCTTCCTGCCCGCCTCCAACCTCATCTTCCCCGTTGGGTTTGTGGTGGCTGAGAGGGTGCTCTATCTGCCGAGCATGGGCTTCTGTCTGCTTGTGGCTCTCGGCGTGCACAAGCTCCATAAATCCAATCCCTTTCTCATGAAGCTGATTGTTTCTTATCTTGTATTGGTATATTCCTTTAAGACTCTCTCCCGCAATCGTGCCTGGTTCTCCAATAATGAACTGTTTAGAGCAGCTATTGTGGTTCACCCTAACAATGGGAAGATGTATGATAACCTGGCTAACGATTTCGGGTTGTTGGGCAACATGTCACTCGTCATGCCACTGTTGAACCATACAGTGCATGTGGAGCCCCATTTGATCTCGGCACACAGAGAACTAGCCTCTCTCCTGCGCAGTGTAAACAATATGACAGAGGCCACAAAGGTACTAGTGAAACTTGACCCACCCCCCACATGTTCATAGTATGTGGTAACAGTAAATTTAATATCTGTAATTATGTGACCTCGTGCATCAGTTGAGTTCCATTTACAGGATGTATCTCTTCATGTGTTGAATGCAACAAGTGTTAGGAGTTGTGCCTTACCTAGAAATACATGTTATTGACAGCTGGTGGAGCACAGTATGCATGTGGGGGCCTAGTGGTCGATGTAGTCACACAGTATGACCTCTATGGCCTCAAGCGTGTGTTTTTACCATGTGGTGTGGCAGCAGAGGACATGTTACAGAATAGCATTCCTTTTAGTCCAGTCAAACTTAGAATGGGCCTCAAACAAATTACAACAGACTTTTATTTTTCCTTCTTTTTCTTCTCACTTGCATATGGTCCAGGCAACCCCTTAATAAAACATAAAAGTCGAGTCTGGATAGCTGTCAACTTAACATTTAATCCTTGCTCAAAGTACTTCAGTTCACACCTGCTCCTCACTGGAACTGTTATTATTATTATTATTATTTTTTTTTTTGGCTTTCTAATGACCATTTAAAACAAAACAAAACAGGTTATTACAGTGTTGATCCTTTACTCATTTATACTAAATATGCCCGAAAATCACTTTTCCCCCTAACTTTTTTTCCCGTTTGACCTTAATTTTATAGTACAATCCATCCCTGGAAGATAAGAATTCAAATGAGAAAGATTTTATATAGACTGGAGCAGTATAGCAAGAAATAGGTGTGAGCAAGCAAACAAACAAATAAACGAAAACAAACAAACAAAGAAACAAACCAAAAAAAAATCGAAATAAACTTAAAATATATATATATAATGATGGATGACATTCTGAGTCCTTGAGAAACTCATGCATATTTGGAAGGTCAGTTATCATTAATTGTGCTCCATTATTTAATCAAAAAGAGCTACTATCTGCTGAAATGCTCCAGATCTGTCCAGATCTTCTGGTTTTCCATAACAAACTTGCTTTGCTGAAGAATTGGTTGAGTATTGTGGAGACTTTCATAGTAGAGAAATTCACACTACACATCTGATGGTACAATGCATCAGCAGCATGCAGATCATTGGCTAATGTGAGTCTGGTGGCTGCTCATGTGAGGTGGGTGGCTGCTCATGTGAGGTGGGTGGCTGCTTGTGTGAGGCTGGTGGCTGCTCATGTGAGGCTGGTGGCTGCTCGTGTGAGGCTGGTGGCTGCTCGTGTGAGGCTGGTGGCTGCTCATGTGAGTCTGGTGGCTGCTCGTGTGAGGCAGGTGGCTGCTCATGTGAGGTGGGTGGCTGCTCATTTGAGGCAGGTGGCTGCTCATGTGAGGTGGGTGGCTGCTCCCAAGTGAGGCTGGTGGCTGCTCGTGTGAGTCTGGTGGCTGCTCATGTGAGTCTGGTGGCTGCTCATGTGAGGTCGGTGGCTGCTCGTGTGAGGTGAGTGGCTACTCATGTGAGGTGGGTGGCTGCTCATGTGAGGCTGGTGGCTGCTCATGTGAGTCTGGTGGCTGCTCATGTGAGGTGGGTGGCTGCTCGTGTGAGGTGAGTGGCTACTCATGTGAGGTGGGTGGCTGCTCGTGTGAGGCTGGTGGCTGCTCATGTGAGTCTGGTGGCTGCTCATGTGAGGTGGGTGGCTGCTCGTGTGAGGTGAGTGGCTACTCATGTGAGGTGGGTGGCTGCTCGTGTGAGGCTGGTGGCTGCTCATGTGAGGCAGGTGGCTGCTCATGTGAGGTGGGTGGCTGCTCATGTGAGTCTGGTGGCTGCTCATGTGAGGTGGGTGGCTGCTCGTGTGAGGTGAGTGGCTACTCATGTGAGGTGGGTGGCTGCTCATGTGAGTCTGGTGGCTGCTCATGTGAGGCAGGTGGCTGCTCTTGTGAGGTGGGTGGCTGCTCGTGTGAGGCTGGTGGCTGCTCATGTGAGTCTGGTGGCTGCTCATGTGAGTCTGGTGGCTGCTCATGTGAGGCTGGTGGCTGCTCATGTGAGTCTGGTGGCTGCTCATGTGAGTCTGGTGGCTGCTCATGTGAGTCTGGTGGCTGCTCATGTGAGGCTGGTGGCTGCTCGTGTGAGGCTGGTGGCTGCTCGTGTGAGGCTGGTGGCTGCTCGTGTGAGTCTGGTAGCTGCTCGTGTGAGGCTGGTGGCTGCTCGTGTGAGTCTGGTGGCTGCTCGTGTGAGGCAGGTGGCTGCTCATGTGAGGTGGGTGGCTGCTCATGTGAGGCAGGTGGCTGCTCATGCGAGGTGGGTGGCTGCTCCTAAGAGGCTGGTGGCTGCTTGTGTGAGGCTGGTGGCTGCTCATGTGAGGCAGGTGGCTGCTCATGTGAGGCTGGTGGCACCTCATGTGAGGTGGGTGGCTGCTCATGTGAGGTGGGTGGCTGCTCGTGTGAGGCTGTTGGCTGCTCGTGTGAGGCTGGTGGCTGCTCGTGTGAGGCTGGTGGCTGCTCATGTGAGTCTGGTGGCTGCTCATGTGAGTCTGGTGGCTGCTCATGTGAGGTGGGTGGCTGCTCGTGTGAGGCTGGTGGCTGCTCATGTGAGGCTGGTGGCTGCTCGTGTGAGGTGGGTGGCTGCTCATGTGAGTCTGGTGGCTGCTCGTGTGAGGTGAGTGTCTACTCATGTGAGGTGGGTGGCTGCTCGTGTGAGGTGAGTGTCTACTCATGTGAGGTGGGTGGCTGCTCGTGTGAGGCTGGTGGCCGCTCATGTGAGGTGGGTGGCTGCTCATGTGAGTCTGGTGGCTGCTCATGTGAGGTGGGTGGCTGCTCGTGTGAGGTGAGTGTCTACTCATGTGAGGTGGGTGGCTGCTCGTGTGAGGCTGGTGGCCGCTCATGTGAGGTGGGTGGCTGCTCATGTGAGTCTGGTGGCTGCTCATGTGAGGTGGGTGGCTGCTCATTTGAGGCGGGTGGCTGCTCGTGCGAGGCTGGTGGCTGCTCATGTGAGTCTGGTGGCTGCTCATGTGAGGCAGGTGGCTGCTCGTGCGAGGCAGGTGGCTGCTCGTGTGAGGCTGGTGGCTGCTCGTGTGAGGCTGGTGGCTGCTCGTGTGAGTCTGGTGGCTGCTCGTGCGAGGCTGGTGGCTGCTCGTGTGAGGCTGGTGGCTGCTCGTGTGAGGCTGGTGGCTGCTCGTGTGAGTCTGGTGGCTGCTCGTGTGAGGCAGGTGGCTGCTCATGTGAGGTGGGTGGCTGCTCATGTGAGGCAGGTGGCTGCTCGTGTGAGGCTGGTGGCTGCTCATGTGAGGTGGGTGGCTGCTCATGTGAGGCAGGTGGCTGCTCATGTGAGGTGGGTGGCTGCTCATTTGAGGCTGTTGGCTGCTCGTGTGAGGCTGGTGGCTGCTCATGTGAGTCTGGTGGCTGCTCATGTGAGGCAGGTGGCTGCTCATGTGAGGCAGGTGGCTGCTCTTGTGAGGTGGGTGGCTGCTCGTGTGAGGCTGGTGGCTGCTCATGTGAGTCTGGTGGCTGCTCATGTGAGTCTGGTGGCTGCTCATGTGAGGCTGGTGGCTGCTCATGTGAGTCTGGTGGCTGCTCATGTGAGTCTGGTGGCTGCTCATGTGAGTCTGGTGGCTGCTCATGTGAGGCTGGTGGCTGCTCGTGTGAGGCTGGTGGCTGCTCGTGTGAGGCTGGTGGCTGCTCGTGTGAGTCTGGTGGCTGCTCGTGTGAGGCTGGTGGCTGCTCGTGTGAGTCTGGTGGCTGCTCGTGTGAGGCAGGTGGCTGCTCATGTGAGGTGGGTGGCTGCTCATGTGAGGCAGGTGGCTGCTCATGCGAGGTGGGTGGCTGCTCCTAAGAGGCTGGTGGCTGCTTGTGTGAGGCTGGTGGCTGCTCATGTGAGGCCGGTGGCTGCTCATGTGAGGCTGGTGGCACCTCATGTGAGGTGGGTGGCTGCTCATGTGAGGTGGGTGGCTGCTCGTGTGAGGCTGTTGGCTGCTCGTGTGAGGCTGGTGGCTGCTCGTGTGAGTCTGGTGGCTGCTCATGTGAGTCTGGTGGCTGCTCATGTGAGGTGGGTGGCTGCTCGTGTGAGGCTGGTGGCTGCTCATGTGAGGCTGGTGGCTGCTCGTGTGAGGTGGGTGGCTGCTCATGTGAGTCTGGTGGCTGCTCGTGTGAGGTGAGTGTCTACTCATGTGAGGTGGGTGGCTGCTCGTGTGAGGCTGGTGGCTGCTCGTGCGAGGCTGGTGGCTGCTCGTGTGAGGCTGGTGGCTGCTCGTGTGAGGCTGGTGGCTGCTCGTGTGAGTCTGGTGGCTGCTCGTGTGAGGCAGGTGGCTGCTCATGTGAGGTGGGTGGCTGCTCATTTGAGGCAGGTGGCTGCTCGTGTGAGGCTGGTGGCTGCTCATGTGAGGTGGGTGGCTGCTCATGTGAGGCAGGTGGCTGCTCATGTGAGGTGGGTGGCTGCTCATTTGAGGCTGTTGGCTGCTCGTGTGAGGCTGGTGGCTGCTCATGTGAGTCTGGTGGCTGCTCATGTGAGGCAGGTGGCTGCTCATGTGAGGTGGGTGGCTGCTCCTGTGAGGCAGGTGGCTGCTCATGTGAGGTGGGTGGCTGCTCATGTGAGGCTGGTGGCTGCTCGTGTGAGGCAGGTGGCTGCTCATGTGAGGTGGGTGGCTCTTATATGAGGCTGGTGGCTGCTCATGTGAGGTGGGTGGCTGCTCGTGTGAGGTGAGTGGCTACTCATGTGAGGTGAGTTGCTGCTCGTGTGAGGTGAGTGGCTACTCATGTGAGGTGGGTGGCTGCTCATGTTAGGCTGGTGGCTGCTCGTGTGAGTCTGGTGGCTGCTCATGTGAGGTGGGTGGCTGCTCGTGTGAGGTGAGTGTCTACTCATGTGAGGTGAGTGGCTGCTCGTGTGAGGTGAGTGGCTACTCATGTGAGGTGGGTGGCTGCTCGTGTGAGGCTGGTGGCTGCTCGTGTGAGTCTGGTGGCTGCTCATGTGAGGTGGGTGGCTGCTCGTGTGAGGTGAGTGTCTACTCATGTGAGGTGGGTGGCTGCTCGTGTGAGGCTGGTGGCCGCTCATGTGAGGCAGGTGGCTGCTCATGTGAGGTGGGTGGCTGCTCATGTGAGTCTGGTGGCTGCTCATGTGAGGTGGGTGGCTGCTCATGTGAGGTGGGTGGCTGCTCGTGTGAGGCTGGTGGCTGCTCGTGTGAGGCTGGTGGCTGCTTGTGTGAGGCTGGTGGCTGCTCATGTGAGGCAGGTGGCTGCTCATGTGAGGCTGGTGGCACCTCATGTGAGGTGGGTGGCTGCTCATGTGAGGTGGGTGGCTGCCCATGTGAGGTGGGTGGCTGCTCGTGTGAGGCTGGTGGCTGCTCGTGTGAGTCTGGTGGCTGCTCATGTGAGGTGGGTGGCTGCTCGTGTGAGGTGAGTGTCTACTCATGTGAGGTGGGTGGCTGCTCGTGTGAGGCTGGTGGCCGCTCATGTGAGGCAGGTGGCTGCTCATGTGAGGTGGGTGGCTGCTCATGTGAGTCTGGTGGCTGCTCATGTGAGGTGGGTGGCTGCTCATGTGAGGTGGGTGGCTGCTCGTGTGAGGCTGGTGGCTGCTCGTGTGAGGCTGGTGGCTGCTTGTGTGAGGCTGGTGGCTGCTCATGTGAGGCAGGTGGCTGCTCATGTGAGGCAGGTGGCTGCTCATGTGAGGCTGGTGGCACCTCATGTGAGGTGGGTGGCTGCTCATGTGAGGTGGGTGGCTGCTCGTGTGAGGCTGGTGGCTGCTCGTGTGTGAAGCTGGTGGCTGCTCATGTGAGTCTGGTGGCTGCTCATGTGAGGCAGGTGGCTGCTCGTGTGAGGCTGGTGGCTGCTCATGTGAGTCTGGTGGCTGCTCATGTGAGGCAGGTGGCTGCTCATGTGAGGTGGGTGGCTGCTCATTTGAGGCTGGTGGCTGCTCGTGTGAGGCTGGTGGCTGCTCATGTGAGGCTGGTGGCTGCTAGTGTGAGGTTGGTGGCTGCTCATGTGAGTCTGGTGGCTACTCGTGTGAGGAAGGTGGCTGCTCATGTGAGGTGGGTGGCTGCTCGTGTGAGGCTGGTGGCTGCTCGTGTGAGGTGGGTGGCTGCTCTTGTGAGGCTGGTGGCTGCTCGTGTGAGGCTGGTGGCTGCTCGTGTGAGGTGGGTGGCTGCTCTTGTGAGGCTGGTGGCTGCTCGTGTGAGGCTGGTGGCTGCTCGTGTGAGGCAGGTGGCTGCTCGTGTGAGGCTGGTGGCTGCTCGTGTGAGGCTGGTGGCTGCTCGTGTGAGGCTGGTGGCTGCTCGTGTGAGGCTGGTGGCTGCTCGTGTGAGGCTGGTGGCTGCTCGTGTGAGTCTGGTGGCTGCTCGTGTGCGGCAGGTGGCTGCTCATGTGAGGTGGGTGGCTGCTCATGTGAGGCTGGTGGCTGCTCATGTGAGGTGGGTGGCTGCTCATGTGAGGCTGGTGGCTGCTCGTGTGAGGCTGGTGGCTGCTCGTGTGAGTCTGGTGGCTGCTCGTGTGAGGCTGGTGGCTGCTCGTGTGAGGCAGGTGGCTGCTCGTGTGAGGCTGGTGGCTGCTCGTGTGAGGCTGGTGGCTGCTCGTGTGAGGCTGGTGGCTGCTCGTGTGAGGCTGGTGGCTGCTCGTGTGAGGCTGGTGGCTGCTCGTGTGAGTCTGGTGGCTGCTCGTGTGCGGCAGGTGGCTGCTCATGTGAGGTGGGTGGCTGCTCATGTGAGGCTGGTGGCTGCTCATGTGAGGTGGGTGGCTGCTCATGTGAGGCTGGTGGCTGCTCGTGTGAGGCTGGTGGCTGCTCGTGTGAGTCTGGTGGCTGCTCGTGTGAGGCTGGTGGCTGCTCGTGTGAGTCTGGTGGCTGCTCGTGTGAGGCTGGTGGCTGCTCGTGTGAGGCTGGTGGCTGCTCGTGTGAGTCTGGTGGCTGCTCGTGTGAGGCTGGTGGCTGCTCATGTGAGGCTGGTGGCTGCTAATATGCTCCAGTCACCATTTTTTCATGTACATATATTGGAAATTGTGCTTTGAAATCACCTGTTTTCACTGGAAATTTTATAATTATCACATATTTCTTCCCACACTTGGCTGCTTCACCACTGAAAAAGTAATGGGTTCTTTGAATGTACAGTGCCAAAGGGTCGTAACTCTTGCTGTGCCATTCTCTTGTTATCATTTGAGATCCATTTTGAATCAATAAACTCTTTCCTACATTGTATATGTGCATAATGTCCTACTTGGGTTTTTAAATTACATCCACAAGCCTTGCTTGCTCTATTGAACTTATACTGAAAGCCATTCACAAAGCTTTGATCGAAGATAATGCAGGTGTCCATTACTAATATAATTTATCGTTTATGCAATATTTTTGACATCTTTTATCTTTTGCACATTTTGATCTCTCTTTACTGTCTTGCATACTTTGATATCATCATATAAGTAACTTATAGCGTTTAGTTAATATCACATACAATATGCTTTCTTTGTTAGATACTCCTTGCAAAAATCGGAGGTTTCATTTAATTAATTAATTATCACTTTTATTCCTTTTTCCCCCAAATAGAATTTGGAGGACTATTAATACTATACTAAGAGGTCCAGCGCAACTGATAAAACAAAATTTAAAAATGTTGCAATTTGTTAGGGGTTGACTCTTTTTTAGTGTAGATCGACTGAACTATTTATATTCCATACTTTCTTGCATGTTGGTGGCATTGTTCTCCAGGTGTACCAGGAGGCAGCTGACCTGGTGACCCGCGGCATTCGTGTCAAGGATATCCATGTGTCCCCCGAGGATGTGAAGATTTACAACAGCCTCTCCATTATGTTGCGTGAGCATGCTCACGATTCGGAGGGAGCGCTCCGCTATGCCCTCAAGGCTGTGAAGATAGAGCCTGACTGGGAGAACAGCCATCACACACTGGCCAATGCTCTGGTGCAACTGGGCCGTCTTGATGATGCCAAGGCTGCCTTTGAGAAGGCTCTGAAGATAAATCCTGACTTTTCTGCAGCTCTCTCTAATTATGGAGATTGTTTGAAGCAGATGGGATTATTGGAGCAAGCTGAGATACAATTGCAAAAGTCACTCCAGCTGAACTCAGCCAGTTTGCTGACCAAGTTCAGACTGGCTGCTCTTATCATAAAGCTCTCTAATGTGTCGACAGCCCAGCTGCTGCAAGCAGAGCAACTGTGAGTTATGAAATGAAGGCATTAGTGTATGGGGAAAAGTGGCATGTCAGTGGGAGGGGGAGGGGAAGGGGTGGGGGGAATAGAGGATGATCGATGATTACTCTCATGATCCAAACTCACTGTTCCATAGCTTCAGGTTTATTGCTATTTAATGATAGCCTTCCTGAAACCACAACCACCTCCCACTTCCCTTCCCCTACTTGTTTACCATTATCACATGATCTATTTTCTTTGCACTCCTCAATTTTGTGCAGTAGTAAACGTGTGGAGCTGTTCACACTAGCTTAAATACTGACATGGTAGAAATTGTGTCTTGCTAAAATGTGCCTACAGTGTGTACAGCCAGCCAAACAGCAGAGAATGCAACACAGTGCATACGCGTACATACAAACATAGAGCAACACAGTGCATACTCCAACATACAAAGCAACACAGTCATACTCCGACATACAAACATTGAGCAACATAGTGCATACTCCTACATAATAACATAGAGCAACACAGTGTATACTCCTACATACTAACAAAGAGCAACACAGTGCATACTCCGACATACAAACATTGAGCAACAGTGTGCATACTCCTACATACAAACATAGAGCAACATAGTGCATACTCCTACATACAAACATAGAGCAACACAGTGCATACTCCTACATACAAACATAGAGCAACACAGTGCATACTCCTACATACAAACATAGAGCAACACAGTGTATACTCCTACATACAAACATAGAGCAACACAATGTATACTCCTACATACAGACATAGAGCAACACAGTGCATACTCTTACATACAAACATAGAGCAACACAGTGCATACTCCTACATACAAACATAGAGCAACACAGCGCATACTCCTACATACAGACATAGAGCAACACAGTGTATACTCCTACATACAGACATAGAGCAACACAGTGCATACTCCTACATACTAACAAAGAGCCACACAGTGCATACTCCTACATACAGACATAGAGCAACACAGTACATACTCCTACATACAGACATAGAGCAACACAGTGTATACTCATACATACAAACATAGAGCAACACAGTGCATACTCCTACATACAAACATAGAGCAACACAGTGCATACTCCTACATACAGACATAGAGCAACACAGTGCATACTCCTACATACAGACATAGAGCAACACAGTGCATACTCCTACATACTAACATAGAGCAACACAGTGCATACTCCGACATACAAACATTGAGCAACATAGTGCATACTCATACATACAAACATAGAGCAACACAGTGTATACTCCTACATACAGACATAGAGCAACACAGTGCATACTCCTACATACAGACATAGAGCAACACAGTGCATACTCCTACATACAGACATAGAGCAACACAGTGCATACTCCTACATACAGACATAGAGCAACACAGTGTATACTCCTACATACAAACATTGAGCAACACAGTGCATACTCCTACATACAAACATAGAGCAACACAGTGCATACTCCTACATACTAACAAAGAGCAACACAGTGCATACTCCTACATACAAACATAGAGCAACACAGTGCATACTCCTACATACAGACATAGAGCAACACAGTGCATACTCCGACATACAAACATTGAGCAACATAGTGCATACTCCTACATACAAACATAGAGCAACACAGTGCATACTCCAACATACAGACATAGAGCAACACAGCGCATACTCCTACATACAAACATAGAGCAACACAGTACATACTCCTACATACAGACATAGAGCAACACAGTGCATACTCCTACATACAAACATATAACAACACAGTGTGTACTCCAACATACAAATATAGAGCAACATAGTGCATACTCCTACATACAAAGCAACACAGTCATACTCCGACATACAAACATTGAGCAACATAGTGCATACTCCTACATACAAAGCAACACAGTCATACTCCGACATACAAACATTGAGCAACATAGTGCATACTCCTACATACAAACATAGAGCAACACAGTGTATACTCCTACATACTAACAAAGAGCAACACAGTGCATACTCCGACATACAAACATTGAGCAACACAGTGCATACTCCTACATACAAACATAGAGCAACACAGTGCATACTCCTACATACAGACATAGAGCAACACAGTGCATACTCCAACATACAAAGCAACACAGTGCATACTCCTACATACAAACATAGAGCAACACAGTGCATACTCCAACATACAAAGCAACACAGTCATACTCCGACATACAAACATTGAGCAACATAGTGCATACTCCTACATACAAACATAGAGCAACACAGTGTATACTCCTACATACAAACATAGAGCAACACAATGTATACTCCTACATACAGACATAGAGCAACACAGTGCATACTCCTACATACAAACATAGAGCAACACAGTGCATACTCTTACATACAAACATAGAGCAACACAGTGCATACTCCTACATACAAACATAGAGCAACACAGCGCATACTCCTACATACAGACATAGAGCAACACAGTGTATACTCCTACATACAGACATAGAGCAACACAGTGCATACTCCTACATACAGACATAGAGCAACACAGTGTATACTCCTACATACAAACATAGAGCAACACAGTGCATACTCCTACATACAAACATAGAGTAACACAGTGTATACTCCTACATACAGACATAGAGCAACACAGTGTATACTCTTACATACAGACATAGAGCAACACAGTGCATACTCCTACATACTAACAAAGAGCAACACAGTGCATACTCCTACATACAGACATAGAACAACACAGTGCATACTCCTACATACAAACATAGAGTAACACAGTGTATACTCCTACATACAAACATAGAGCAACACAGTGCATACTCCTACATACAAACATAGAGCAACACAGTGTATACTCCTACATACAAACATAGAGCAACACAGTGCATACTCCTACATACAAACATAGAGCAACACAGTGCATACTCCTACATACAGACATAGAGCAACACAGTGCATACTCCTACATACTAACAAAGAGCAACACAGTGTATACTCCGACATACAAACATATAGCAACACAGTGTATACTCCTACATACAAACATAGAGCAACACAGTGCATACTCCTACATACAGACATAGAGCAACACAGTGCATACTCCTACATACAGACATAGAGCAACACAGTGCATACTCCTACATACAGACATAGAGCAACACAGTGAATACTCCTACATACAGATATAGAGCAACACAGTGCATACTCCTACATACTAACAAAGAGCAACACAGTGCATACTCCTACATACAGACATAGAGCAACACAGTGCATACTCCTACATACAGACATAGAGCAACACAGTGCATACTCCTACATACTAACATAGAGCAACACAGTGCATACTCCTACATACAAACATAGAGCAACACAGTGCATACTCAGACATACAAACATTGAGCAACATAGTGCATACTCAGACATACAAACATAGAGCAACACAGTGTATACTCCTACATACAGACATAGAGCAACACAGTGCATACTCCTACATACAGACATAGAGCAACACAGTGCATACTCCTACATACAGACATAGAGCAACACAGTGCATACTCCTACATACAGACATAGAGCAACACAGTGCATACTCCTACATACAAACATAGAGTAACACAGTGTATACTCCTACATACAGACATAGAGCAACACAGTGTATACTCTTACATACAGACATAGAGCAACACAGTGCATACTCCTACATACTAACAAAGAGCAACACAGTGCATACTCCTACATACAAACATAGAACAACACAGTGCATACTCCTACATACAAACATAGAGCAACACAGTGTATACTCCTACATACAAACATAGAGCAACACAGTGCATACTGCTACATACAGACATAGAGCAACACAGTGCATACTCCTACATACAGACATAGAGCAACACAGTGCATACTCCTACATACAGATATAGAGCAACACAGTGCATACTCCTACATACTAACAAAGAGCAACACAGTGTATACTCCGACATACAAACATATAGCAACACAGTGTATACTCCTACATACAAACATAGAGCAACACAGTGCATACTCCTACATACAGACATAGAGCAACACAGTGCATACTCCTACATACAGACATAGAGCAACACAGTGCATACTCCTACATACAGACATAGAGCAACACAGTGCATACTCCTACATACAGATATAGAGCAACACAGTGCATACTCCTACATACTAACAAAGAGCAACACAGTGCATACTCCTACATACAGACATAGAGCAACACAGTGCATACTCCTACATACAGACATAGAGCAACACAGTGCATACTCCTACATTACATACTAACATAGAGCAACACAGTGCATACTCCTACATACAAACATAGAGCAACACAGTGCATACTCCGACATACAAACATTGAGCAACATAGTGCATACTCATACATACAAACATAGAGCAACACAGTGTATACTCCTACATACAGACATAGAGCAACAGAGTGCATACTCCTACATACAGACATAGAGCAACACAGTGCATACTCCTACATACAGACATAGAGCAACACAGTGCATACTCCTACATACAGACATAGAGCAACACAGTGCATACTCCTACATACAGACATAGAGCAACACAGTGCATACTCCTACATACTAACAAAGAGTAACACAGTGCATACTCCTACATACAGACATAGAGCAACACAGTGCATACTCCTACATACAGACATAGAGCAACACAGTGCATACTCCTACATACTAACATAGAGCAACACAGTGCATACTCCTACATACAGACATAGAGCAACACAGTGCATACTCCTACATACAGACATATAGCAACACAGTGTATACTCCTACATACAGACATAGAGCAACACAGTGCATACTCCTACATACAAACATAGAGCAACACAGTGCATACTCCGACATACAAACATTGAGCAACATAGTGCATACTCATACATACAAACATAGAGCAACACAGTGTATACTCTTACATACAGACATAGAGCAACACAGTGCATACTCCTACATACAGACATAGAGCAACACAGTGCATACTCCTACATACAGACATAGAGCAACACAGTGCATACTCCTACATACAGACATAGAGCAACACAGTGCATACTCCTACATACAGACATAGAGCAACACAGTGTTACTCCTACATACTAACATAGAGCAACACAGTGCATACTCCTACATACAAACATAGAGCAACACAGTGCATACTCCGACATACAAACATTGAGCAACATAGTGCATACTCATACATACAAACATAGAGCAACACAGTGTATACTCTTACATACAGACATAGAGCAACACAGTGCATACTCCTACATACAGACATAGAGCAACACAGTGCATACTCCTACATACAGACATAGAGCAACACAGTGCATACTCCTACATACAGACATAGAGCAACACAGTGCATACTCCTACATACAGACATAGAGCAACACAGTGTATACTCCTACATACAAACATAGAGCAACACAGTGCATACTCCTACATACTAACAAAGAGCAACACAGTGCATACTCCGACATACAAACATTGAGCAACATAGTGCATACTCCTACATACAAACATAGAGCAACACAGTGCATACTCCAACATACAGACATAGAGCAACACAGCGCATACTCCTACATACAAACATAGAGCAACACAGTACATACTCCAACATACAGACATAGAGCAACACAGCGCATACTCCTACATACAGACATAGAGCAACACAGTGCATACTCCTACATACAAACATAGAGCAACACAGTGCATACTCCTACATACAGACATAGAGCAACACAGTGCATACTCCTACATACAAACATAGAGCAACACAGTGTATACTCCTACATACAAACATTGAGCAACACAGTGCATACTCCTACATACAGACATAGAGCAACACAGTGCATACTCCTACATACAAACATAGAGTAACACAGTGTATACTCCTACATACAGACATAGAGCAACACAGTGTATACTCTTACATACAGACATAGAGCAACACAGTGCATACTCCTACATACAAACATAGAGTAACACAGTGTATACTCCTACATACAGACATAGAGCAACACAGTGCATACTCCTACATACTAACAAAGAGCAACACAGTGCATACTCCTACATACAGACATAGAACAACACAGTGCATACTCCTACATACAAACATAGAGCAACAGAGTGTATACTCCTACATACAAACATAGAGCAACACAGTGCATACTCCTACATACAAACATAGAGCAACACAGTGTATACTCCTACATACAAACATAGAGCAACACAGTGCATACTCCTACATACAGACATAGAGCAACACAGTGCATACTCCTACATACAGACATAGAGCAACACAGTGCATACTCCTACATACAGACATAGAGCAACACAGTGCATACTCCTACATACAAACATAGAGCAACACAGTGCATACTCCTACATACAAACATAGAGCAACACAGTGCATACTCCTACATACAGACATAGAGCAACACAGTGCATACTCCTACATACTAACAAAGAGCAACACAGTGTATACTCCGACATACAAACATATAGCAACACAGTGTATACTCCTACATACAAACATAGAGCAACACAGTGCATACTCCTACATACAGACATAGAGCAACACAGTGCATACTCCTACATACAGACATAGAGCAACACAGTGCATACTCCTACATACTAACAAAGAGCAACACAGTGCATACTCCTACATACAGACATAGAACAACACAGTGCATACTCCTACATACAAACATAGAGCAACACAGTGTATACTCCTACATACAAACATAGAGCAACACAGTGCATACTCCTACATACAAACATAGAGCAACACAGTGTATACTCCTACATACAAACATAGAGCAACACAGTGCATACTCCTACATACAAACATAGAGCAACACAGTGCATACTCCTACATACAGACATAGAGCAACACAGTGTATACTCCTACATACAAACATAGAGCAACACAGTGCATACTCCTACATACAAACATAGAGCAACACAGTGCATACTCCTACATACAGACATAGAGCAACACAGTGCATACTCCTACATACTAACAAAGAGCAACACAGTGTATACTCCGACATACAAACATATAGCAACACAGTGTATACTCCTACATACAAACATAGAGCAACACAGTGCATACTCCTACATACAGACATAGAGCAACACAGTGCATACTCCTACATACAGACATAGAGCAACACAGTGCATACTCCTACATACTAACAAAGAGCAACACAGTGCATACTCCTACATACAGACATAGAACAACACAGTGCATACTCCTACATACAAACATAGAGCAACACAGTGTATACTCCTACATACAAACATAGAGCAACACAGTGCATACTCCTACATACAAACATAGAGCAACACAGTGTATACTCCTACATAAAAACATAGAGCAACACAGTGCATACTCCTACATACAAACATAGAGCAACACAGTGCATACTCCTACATACAGACATAGAGCAACACAGTGCATACTCCTACATACTAACAAAGAGCAACACAGTGTATACTCCGACATACAAACATATAGCAACACAGTGTATACTCCTACATACAAACATAGAGCAACACAGTGCATACTCCTACATACAGACATAGAGCAACACAGTGCATACTCCTACATACAGACATAGAGCAACACAGTGCATACTCCTACATACAGACATAGAGCAACACAGTGCATACTCCTACATACAGACATAGAGCAACACAGTGCATAATCCTACATACTAACAAAGAGCAACACAGTGCATACTCCTACATACAGACATAAAGCAACACAGTGCATACTCCTACATACAGACATAGAGCAACACAGTGCATACTCCTACATACTAACATAGAGCAACACAGTGCATACTCCGACATACAAACATTGAGCAACATAGTGCATACTCATACATACAAACATAGAGCAACACAGTGTATACTCCTACATACAGACATAGAGCAACACAGTGCATACTCCTACATACAGACATAGAGCAACACAGTGCATACTCCTACATACAGACATAGAGCAACACAGTGCATACTCCTACATACAGACATAGAGCAACACAGTGCATACTCCTACATACAGACATAGAGCAACACAGTGCATACTCCTACATACTAACAAAGAGCAACACAGTGCATACTCCTACATACAGACATAGAGCAACACAGTGCATACTCCTACATACAGACATAGAGCAACACAGTGCATACTCCTACATACTAACATAGAGCAACACAGTGCATACTCCTACATACAGACATAGAGCAACACAGTGCATACTCCTACATACAGACATAGAGCAACACAGTGTATACTCCTACATACAAACATTGAGCAACACAGTGCATACTCCTACATACAGACATAGAGCAACACAGTGTTACTCCTACATACTAACATAGAGCAACACAGTGCATACTCCTCAATACAAACATAGAGCAACACAGTGCATACTCCGACATACAAACATTGAGCAACATAGTGCATACTCATACATACAAACATAGAGCAACACAGTGTATACTCCTACATACAGACATAGAGCAACACAGTGCATACTCCTACATACAGACATAGAGCAACACAGTGCATACTCCTACATACAGACATAGAGCAACACAGTGCATACTCCTACATACAGACATAGAGCAACACAGTGCATACTCCTACATACAGACATAGAGCAACACAGTGTATACTCCTACATACAAACATAGAGCAACACAGTGCATACTCCTACATACTAACAAAGAGCAACACAGTGCATACTCCGACATAAAAACATTGAGCAACATAGTGCATACTCCTACATACAAACATAGAGCAACACAGTGCATACTCCAACATACAGACATAGAGCAACACAGCGCATACTCCTACATACAAACATAGAGCAACACAGTACATACTCCTACATACAGACATAGAGCAACACAGTGCATACTCCTACATACAAACATAGAGCAACACAGTACATACTCCTACATACTAACAAAGAGCAACACAGTGCATACTCCGACATACAAACATTGAGCAACATAGTGCATACTCCTACATACAAACATATAACAACACAGTGTGTACTCCAACATACAAATATAGAGCAACATAGTGCAAACTCCGACATACAAACATTGATCAACATAGTGCATACTCCTACATACAAAGCAACACAGTCATACTCCGACATACAAACTTTGAGCAACATAGTGCATACTCCTACATACAAACATAGAGCAACACAGTGTATACTCCTACATACTAACAAAGAGCAACACAGTGCATACTCCGACATACAAACATTGAGCAACACAGTGCATACTCCTACATACAAACATAGAGCAACACAGTACATATTCCAACATACAAAGCAACACAGTCATAGTCCGACATACAAATATTGAGCAACATAGTGCATACTCCTACATACAGACATAGAGCAACACAGTGTATACTCTTACATACAAACATAGAGCAACACAGTGTATACTCCTACATACAAACATAGAGCAACACAATGTATACTCCTACATACAGACATAGAGCAACACAGTGCATACTCTTACATACAAACATAGAGCAACACAGTGCATACTCCTACATACAAACATAGAGCAACACAGCGCATACTCCTACATACAGACATAGAGCAACACAGTGTATACTCCTACATACAGACATAGAGCAACACAGTGCATACTCTTACATACTAACAAAGAGCAACACAGTGCATACTCCTACATACAGACATAGAGCAACACAGTGTATACTCCTACATACAAACATAGAGCAACACAGTGTATACTCCTACATACAAACATAGAGCAACACAGTGCATACTCCTACATACAGACATAGAGCAACACAGTGCATACTCTAACATACAAACATTGAGCAACATAGTGCATACTCCTACATACAAACATAGAGCAACACAGTGTATACTCCTACATACAAACATAGAGCAACACAGTGCATACTCCTACATACAGACATAGAGCAACACAGTGTATACTCCTACATACAGACATAGAGCAACACAGTGCATACTCTTACATACTAACAAAGAGCAACACAGTGCATACTCCTACATACAGACATAGAGCAACACAGTGTATACTCCTACATACAAACATAGAGCAACACAGTGTATACTCCTACATACAAACATAGAGCAACACAGTGCATACTCCTACATACAGACATAGAGCAACACAGTGCATACTCCAACATACAAACATTGAGCAACATAGTGCATACTCCTACATACAAACATAGAGCAACACAGTGTATACTCCTACATACAAACATAGAGCAACACAGTGCATACTCCTACATACAGACATAGAGCAACACAGTGCATACTCCTACATACAAACATAGAGTAACACAGTGTATACTCCTACATACAGACATAGAGCAACACAGTGTATACTCTTACATACAGACATAGAGCAACACAGTGCATACTCCTACATACTAACCAAGAGCAACACAGTGCATACTCCTACATACAGACATAGAACAACACAGTGCATACTCCTACATACAAACATAGAGTAACACAGTGTATACTCCTACATACAAACATAGAGCAACACAGTGCATACTCCTACATACAAACATAGAGCAACACAGTGTATACTCCTACATACAAACATAGAGCAACACAGTGCATACTCCTACATACAAACATAGAGCAACACAGTGCATACTCCTACATACAGACATATAGCAACACAGTGCATACTCCTACATACTAACAAAGAGCAACACAGTGTATACTCCGACATACAAACATATAGCAACACAGTGTATACTCCTACATACAAACATAGAGCAACACAGTGCATACTCCTACATACAGACATAGAGCAACACAGTGCATACTCCTACATACAGACATAGAGCAACACAGTGCATACTCCTACATACAGACATAGAGCAACACAGTGAATACTCCTACATACAGATATAGAGCAACACAGTGCATACTCCTACATACTAACAAAGAGCAACACAGTGCATACTCCTACATACAGACATAGAGCAACACAGTGCATACTCCTACATACAGACATAGAGCAACACAGTGCATACTCCTACATACTAACATAGAGCAACACAGTGCATACTCCTACATACAAACATAGAGCAACACAGTGCATACTCCGACATACAAACATTGAGCAACATAGTGCATACTCAGACATACAAACATAGAGCAACACAGTGTATACTCCTACATACAGACATAGAGCAACACAGTGCATACTCTTACATACTAACAAAGAGCAACACAGTGCATACTCCTACATACAGACATAGAGCAACACAGTGTATACTCCTACATACAAACATAGAGCAACACAGTGTATACTCCTACATACAAACATAGAGCAACACAGTGCATACTCCTACATACAGACATAGAGCAACACAGTGCATACTCTAACATACAAACATTGAGCAACATAGTGCATACTCCTACATACAAACATAGAGCAACACAGTGTATACTCCTACATACAAACATAGAGCAACACAGTGCATACTCCTACATACAGACATAGAGCAACACAGTGTATACTCCTACATACAGACATAGAGCAACACAGTGCATACTCTTACATACTAACAAAGAGCAACACAGTGCATACTCCTACATACAGACATAGAGCAACACAGTGTATACTCCTACATACAAACATAGAGCAACACAGTGTATACTCCTACATACAAACATAGAGCAACACAGTGCATACTCCTACATACAGACATAGAGCAACACAGTGCATACTCCAACATACAAACATTGAGCAACATAGTGCATACTCCTACATACAAACATAGAGCAACACAGTGTATACTCCTACATACAAACATAGAGCAACACAGTGCATACTCCTACATACAGACATAGAGCAACACAGTGCATACTCCTACATACAAACATAGAGTAACACAGTGTATACTCCTACATACAGACATAGAGCAACACAGTGTATACTCTTACATACAGACATAGAGCAACACAGTGCATACTCCTACATACTAACCAAGAGCAACACAGTGCATACTCCTACATACAGACATAGAACAACACAGTGCATACTCCTACATACAAACATAGAGTAACACAGTGTATACTCCTACATACAAACATAGAGCAACACAGTGCATACTCCTACATACAAACATAGAGCAACACAGTGTATACTCCTACATACAAACATAGAGCAACACAGTGCATACTCCTACATACAAACATAGAGCAACACAGTGCATACTCCTACATACAGACATAGAGCAACACAGTGCATACTCCTACATACTAACAAAGAGCAACACAGTGTATACTCCGACATACAAACATATAGCAACACAGTGTATACTCCTACATACAAACATAGAGCAACACAGTGCATACTCCTACATACAGACATAGAGCAACACAGTGCATACTCCTACATACAGACATAGAGCAACACAGTGCATACTCCTACATACAGACATAGAGCAACACAGTGAATACTCCTACATACAGATATAGAGCAACACAGTGCATACTCCTACATACTAACAAAGAGCAACACAGTGCATACTCCTACATACAGACATAGAGCAACACAGTGCATACTCCTACATACAGACATAGAGCAACACAGTGCATACTCCTACATACTAACATAGAGCAACACAGTGCATACTCCTACATACAAACATAGAGCAACACAGTGCATACTCCGACATACAAACATTGAGCAACATAGTGCATACTCAGACATACAAACATAGAGCAACACAGTGTATACTCCTACATACAGACATAGAGCAACACAGTGCATACTCCTACATACAGACATAGAGCAACACAGTGCATACTCCTACATACAGACATAGAGCAACACAGTGCATATTCCTACATACAGACATAGAGCAACACAGTGCATACTCCTACATACAGACATAGAGCAACACAGTGCATACTCCTACATACTAACAAAGAGCAACACAGTGCATACTCCTACATACAGACATAGAGCAACACAGTGCATACTCCTACATACAGACATAGAGCAACACAATGCATACTCCTACATACTAACATAGAGCAACACAGTGCATACTCCTACATACAGACATGGAGCAACACAGTGCATACTCCTACATACAGACATATAGCAACACAGTGTATACTCCTACATACAAACATTGAGCAACACAGTGCATACTCCTACATACAAACATAGAGCAACTCAGTGTATACTCCTACATACAAACATAGAGCAACACAGTGCATACTCCTACATACAAACATAGAGCAACACAGTGTATACTCCTACATACAAACATAGAGCAACACAGTGCATACTCCTACATACAGACATAGAGCAACACAGTGCATACTCCTACATACAAACATAGAGCAACACAGTGCATACTCCGACATACAAACATTGAGCAACACAGTGCATACTCCTACATACAGACATAGAGCAACACAGTGCATACTCCTACATACAGACATAGAGCAACACAGTGCATACTCCTACATACAGACATAGAGCAACACAGTGTATACTCCTACATACAAACATAGAGCAACACAGTGCATACTCCTACATACTAACAAAGAGCAACACAGTGCATACTCCGACATACAAACATTGAGCAACATAGTGCATACTCCTACATACAAACATAGAGCAACACAGTGCATACTCCAACATACAGACATAGAGTAACACAGCGCATACTCCTACATACAAACATAGAGCAACACAGTACATACTCCTACATACAGACATAGAGCAACACAGTGCATACTCCTACATACAAACATAGAGCAACACAGTACATACTCCTACATACTAACAAAGAGCAACACAGTGCATACTCCGACATACAAACATTGAGCAACATAGTGCATACTCCTACATACAAACATATAACAACACAGTGTGTACTCCAACATACAAATATAGAGCAACATAGTGCATACTCCTACATACAAACATAGAGCAACACAGTGCATACTCCTACATACAAAGCAACACAGTCATACTCCGACATACAAACATTGAGCAACATAGTGCATACTCCTACATACAAACATAGAGCAACACAGTGTATACTCCTACATACTAACAAAGAGCAACACAGTGCATACTCCGACATACAAACATTGAGCAACACAGTGCATACTCCTACATACAAACATAGAGCAACACAGTGCATACTCCAACATACAAAGCAACACAGTCATACTCCGACATACAAACATTGAGCAACATAGTGCATACTCCTACATACAAACATAGAGCAACACAGTGTATACTCCTACATACAAACATAGAGCAACACAATGTATACTCCTACATACAGACATAGAGCAACACAGTGCATACTCTTACATACAAACATAGAGCAACACAGTGCATACTCCTACATACAAACATAGAGCAACACAGCGCATACTCCTACATACAGACATAGAGCAACACAGTGTATACTCCTACATACAGACATAGAGAAACACAGTGCATACTCTTACATACTAACAAAGAGCAACACAGTGCATACTCCTACATACAGACATAGAGCAACACAGTGCATACTCCTACATACAAACATAGAGCAACACAGTGTATACTCCTACATACAAACATAGAGCAACACAGTGCATACTCCTACATACAGACATAGAGCAACACAGTGCATACTCCAACATACAAACATTGAGCAACATAGTGCATACTCCTACATACAAACATAGAGCAACACAGTGTATACTCTTACATACAAACATAGAGCAACACAGTGCATACTCCTACATACAGACATAGAGCAACACAGTGCATACTCCTACATACAGACATAGAGCAACACAGTGCATACTCCTACATACTAACATAGAGCAACACAGTGCATTCTCCTACATACAAACATAGAGCAACACAGTGCATACTCCTACATACAGACATAGAGCAACACAGTGCATACTCCTACATACAGACATAGAGCAACACAGTGCATACTCCTACATACAAACATAGAGCAACACAGTGCATACTCCTACATACAGACATAGAGCAACACAGTGCATACTCCTACATACAAACATAGAGCAACACAGTGTATACTCCTACATACAAACATTGAGCAACACAGTGCATACTCCTACATACAGACATAGAGCAACACAGTGCATACTCCTACATACAAACATAGAGTAACACAGTGTATACTCCTACATACAGACATAGAGCAACACAGTGTATACTCTTACATACAGACATAGAGCAACACAGTGCATACTCCTACATACTAACAAAGAGCAACACAGTGCATACTCCTACATACAGACATAGAACAACACAGTGCATACTCCTACATACAAACATAGAGCAACACAGTGTATACTCCTACATACAAACATAGAGCAACACAGTGCATACTCCTACATACAAACATAGAGCAACTCAGTGTATACTCCTACATACAAACATAGAGCAACACAGTGCATACTCCTACATACAAACATAGAGCAACACAGTGTATACTCCTACATACAAACATAGAGCAACACAGTGCATACTCCTACATACAGACATAGAGCAACACAGTGCATACTCCTACATACAGACATAGAGCAACACAGTGCATACTCCTACATACTAACATAGAGCAACACAGTGCATACTCCTACATACAAACATAGAGCAACACAGTGCATACTCCGACATACAAACATTGAGCAACACAGTGCATACTCCTACATACAGACATAGAGCAACACAGTGCATACTCCTACATACAGACATAGAGCAACACAGTGCATACTCCTACATACTAACAAAGAGCAACACAGTGCATACTCCTACATACAGACATAGAGCAACACAGTGCATACTCCTACATACAGACATAGAGCAACACAGTGCATACTCCTACATACTAACATAGAGCAACACAGTGCATACTCCTACATACAAACATAGAGCAACACAGTGCATACTCCGACATACAAACATTGAGCAACATAGTGCATACTCCTACATACAGACATAGAGCAACACAGTGTATACTCCTACATACAAACATAGAGTAACACAGTGTATACTCCTACATACAAACATAGAGCAACACAGTGCATACTCCTACATACAAACATAGAGCAACACAGTGTATACTCCTACATACAGACATAGAGCAACACAGTGCATACTCCTACATACAGACATAGAGCAACACAGTGCATACTCCTACATACAGACATAGAGCAACACAGTGCATACTCCTACATACAGACATAGAGCAACACAGTGCATACTCCTACATACAGACATAGAGCAACACAGTGTATACTCCTACATACAAACATAGAGCAACACAGTGCATACTCCTACATACTAACAAAGAGCAACACAGTGCATACTCCGACATACAAACATTGAGCAACATAGTGCATACTCCTACATACAAACATAGAGCAACACAGTGCATACTCCAACATACAGACATAGAGTAACACAGCGCATACTCCTACATACAAACATAGAGCAACACAGTACATACTCCTACATACAGACATAGAGCAACACAGTGCATACTCCTACATACAAACATAGAGCAACACAGTACATACTCCTACATACTAACAAAGAGCAACACAGTGCATACTCCGACATACAAACATTGAGCAACATAGTGCATACTCCTACATACAAACATATAACAACACAGTGTGTACTCCAACATACAAATATAGAGCAACATAGTGCATACTCCTACATACAAACATAGAGCAACACAGTGCATACTCCTACATACAAAGCAACACAGTCATACTCCGACATACAAACATTGAGCAACATAGTGCATACTCCTACATACAAACATAGAGCAACACAGTGTATACTCCTACATACTAACAAAGAGCAACACAGTGCATACTCCGACATACAAACATTGAGCAACACAGTGCATACTCCTACATACAAACATAGAGCAACACAGTGCATACTCCAACATACAAAGCAACACAGTCATACTCCGACATACAAACATTGAGCAACATAGTGCATACTCCTACATACAAACATAGAGCAACACAGTGTATACTCCTACATACAAACATAGAGCAACACAATGTATACTCCTACATACAGACATAGAGCAACACAGTGCATACTCTTACATACAAACATAGAGCAACACAGTGCATACTCCTACATACAAACATAGAGCAACACAGCGCATACTCCTACATACAGACATAGAGCAACACAGTGTATACTCCTACATACAGACATAGAGCAACACAGTGCATACTCTTACATACTAACAAAGAGCAACACAGTGCATACTCCTACATACAGACATAGAGCAACACAGTGCATACTCCTACATACAAACATAGAGCAACACAGTGTATACTCCTACATACAAACATAGAGCAACACAGTGCATACTCCTACATACAGACATAGAGCAACACAGTGCATACTCCAACATACAAACATTGAGCAACATAGTGCATACTCCTACATACAAACATAGAGCAACACAGTGTATACTCCTACATACAAACATAGAGCAACACAGTGCATACTCCTACATACAGACATAGAGCAACACAGTGCATACTCCTACATACAGACATAGAGCAACACAGTGCATACTCCTACATACTAACATAGAGCAACACAGTGCATACTCCTACATACAAACATAGAGCAACACAGTGCATACTCCTACATACAGACATAGAGCAACACAGTGCATACTCCTACATACAGACATAGAGCAACACAGTGCATACTCCTACATACAAACATAGAGCAACACAGTGCATACTCCTACATACAGACATAGAGCAACACAGTGCATACTCCTACATACAAACATAGAGCAACACAGTGTATACTCCTACATACAAACATTGAGCAACACAGTGCATACTCCTACATACAGACATAGAGCAACACAGTGCATACTCCTACATACAAACATAGAGTAACACAGTGTATACTCCTACATACAGACATAGAGCAACACAGTGTATACTCTTACATACAGACATAGAGCAACACAGTGCATACTCCTACATACTAACAAAGAGCAACACAGTGCATACTCCTACATACAGACATAGAACAACACAGTGCATACTCCTACATACAAACATAGAGCAACACAGTGTATACTCCTACATACAAACATAGAGCAACACAGTGCATACTCCTACATACAAACATAGAGCAACTCAGTGTATACTCCTACATACAAACATAGAGCAACACAGTGCATACTCCTACATACAAACATAGAGCAACACAGTGTATACTCCTACATACAAACATAGAGCAACACAGTGCATACTCCTACATACAGACATAGAGCAACACAGTGCATACTCCTACATACAGACATAGAGCAACACAGTGCATACTCCTACATACTAACATAGAGCAACACAGTGCATACTCCTACATACAAACATAGAGCAACACAGTGCATACTCCGACATACAAACATTGAGCAACACAGTGCATACTCCTACATACAGACATAGAGCAACACAGTGCATACTCCTACATACAGACATAGAGCAACACAGTGCATACTCCTACATACTAACAAAGAGCAAAACAGTGCATACTCCTACATACAGACATAGAGCAACACAGTGCATACTCCTACATACAGACATAGAGCAACACAGTGCATACTCCTACATACTAACATAGAGCAACACAGTGCATACTCCTACATACAAACATAGAGCAACACAGTGCATACTCCGACATACAAACATTGAGCAACATAGTGCATACTCCTACATACAGACATAGAGCAACACAGTGTATACTCCTACATACAAACATAGAGTAACACAGTGTATACTCCTACATACAAACATAGAGCAACACAGTGCATACTCCTACATACAAACATAGAGCAACACAGTGTATACTCCTACATACAGACATAGAGCAACACAGTGCATACTCCTACATACAGACATAGAGCAACACAGTGCATACTCCTACATACAGACATAGAGCAACACAGTGCATACTCCTACATACAGACATAGAGCAACACAGTGCATACTCCTACATACTAACAAAGAGCAACACAGTGCATACTCCTACATACAGACATAGAGCAACACAGTGCATACTCCTACATACAGACATAGAGCAACACAGTGCATACTCCTACATACTAACATAGAGCAACACAGTGCATACTCCTACATACAGACATAGAGCAACACAGTGTATACTCCTACATACAAACATTGAGCAACACAGTGCATACTCCTACATACAGACATAGAGCAACACAGTGCATACTCCTACATACAGACATAGAGCAACACAGTGCATACTCCTACATACTAACAAAGAGCAACACAGTGCATACTCCTACATACAGACATAGAGCAACACAGTGCATACTCCTACATACAGACATAGAGCAACACAGTGCATACTCCTACATACTAACATAGAGCAACACAGTGCATACTCCTACATACAAACATAGAGCAACACAGTGCATACTCCGACATACAAACATTGAGCAACATAGTGCATACTCAGACATACAAACATAGAGCAACACAGTGTATACTCCTACATACAGACATAGAGCAACACAGTGCATACTCCTACATACAGACATAGAGCAACACAGTGCATACTCCTACATACAGACATAGAGCAACACAGTGCATATTCCTACATACAGACATAGAGCAACACAGTGCATACTCCTACATACAGACATAGAGCAACACAGTGCATACTCCTACATACTAACAAAGAGCAACACAGTGCATACTCCTACATACAGACATAGAGCAACACAGTGCATACTCCTACATACAGACATAGAGCAACACAATGCATACTCCTACATACTAACATAGAGCAACACAGTGCATACTCCTACATACAGACATAGAGCAACACAGTGCATACTCCTACATACAGACATATAGCAACACAGTGTATACTCCTACATACAAACATTGAGCAACACAGTGCATACTCCTACATACAGACATAGAGCAACACAGTGTTACTCCTACATACTAACATAGAGCAACACAGTGCATACTCCTACATACAAACATAGAGCAACACAGTGCATACTACGACATACAAACATTGAGCAACATAGTGCATACTCATACATACAAACATAGAGCAACACAGTGTATACTCTTACATACAGACATAGAGCAACACAGTGCATACTCCTACATACAGACATAGAGCAACACAGTGCATACTCCTACATACAGACATAGAGCAACACAGTGCATACTCCTACATACAGACATAGAGCAACACAGTGCATACTCCTACATACAGACATAGAGCAACACAGTGTATACTCCTACATACAAACATAGAGCAACACAGTGCATACTCCTACATACTAACAAAGAGCAACACAGTGCATACTCCGACATACAAACATTGAGCAACATAGTGCATACTCCTACATACAAACATAGAGCAACACAGTGCATACTCCAACATACAGACATAGAGTAACACAGCGCATACTCCTACATACAAACATAGAGCAACACAGTACATACTCCTACATACAGACATAGAGCAACACAGTGCATACTCCTACATACAAACATAGAGCAACACAGTACATACTCCTACATACTAACAAAGAGCAACACAGTGCATACTCCGACATACAAACATTGAGCAACATAGTGCATACTCCTACATACAAACATATAACAACACAGTGTGTACTCCAACATACAAATATAGAGCAACATAGTGCATACTCCTACATACAAACATAGAGCAACACAGTGCATACTCCTACATACAAAGCAACACAGTCATACTCCGACATACAAACATTGAGCAACATAGTGCATACTCCTACATACAAACATAGAGCAACACAGTGTATACTCCTACATACTAACAAAGAGCAACACAGTGCATACTCCGACATACAAACATTGAGCAACACAGTGCATACTCCTACATACAAACATAGAGCAACACAGTGCATACTCCAACATACAAAGCAACACAGTCATACTCCGACATACAAACATTGAGCAACATAGTGCATACTCCTACATACAAACATAGAGCAACACAGTGTATACTCCTACATACAAACATAGAGCAACACAATGTATACTCCTACATACAGACATAGAGCAACACAGTGCATACTCTTACATACAAACATAGAGCAACACAGTGCATACTCCTACATACAAACATAGAGCAACACAGCGCATACTCCTACATACAGACATAGAGCAACACAGTGTATACTCCTACATACAGACATAGAGAAACACAGTGCATACTCTTACATATTAACAAAGAGCAACACAGTGCATACTCCTACATACAGACATAGAGCAACACAGTGCATACTCCTACATACAAACATAGAGCAACACAGTGTATACTCCTACATACAAACATAGAGCAACACAGTGCATACTCCTACATACAGACATAGAGCAACACAGTGCATACTCCAACATACAAACATTGAGCAACATAGTGCATACTCCTACATACAAACATAGAGCAACACAGTGTATACTCCTACATACAAACATAGAGCAACACAGTGCATACTCCTACATACAGACATAGAGCAACACAGTGCATACTCCTACATACAGACATAGAGCAACACAGTGCATACTCCTACATACTAACATAGAGCAACACAGTGCATACTCCTACATACAAACATAGAGCAACACAGTGCATACTCCTACATACAGACATAGAGCAACACAGTGCATACTCCTACATACAGACATAGAGCAACACAGTGCATACTCCTACATACAAACATAGAGCAACACAGTGCATACTCCTACATACAGACATAGAGCAACACAGTGCATACTCCTACATACAAACATAGAGCAACACAGTGTATACTCCTACATACAAACATTGAGCAACACAGTGCATACTCCTACATACAGACATAGAGCAACACAGTGCATACTCCTACATACAAACATAGAGTAACACAGTGTATACTCCTACATACAGACATAGAGCAACACAGTGTATACTCTTACATACAGACATAGAGCAACACAGTGCATACTCCTACATACTAACAAAGAGCAACACAGTGCATACTCCTACATACAGACATAGAACAACACAGTGCATACTCCTACATACAAACATAGAGCAACACAGTGTATACTCCTACATACAAACATAGAGCAACACAGTGCATACTCCTACATACAAACATAGAGCAACTCAGTGTATACTCCTACATACAAACATAGAGCAACACAGTGCATACTCCTACATACAAACATAGAGCAACACAGTGTATACTCCTACATACAAACATAGAGCAACACAGTGCATACTCCTACATACAGACATAGAGCAACACAGTGCATACTCCTACATACAGACATAGAGCAACACAGTGCATACTCCTACATACTAACATAGAGCAACACAGTGCATACTCCTACATACAAACATAGAGCAACACAGTGCATACTCCGACATACAAACATTGAGCAACACAGTGCATACTCCTACATACAGACATAGAGCAACACAGTGCATACTCCTACATACAGACATAGAGCAACACAGTGCATACTCCTACATACTAACATAGAGCAACACAGTGCATACTCCTACATACAAACATAGAGCAACACAGTGCATACTCCGACATACAAACATTGAGCAACATAGTGCATACTCCTACATACAGACATAGAGCAACACAGTGTATACTCCTACATACAAACATAGAGTAACACAGTGTATACTCCTACATACAAACATAGAGCAACACAGTGCATACTCCTACATACAAACATAGAGCAACACAGTGTATACTCCTACATACAGACATAGAGCAACACAGTGCATACTCCTACATACAGACATAGAGCAACACAGTGCATACTCCTACATACAGACATAGAGCAACACAGTGCATACTCCTACATACAGACATAGAGCAACACAGTGCATACTCCTACATACAGACATAGAGCAACACAGTGTATACTCCTACATACAAACATAGAGCAACACAGTGCATACTCCTACATACTAACAAAGAGCAACACAGTGCATACTCCGACATACAAACATTGAGCAACATAGTGCATACTCCTACATACAAACATAGAGCAACACAGTGCATACTCCAACATACAGACATAGAGTAACACAGCGCATACTCCTACATACAAACATAGAGCAACACAGTACATACTCCTACATACAGACATAGAGCAACACAGTGCATACTCCTACATACAAACATAGAGCAACACAGTACATACTCCTACATACTAACAAAGAGCAACACAGTGCATACTCCGACATACAAACATTGAGCAACATAGTGCATACTCCTACATACAAACATATAACAACACAGTGTGTACTCCAACATACAAATATAGAGCAACATAGTGCATACTCCTACATACAAACATAGAGCAACACAGTGCATACTCCTACATACAAAGCAACACAGTCATACTCCGACATACAAACATTGAGCAACATAGTGCATACTCCTACATACAAACATAGAGCAACACAGTGTATACTCCTACATACTAACAAAGAGCAACACAGTGCATACTCCGACATACAAACATTGAGCAACACAGTGCATACTCCTACATACAAACATAGAGCAACACAGTGCATACTCCAACATACAAAGCAACACAGTCATACTCCGACATACAAACATTGAGCAACATAGTGCATACTCCTACATACAAACATAGAGCAACACAGTGTATACTCCTACATACAAACATAGAGCAACACAATGTATACTCCTACATACAGACATAGAGCAACACAGTGCATACTCTTACATACAAACATAGAGCAACACAGTGCATACTCCTACATACAAACATAGAGCAACACAGCGCATACTCCTACATACAGACATAGAGCAACACAGTGTATACTCCTACATACAGACATAGAGCAACACAGTGCATACTCTTACATACTAACAAAGAGCAACACAGTGCATACTCCTACATACAGACATAGAGCAACACAGTGCATACTCCTACATACAAACATAGAGCAACACAGTGTATACTCCTACATACAAACATAGAGCAACACAGTGCATACTCCTACATACAGACATAGAGCAACACAGTGCATACTCCAACATACAAACATTGAGCAACATAGTGCATACTCCTACATACAAACATAGAGCAACACAGTGTATACTCCTACATACAAACATAGAGCAACACAGTGCATACTCCTACATACAGACATAGAGCAACACAGTGCATACTCCTACATACAGACATAGAGCAACACAGTGCATACTCCTACATACTAACATAGAGCAACACAGTGCATACTCCTACATACAAACATAGAGCAACACAGTGCATACTCCTACATACAGACATAGAGCAACACAGTGCATACTCCTACATACAGACATAGAGCAACACAGTGCATACTCCTACATACAAACATAGAGCAACACAGTGCATACTCCTACATACAGACATAGAGCAACACAGTGCATACTCCTACATACAAACATAGAGCAACACAGTGTATACTCCTACATACAAACATTGAGCAACACAGTGCATACTCCTACATACAGACATAGAGCAACACAGTGCATACTCCTACATACAAACATAGAGTAACACAGTGTATACTCCTACATACAGACATAGAGCAACACAGTGTATACTCTTACATACAGACATAGAGCAACACAGTGCATACTCCTACATACTAACAAAGAGCAACACAGTGCATACTCCTACATACAGACATAGAACAACACAGTGCATACTCCTACATACAAACATAGAGCAACACAGTGTATACTCCTACATACAAACATAGAGCAACACAGTGCATACTCCTACATACAAACATAGAGCAACTCAGTGTATACTCCTACATACAAACATAGAGCAACACAGTGCATACTCCTACATACAAACATAGAGCAACACAGTGTATACTCCTACATACAAACATAGAGCAACACAGTGCATACTCCTACATACAGACATAGAGCAACACAGTGCATACTCCTACATACAGACATAGAGCAACACAGTGCATACTCCTACATACTAACATAGAGCAACACAGTGCATACTCCTACATACAAACATAGAGCAACACAGTGCATACTCCGACATACAAACATTGAGCAACACAGTGCATACTCCTACATACAGACATAGAGCAACACAGTGCATACTCCTACATACAGACATAGAGCAACACAGTGCATACTCCTACATACTAACAAAGAGCAACACAGTGCATACTCCTACATACAGACATAGAGCAACACAGTGCATACTCCTACATACAGACATAGAGCAACACAGTGCATACTCCTACATACTAACATAGAGCAACACAGTGCATACTCCTACATACAAACATAGAGCAACACAGTGCATACTCCGACATACAAACATTGAGCAACATAGTGCATACTCCTACATACAGACATAGAGCAACACAGTGTATACTCCTACATACAAACATAGAGTAACACAGTGTATACTCCTACATACAAACATAGAGCAACACAGTGCATACTCCTACATACAAACATAGAGCAACACAGTGTATACTCCTACATACAGACATAGAGCAACACAGTGCATACTCCTACATACAGACATAGAGCAACACAGTGCATACTCCTACATACAGACATAGAGCAACACAGTGCATACTCCTACATACAGACATAGAGCAACACAGTGCATACTCCTACATACTAACAAAGAGCAACACAGTGCATACTCCTACATACAGACATAGAGCAACACAGTGCATACTCCTACATACAGACATAGAGCAACACAGTGCATACTCCTACATACTAACATAGAGCAACACAGTGCATACTCCTACATACAGACATAGAGCAACACAGTGTATACTCCTACATACAAACATTGAGCAACACAGTGCATACTCCTACATACAGACATAGAGCAACACAGTGCATACTCCTACATACAGACATAGAGCAACACAGTGCATACTCCTACATACAAACATAGAGTAACACAGTGCATACTCCTACATACAGACATAGAGCAACACAGTGCATACTCCTACATACAAACATAGAGTAACACAGTGTATACTCCTACATACAGACATAGAGCAACACAGTGTATACTCTTACATACAGACATAGAGCAACACAGTGCATACTCCTACATACTAACAAAGAGCAACACAGTGCATACTCCTACATACAGACATAGAGCAACACAGTGCATACTCCTACATACAAACATAGAGCAACACAGTGTATACTCCTACATACAAACATAGAGCAACACAGTGCATACTCTTACATACAAACATAGAGCAACACAGTGTATACTCCTACATACAAACATAGAGCAACACAGTGCATACTCCTACATACTAACAAAGAGCAACACAGTGCATACTCCGACATACAAACATTGAGCAACATAGTGCATACTCCTACATACAAACATAGAGCAACACAGTGCATACTCCAACATACAAAGCAACACAGTCATACTCCCAAATACAAACATTGAGCAACATAGTGCATACTCCTACATACAAGCATAGAGCAACACATTGTATACCCCTACATACAAACATAGAGCAACACACTACATACTCCAACATACAAACATACAAAACAGTGCATACTCCAACATACTAACAAAGAGCAACACAGTGTTGACCAACACACTAGCAATGGCTTACGGTGCTCATGACATTAATAAAATATTAAGATTGTTGCTTGTAGAGTTGGTGCTCTCACTGTTTCATAGATTAGCTATATTGTTTGTGTTGCTGGAAGGACTGGCTAATGTACTCTCATAAATAATTGTGTTTTGCATTACACAATGTTACACAGGTTACTAGATGTGCTTGAGGAGGAACCAAGTAATGGGAATGCAACCTTTAGCCTGGGTATCTTGTATGATAACAGTGGTAAGTATGACGATGCAGAGGACTATTACAACAGAACACTGTCCATATCTCCTCAAGATCGTGGGACTCTGTACAACCTGGGAATGTTGCTGACTCAGCAGGGAAGGTCAGCAATTAGCAGTGCAGTCGTAAGAAATATTTAGTCGGCCATTTAAATACTGAATAAACATCAGAGTTTTTCTAGCCCAGGTCTTATTTAGTACTCTGTCTGACCGGTGCATGTACATGTGCCATGTCTGACCAGTGCATGTACACATGCCTTTTCTGAATAATACATGTACATGTGCTACATCTAAAGAGCACATATACATATGCCATGTCTGAGCAATACATGTACATGTGCCATGTCAGAACAATGCATGTTCATGTGCCATGGCAGACCAATACATGCACATGTGCCATCTCTGAACAATACATGCATACATGTCATGTCTGAACAATACATATACATGCAGTGATTCCTTCACACACATGTACCTTGGGTGAGGTGCCAGATCAGAGCTCATGGCTCTTCGTAACTTCACTTCGATACTCTGATACTAGGGTGGGTGGGTGTGGGTGTGTGTGATGGGCTGGCTGGTGTTGCTCCACTCCTGCTAGCCAACTCAGAGGGCTAGTGTGAGGGTCAGGCCTTGGGCTAGAGAAACAACCTTTTTGATAGATTTCTTTAAGTCAACCATACCCCCCAGAAAACTTCTCCAATACATGTAGCTGTGTGAGTGTGTGTGCATATGTGTGTATGCATGCATGCATGTATGTCACAGGGAAGGGTTGTTTGCCAGGCAGGCAGTCCTGTTGCTCTTGCTCTGAAAAACCGCAACTTAGTTTTCTGGTTAGCTAACTAGCCAAAGGTAATCACCAATCTCTTCCTCCTCATCATCACTGTAAGAATTGACCATCTTATTGGATGCCCAAGGAAGCCATTATTCCTCATAAGTGCAAGCAGTTGTACATTATTCTTAGTAGGGGTCTTGGAGATGAAAATGTGTCTGTGTGTGCGCGATCTTTGCAGGTCTACAGGTTGCAACTCCACATTGATTTTGACATTTGATGTGTCAAAGGAATTTTTTGAGCATGCTGTCTTTCAAAGAAGTTTCTGAATGTGCCCCCCCCCCCCCCCCCCCGTGGGGGAAAAAAAAAATTTCAAATTTCCCATACCAAAAAAGCGTACAAAAATCATGATGCAATGATTTAGTGACAAGCCTCCCAAGCAGAATGCCAATGGTTCAATCCCTTGAGATTGATTTTTTTGTTGTCTTTTTCCTTTTTATCTTTTTATTTCTTCTATCTTCTTTTTTTTTAATCTCTTTTTCCTACTATTTTTTAACCTTTCATTTTTTTCTTTCCTCTTTTTTTCCCTTTTATCTTTTTTCCTTCTACCTTTTTTCTTTCTATCTTTTTTCCTTCTATCATCTTTTCATGCTATCCTTCTACCTCTATTTTTTTTCCTTCCATCCATTTTTCTTCTATCCTTTTGCTTTTAACTTTCCCCCTTCCTTATATCTTTTTTCCTTCTAATTTTTTTTCCTTCTATTCTATCTTCCTTCAATTTTTTCTTCTCCCCCCCCCCCCCCCCCCCCCATTCCCCCTATTTTTCTTTTCTCTTTCCCTTTTTTCCTCCCATTTTTTCTTTCTTTGTTTTTTTCTTTCCCTCCCTTCCCCCCATACTCCCCCTCTTTTGTTCGGTCCTTTTGTTTTCATTCCTTTTTTATTTCCCCCCCGATTTTTTCTCTCATTTTTTTCCTCTTTCCCCTCCCCCTTTTCCTCTCTTTTCCTCTCTTTTCCTTCTTCCCCCCCCCCCCCCCTTTTCTTCCATCTTTTCTTCTATGCATACTTTGTGGGGGAAGTGAACCACTAAAAACAAACTTACACAATGGTTTTACCTCAAGATATATTGGAAAGGAACTATTTGCATTTAATAGTGTACTACCTTAAATACAACACTGCAAGAATTTCTGGTTGTTATCTGTAAAGAAGTAATGGCACATCTTTGTAAAAGGAAAAGCTAGCCTTGAAACAACTAATGCTATTAGGAGGGAGAGGGAAAAAAAAAAAAGCAAGTTAGGTTTTAATGATTAGGAAAAGCAAACAAATATATTTAGAATCTGACAAATCATTCACTCTGATTGAATGTCATTCACATTAAGGTTACATGTTGGGCTTGATGTAGTATTAATTGGTCAATTAATTTGGCGGGTTATCTAAATAAGGAGACATGAAGCTATTTTTTTGAGACCACACCCATATGATTCCCATTTGAGAGTCATAGCTAGCATGTGTGGAGGTCAAGGTACTCTGGTACTTAACTATAATTTTTATTCATTTTTCTTAGATATGATGAAGCTGAAGAGAAGCTGTCTCTACTAATGATCCATCATCCCAGGTACATAAAGGGGTGGAGCCAGCTGGCCACTGTCTACTTCCAGACTAACCGAACAGCCTTGGCCAGAGAAATGTTCCAGCTTGTGCTGGAACAAGACCAACGCAATGTCATGGCACTCAGAAATTATGGTACTCATTCTCAATGCATTATTGTAGCTCTATCCAACCTCTCCTCAACCCATTTTGAAATTGGTCCTGTGTGCTTTCTTACATAGCTCTCATCAATCTACTTCAACCTGCTTGTCTCAACCCAGTGTGATGTTGGTCCAACTTGTATATTTATGAGATAGATATTGTCAACCTACTCCAACCTGCCTTAATCCAGTGTCATTTTGAGCCATCATGTGTCCCCACAGTGATTGCATTGAGTCGACTATAGTCGCTCCATATTGTGATGTACAGCAACAGTGTAGGAGGCTGTTGATGGGCTGGACCAAATGCTGGCATCTCATTGGCTGTATGTGTTCTATTGTGTGCAGGTATACTCCTTCTTAAGGAGGGAGAGAATGCCACAGCGTTGAAGTTGTTAGAGAGTCTAGCAGAACTGCAACCCAGCAACAAGGCAGTTCTTAAGAAGGTGCATAACTTGCGAAGTCAACTCCAGTCCAGTCAACACCGATAAACAACATTTAACTCAATTAGATTTATTAACATCTAGACTTATTAACACAGACTTGATCAATACTGTTACATTTTAATCCAGTCAAATAGATTATAATGAACACATCAAGACTCAATTTGACACAAATCTAATAGAAACAAAGCTAAGTAGGCTCCTTTAACACACACAATACACTCCTCCCCTAACACGCACACAATAGACTCCTCCCTAACACACACAATACACTCCTCCCCTAACATGCACACAATAGACCACTTCCCTAACACACACAATACACTCCCCCCTAACACGCACACAATACACTCCTCCCCTAACACGCACACAATAGACTCCTCCCTAACACACACAATACACTCCCCCCTAACATGCACACAATATACTCCTCCCCTAAAACGCACACAATAGACTCCTCCCCTAACACACACAATAGACTCCTCCCCTGACACACACACAATAAACTCCTCCCCTGACAGCACAATAGACTCCTCCCCTAACATGCAATATACTCCTCCCCTAGCACACACACACACACAATAGACTTCTCCCCTAACATACAATATACTCCTCCCCTAGCACACACACACACACAATAGACTCCTCCCCTAACATGCACACAATAGGACTCCTCCCCTAACACACACAATACACTCCCCCCTAACATGCACACAATAGACTCCTCCCCTAACACACATAATAGACTCCTCCCCTGACACACACATAATAGACTCCTCCCCTGCCACACACACAATAAACTCCTCCTCTGACACACACACAGTAAACTCCTCCCCTGACAGCACAATAGACTCCTCCCCTAGCACACACAATGGACTCCTCCCCCAATACACACAATAGACTCCTCCCCTAACACACACAATAGACTCTTACCCTACACACACAATAGACTTCTCCGTATGTATATACATACACACATGCATACACACACACACACACACACACACACACACACACACACACACACACACACACACACACACACACACACACACACACACACACACACACACACACACACACACACACACACACACACACACACACACTATGCAGTAAATTATCTACTCTGTCTGTATTATGAATGTGATAAATTTGATCAAGTAATCTGGAACATACAGTTTCATTGACCACACTTATAGCATTTTGAATGAGATTACATACTATGGTTTGTACCAGGGCACAATGGGGCTAAATTTGGATGATAATAGAAAACTTTCATACAAAGTTTCATCAAAAAGATGCAGGAGGCTAGGAGGAGCTCACCTGCACACGTTACAGACAGACATTGGTTCTTTATTATTAGGGTATTATAATTATCATGATTTTCATTCTCATCACCATCACTTATCTTATTCTAATAGAGTTAGTTATATATATATATATCAAGCTTCTATAAATATGTCTGTCTGTCTGTCTGTCTGTCTGTCTGTCTGTCTGTCTGTCTGTCTGTCTGTCTGTCTGTCTGTCTGTCTGTTTATATGATTATTCTGGCCAAACCTGTGGGTAGATTTCTCTAAAACTTGGCATGATGATAGGTTTGAACCCAACTTTAAACATGGGCTAAAAATTCCGGAAATGGTCATCATGATAATGATAAAAAGCCCAAAATGGTATTTTTGCCAAAAAAAACTTGGAGCTACAGATCTATAACTTCATATGCATACACAACTTCACTCTGGCCAAACCTCTTCCTTCTCCTGTGTAAGGTTAAAAATGCCAAAAAAATGGTATATCAGCAAAAACACTTGAACCAAAGGGGTTAGACCATGAACCCATATATATATTTGAACTAATATAATCTGGGGATTCTTTAAGTACATATATGACCACACCCATTTCTGTGTTCATGTCAGGCCCAAAAATGCCAAAAATGGTAATTCCGCCATACAAATCCTTGGAGCGACAGACTGAAAACATGGTATGCATAAACAAATTGACTATGTGAGTAACATGGGCAGGATCCCTCCTTGCTACACCACTTCCAATTGGTGTGTAAAGAGAAAAAGTTGCCAAAAAAAAAAAAAAAAAAAAAAAAAAAAAAAAACTTCTGAATAAAGATTGGACCTAAGGAGTTAATCCACAAACCCATTTTAATATATATTTTGGTTCTTAGGTATGTATATATGTTTATATGTAGGTGTCTAAGCATCACAGCCGAACACTGGAACCAAAATGGCCGAAATTTGGCATGTACTCTCTAAGAATCAGAGTAAGCATTACTAAAAACATGTGGGCATGGTTATGGGTGTGGTTTTTCCATAGCTACACCCACAGGAAGTTATTTAGGCTGAAAAAGGTGATCAGAAAACAATGGGGCAAAAAGTTGGTGTGTGGTCTCCAAGTACCTGAGAAAGAATTATTAACCACATACAGGTGTGGATTGGCCATAGCCACACACACTGGAAGTTGTATTGGCTATTAAAAGCTAATTGGACGACCAACCAGACTGAAATTTTCAACGAGGTTTCCAAGCAATTGGGTGAGCATTACTAATCACATGTATGTATGTGTCAATGAGTGTGATTTTGTCATTGCCACACTGGTAAGACATTATATGCCTGCCAAATACTCATTTATGGATGAATCAGGCTAAAATTTGCCATATGGAGTCAAGTAACCAGGTGAGCAAAATTAACAACATGTGGATGTGGTAAAATGAGTGGTTTGTTATTGGCCACACCCACAGGAAGTTGTATTAGCAGCCAAAAGCTAATTAAAGGACCTACCAGGCCAAAATTTGAGATATTACTATATGTTCCATGTTGACATTGGCCAGGCAACCTGGGTATATGCTGCTAGTATAAGTAGCCCAGGAAGGCTTCATGGTCCACTTTTTTTTTTAATCAAAAAGAATGCTAGGAGTTCATACGATACCATTCCAAAGAGATTTTAATGCATTTTAACATTTCAAGCCCTGTTGAGAAAACAAACAACCTATCAGAAATTTCAAAGGTAACAAATTCACTCTAGACAATTCTGACTTAAGCCAAAAAAACAAAAGAAAAAAAAGGCTGCATTGGGTGACCAGCTGGAGATCAGAGCAGCTCCCACCACCCACCCCCCCCCCCTCCCATTACTAATTGGTTACAACCAAATTAAGGACTAATATAAATTGCAAAAGAAGATCCAATTACATTGTCTTCTAATTCACAATTTTTTTGCCTGTTTGTTTACAATTTAACTCCTTTCTAACCTCTTGGAGAGATCTCTGAAACTTTCAGGGATTGAGTAGGGCACCTCACTGCACCTCCTCCTCCCCTCCCCTCTTCCCCCTGTCCCCCCTCCAAAATAAAGTTTCCTGGAAAGAAAAATTCCTTCTTGATGGGTGTGGTTTGGTTTCATTACTGCAGGAGGTCAGAGGCCACTGAAAATTGCCCTGAAAAACTGCCCCCATAGGGAGCATTTTTTGGCCTGTATAAGCTCTGCATGCCATGTATAAGGTTAGCTAAATGTTTCAGTTTAATTTTTTTTAAATTTTTAATAGTGGTCAAAATTATAGATTATTATTTAACTGTACTCTCACTTTGATACAAAATCACCAGGGAGTTTCATTCCAACTCTAGCTTGCCTCTACTCTAGCTTCATGTAAAATAATACACCCTCGTGAGTGCAAAATCACCTGGAGGCGTGTAGTCCCAATCTCACTAAATATTGCCTTGGCAGAAAGATTCCCAATTAAAAATGTCAAGTGGGCGAGGAGCAAGGCACAATAATGTAGAAGGTTGCAGCGGAGCATCCCAGGTGAGGCCTGCAGCGTTGTTCTGCGCTGTGCTGGGAGTTGCGCTTTACTTGAACAGTTTGGACTGCAGCTTGTGCTTGAATGATAAAACAGCTCTGAGGGACAACCAGGACCTCAGACCCAACACCTCCTGGTCTGACCTCCTTGGGCATGACATCTGGGGCACTAACATCAGTGACAAGGACAGCCACAAGTCGTACAGGCCTCTCTGCTTGGCTACCTTCAGACTGAACTACCTGCTGCATGGGCTGGACCCCATGGGCTACCACCTGGTGAATGTGGTGCTCCATGCAGTGGTGTGCTATCTGTATGTGCAGCTCTGTGCAGTGGTGTTCAGCACCAACTCTGTGTGGCCAGCACTCAGTGCAGGACTGCTCTTTGCTGCTCACCCCATACACACTGAAGCTGTGAGTCTATAGGATGGCACTTTGACAACCTGTGAATGTTTACCATTCAACCATGAAGTGTGCTCACACATTGGGAAGAAAGTAAACAATGTTATTAAAGAAATTAATTTAATTGACATGTGAGTGGATGTCAACTATGCACAGCATGTAAGGAGGGCATACAGATTTGACTGTGTGGGGAAGTGTTCCTGAGGATGTGATGGACGACCACAAGTGGTGGATAATTTTCTCCTGTTGGTAAGTGGTAGCAGAATAGGCAGTTGCTGTTAGTGTAGGTGGCAGGTATGACATACTCCAAGACAATGCTGTGCTGAATAGTGTGCTCTGTCAGTATTCACTAGTGCTGTTGCAAATGTGCATTATTCTGCAGGTCGCTTGTTTGGTTGGCCAGGTAGATACCATAGCAGGACTATTCTATCTCTCAGCCATGCAGCAGTATGCCAAGTGTGTGTCCACATCTGTGGGGTTGGATCTATCTGTGGCCACACCCCTAATCCTCTGCCTGGCCTCTGCTCTCAGCAAGGAGCTTGGCATAGCCTCCTTCCTCATGTGTCCCCTCTACGAGTTCTTTGTGATGAGGAAGGTAAGATATTAATATAACTAGAAAAGTACCCATCCTACTGGTGGAGACAATAGCCACCCCCCCCCCCTCCCGAAAAATATTTTAGCCTGGCACCCATCCTATGGACAAAGACAACAAAGACCTCCCAATATAATTGTAGATCTGTTGTTTGCTATCTCATCCCAGATGCTTGGGCCTACAGGAATAAAAATAAAGTAAAGAGAAAACAGGAAGTGGTTTGGGTACAGTTTTGCTGATGTATATGTTTACATAATTGTAGTAGGTGGGATGGTTTACACGGGCATAGATTTGTCACCACAATCAGGGTTTTTTGGGGGGAAAAACTAGCCCCACAGGCACAGGCACGGTTCCATTTTGATATCCACCAAATTTTCTTATAACCACCCCTTTAGGCCCAAGCATCTGGGAGGAGTTAGTGAACAAACTAATTGTCACTAAACTTGTTATAATGTCCCCAGAGCGAGTCTCATCATACCCTAAAAATTGGAGCGCTTTAGGAACCATAATCTGGGAGTAGTCACCGGACAAACAAACAAACAAATAAGCAAACAAATTGAGAATGATAATAAGATTATCTTTGTACATGCCAACAGCTAGAGAGGTAAAATGGACTGCTGGTTCTTGACCAGTATCTTGCCAGCTAACCTTAAATAGATATGGGAACTGTTTTGGCTGTCCATGTAAATCCCTAAAGTGACATGCATCTCTCAATCAGTTGTGGATGAAAAAAAGATGAAAAAACCATCAAGTTTTAAATGTGCGTTGAGTCTCTCTTACAATTCCTGTCCAGTTTCTTTTTTATGAAAATATTAACTTTGTACTTAGCAACTGCTTTAGCTAGCCTATTGCCTTTGTCAATTCTCTTAGTTACACTGCAGAGCCCATACGTCCCAACTAAGCATGACGAGTTGGAGGGACAAAATTCATGAAAAGTGGGATTTCTACTAACACTGTGTACAATGTTTGTAGGAATAGAAAAAATTTTCCACCTGGAATGAATGTTTATCCCAAGGAAAAAATATTCAATATGTTTTGTGGGACAACGATTCGATTATTAGCTATATATTTCCCTGAGGTATAGAGGGTGTTATTGTTTAGGCTATTCACACAATGTGATTACTCCAAAATGATTAGTTTTCAAAATAGATTATATATGTTCATATCACATAAGTATCCCAACAATGTGTTGAGCACTCAAGTGAATTGCATTCTGTGGCCACTTTTTAGCCAATTCCAGATATCTATTTGTCAGGAAGAGGAATATATGTAGTTTGCTATTGTGAATGTCATAAGCCAAACTTCCCCCCCCCCCCCCTCAAAGTGGCACCCCTGGTGGGGTAAAAAGTAATTCATATTTTTATACAAAAAAAACAACAACCACAATTCCAAAATATTGGTAAAGTATTGTAAAGTTTAAGATATTATGACATGTTTCTAGCTACTGACATTTTTCTTGTTAATCTTTCAACGAACTAATCCAGAACATTGTCAAACTTTTATTTCCAAAGCACAGACAATTCCGTATGCATTAATGCTGAATAGTTGAGCCTTTCATCTTTCAGAGTCAATCGAAGGTAATTTTTAATACGTTTCAAAGCAGAAAAAGAGCTCTCCTGAACAGTTCATGACAAAAAGTGACAATTAAATGCATAGACAAATGTGCATGTTGGGAAAAATATCCACATTTTATTGTTGACAAATGGTTTGGAGCATTCTCAATGCAATAAAGGTCCCCTTATTATGTATTCTTGGAAATGAAGGATTTCCTCAGGGAAGCTCGTATTGAGGTTTTCTGGGTAGGTTTTCACCAGCCTCTCTGCTGCATCCCTCTATTGGTCACCATTTACTGACAAGAATTTTAAAGAAAGCCGAATTTGCCAAAAACTGCATCATATACTTCCAGCCTCTTCTGAAGTGCTGTGAACAAATGATCAATCATGGGAAGAAACACTGATACCCTAAAATTTTCTCTTCCTGAAAAAGCAGTATCTTCTGAATTGCTATCACTTCTTCTGAGTTTCACACTGCATTGTTTCTTTCTTTGAGTATCCTCTGTACACCGGTTCATGTTAATACCATTTTAATCTTCCGTTTCTCCTCAAAGTCCTCAAACACATCTGTTAAACTGGTGTCATAATTATACGATGACTGTAACAGCTTCATAACTTCATTAAGATGCATATTTGTGCTCTGCAGCTTTATGCTTGCCTGTTCAAACTTTTCCATGTGGACAGACCAGAACGCCAGTAAGATACAATTTTCTTGTGTGTGCTTTGGCTGTTTCATCCTGGTTTCCATATATTGCTTTAAAACCATCCTTAGCCTATCTAGAGCTAGTGTCACTCTGATGTTTGACAACAGGCAGGCTGCCAAGGGTGTGGACTAAAAGTTCCCACAGGTGAGTTGATGCACTGAAAAGCAGTAGACATTCTCTACCAATTCAAAGAACTTAGAAGAAAAAGAAATTCTGTCCACTGCAGAATAAATGACCAGGTTGAGGGAATGTGCTGAAGCTAGGAATGTATGCAGTAGTGCAGCAAGAGGATTCTTTTTCCCGAATTTTGGCTTGCAGTCCAGAGTATATGCCACTCATGTTTGACACATTATTATATGATTGGCCTCTACAGTCATTTAACTTTATCTGATGTTTTTCTAACAATGTGCAGATGCTATGTTGGAGCTCTGCAGCACTGTGACCCTTTATCTCAATGAACTGCACAAACCTTTCAACAGGCTGACTGTCAAGGACATATCGGAAATTACAACTCAGCTTGTCAGAGTGACTTATATCAAGGAGGGAGACAGACAAAAATTGAGTGATATTTAGCTGTTTTGATTTCTTCAATAGTAGTGCTCAATACTTCTTTCCCTATAATAGCTATGCATGCCGAGTAGGAACATAGGGGGGGGGGGGGGGGTCAAGGGGGCATTGCCCCCCCCCCAATATTTCTATGTAAAACAACACCCATGGTGGGCTACCTTTAAATCACCTCAGTATGGCTACAGTTTTATAATCAAAATTTGCCAAACTGATTATATCCAAACTCCACTGAACTCCACTGAACTCCACTGAACTCCACTGAACTCCACTGAACTCCACTGAACTCCACTGAACTCCACTGAACTCCACTGAACTCCACTGAACTCCACTGAACTCCACTGAACTCCACTGAACTCCACTGAACTCCACTGAACTCCACTGAACTCCACTGAACTCCACTGAACTCCACTGAACTCCACTGAACTCCACTGAACTCCACTGAACTCCACTGAACTCCACTGTGCTTTATCTCTCACACTAGTTCCTAGCCTCAGAAGACAGCTGTTTTAAGAGTTTCCCAATGACATATATACTCATAAATCAACAAGCAATCAGAACCCTTGTTCATGCCTGAGGTAGGAGTAACCATCACTAAGATGTGTTAATAATGAAATAAATAAAGACCACTCTATGTAATCCAATGCCAGAGTTTTCAAAGAGTCCTTTGTTGATTCAAATTGAAGCCCTATCCACACTAGAAACGGGCCTTCAGCATCACTCAGTTCAAAATGTTTTCTTGTGTCCATACTGGCATGGTGCTGAACCCTCTCCACATCACCTGTGTGTGTGTGGGCTAAACAATTGGCTGGCTATAGTAATTGGTTTTTCTTTACCACATATAGAAATTGGGTATTTCATATTCTGATGTGCTACATTGTTCTGTCTCTTTGAAATGATTGAAAACGTATTTGAGGAATTCAATGACACAGCAATGCTTAAACCATTGCATGTTATTACATATTCAGAGACAAAACTGATGGCCTTAATCTAAAGACATTGCCTCAGAATACATTCAAACAAATGAAAGAAGAGTTGGTTATTTTGGACAATATTGATTAGTATTTTCTTAACTTTGATGCATTTCTTCTTCTTTTTTCTTTAGTATAATTTCTCATAGTAATGACAGTGATAGATCTTAAGGTATGAAAACAAGTAATCATTTTAGGTATCTATCTCTTACCTTGTACATGATTCTTTTCATTTTGCCCTCCCCCCCCAATAATTTTTACTTTGCTACTCCGATACACACACACACACACACACACACACACACACACACACACACACACACACACACACACACACACACACACACACACACACACACACACACACACACACACACACACACACACACACACACACACACACACACACACACACACACATGTATATATATATATAAATGTGTATATGTATATATATATAGTATTAGACAATTTGATTTAATGATTTGCAAATCACGATTTGATTTCATTTATAATCATTTTCGCAAAAGTGATTTGATTGGTGATTTTGATTTGGAAAAACTCTGAAATATCAAATCAAATCTGATTACTGATAAAGTGGAAGGAACTTTGCATAACTTCAATTGAAGAATTCTCTGTGTTTATTTCTGCTAATCACTGTTTAATAAAATGTATTATGTAAATCTGATTCTATTAATCTGTTTAGCAATGGTGTAATTATGTGTGATCAAATTAATTTGTACTCTAATTGTATTTTGTTGTGATTTATTGATTTTGATAGGCCTATTCATCCTATTCATGATGTTATTATAGGAATAATCATCCATGCTAATAGCTGGGCTGAAGTACATATTCAAATTAGTTTAATGAGTCATTACTCATTAATCCTCTCCAAGCTCCACTTCCTGGTCGCTCTGTATGCTTCACTGTAAATTTCATAATTATTTTGACTGCACAGAACTACTAAACATGCAGGACTAGCTCTAAGAGAGTTACACTACTGCATTAATTGTCGCTCATCCTTTATAATTTGATAGGTGAAACCTTCATAGTCAGTGAATCCCTCAAACTATAATTGGTCCTTTTTCCAGTCCAAGAAGTATGTAAAGGCTTCTTTGGAAACATTTAAAGTTCCCCACAGACATTTTGAACACATCCATGTGTATTTAGTTGGCACTCTTCCGCAGTCTCAAGGATTCATCTACCTCTTCACCATTGTGGATCAGTTCACTTGTTGGCCCAAAGCTGTTCCTCTGATGGATATGACAACCCTTCCTGTGCTCCGGTTCTCATTGCTACTTGGATAACAAGGTTTGGTGTGCCGACTCATACCTCCTCCGGTAGAAAGTCACAGTTCACTTCTAAATAATGGACAGGTTTTTTTTTGGTGTTTTCATGAGCATAATTATTAAGATAAAAGTAGATATATTAAAAAGAAAAATGGGATGACTAAAAGTAAAATAGGTGAACATTAGAAAAAAAGGAAAAAAAAAAAGGTAGAAATTCAAACATAATTTACCCAGGCCTAATGTCAGGGACTCATTACTTATTAACCAGTTCTTAATGGGCAATGGGCAAAAGGACAATTATCAAGTCTATGGGCTGTCTTAACAGAATTATGAGCCCCTGGGCTAAGCAGCACACTGGGGCCCCTATCCTCCCAACTCCGAACAATAACAGACAAATGCTATGGCAGCTTCCAGAAAATTCTGTGAAAATTGAATTCCAAGATCTGAAAAAAGCCATGGCCCCAAAATGATAAATACCAGTTATTGTGAAATAGAACTAACATACATTTGAGAGAACATAGAAGTCCAGATTTGCACACTAAATGAGGTTCGTGACTCTGAAGATTCTCCACCAGTTCTGCAAGTCTCTCTATGTAGGCTTTTGGTCCATACAATCAGTTTTAAAGTGCAGGGTATTTCCAGATCATAACCAGATCCTCTGTTAACTTTGCTGCCTGTAAACTTTAGCCAATCCCTCCTTGACCTCTAGATGCAAAAATAACAACACTGACTGTAGGAACTATATTGTATGGCATATCAGTGGTGTAGCCAGAATAGAGTCAGTGAGGCACTTGCCGTAGTGTTAAAAAAAAAAAAAAATAAAAAAAAAAATAAAAAAAAAATAAAAAAAAATTTAAATTATATATATATATATATATATATATATATATATATATATATATATATATATATATATATATATAAACTAGCAGCATATACCCGGTGTTGCCTGGCCAATTTCAGTATGAACCATTATAGAAGCCACTCAAATTTTGGCATGGTTGGCCCTTTAATTAGCTTTAGGCAGCCATAACTACTTCCTGTTGGTGTGACTAATACCAAACCACACACACTGCCACACCTACTTTTAGTTAATAATGCTCAGCGAGTTTCTTGGACTCCATATGCTCAATTTAAGCCTGATTAGTCCATAAATGAGTTTTTGGAAGGTTTAATGATGTCCTATGGGTGTGGCAATAAAAAAAACACACCCATTGACACACATGGTTAGTAATGCTCACCCAGTTTCTTGGAAGTCTCATTCCAAATTTCAGTCCGGTTGGTTGTATGATTAGCTTTAAATAGCCAAAATAACTTACAGTGGGTGTGGCCAAGGACAGACCACACCCATATCTGTTTAATATTGCTTTCCCTGGTACTTGGAGACCACATGCCATATTTTTTCCTAATCGATCATCAACTAACATTTCAGCTATAATACCTTTGGATGTGGCTATGACAAAACTACACCCATTATCAGGCCCACATGTGTTTAGTAATGCTCACCCAGGTTCTTGAAGAGTACATGCCAAATTTCAGCCTTTTTAGTCTAAGTGATTAGCTGTAATGCCTAGACACACATACTCATGAACCAAAATATATATACTCAAGTGTGTTCGTAGATCTAATTTGGGTCCAAGTGTTATTCAGTATATATTTTTTGGCACTTTTTTGTTTTACACACCAATAAAAAGAGGTGTAACCAGGAGGGATTCCGCCCGTGTCACTCCAAATGTCAGGTAGTGTATGCATCCCATGTATTAAGTCTGTTCCTCCAAGGGTTTGTCTGGTCAAAATACCATTTTTGGCTTTTTTTTAGCCTGACATAAAAACAGTAATGGGTGTGGTCATATACATGTACTTAAAACATTCCATAGATTATATCAATTCCAGTAATATATGGGCTCATGGGTCTAACTCCCTAGGTGTTTTTGTTGCTGAAATACCATTTTTGGCATTTTTGGCATTTTTGGCCTTGCTGGACTTGCATAGGAAATGGAGCAGGTGTGGCCAGGTGGAACCCAGCCCATGTTACTCCCAGAGTGAAGTTGTATAAGCATACCAACTTTTAAATCTGTAGCTCCAAGGATTTTTCTGGCAAAAATACCATTTTTGGCTTTTTCTCGTAACCATTGTAACTGTTTTCAGAAAATTTTAGCCCATGTTTTAAGTTGGGTCAAAACCTATCATCATGCCAAGTTTCAGAGAAATCCATCCACAGGTTTTGGCCAGAATGATGGTACAGACAGATAGACAGACAGACAGACAGACATCTCCTTTTATATATGCAGGATACTAGCAGCATATACCTAGCATTGCCCGGCCAGTGCCAACATGAAACATTATAGAAGCCACTCAAATTTTGGCCTGGTTGGCCCTTTAATTAGCATTGGGTAGCCAAAACAACTTCCAGTGCTTGTGGTTAATACCAAACAGCACATATTGCCACACCCACATGTAGTTAATAATGCTCACAAAATTACTTGGTCTCGGTATGCCAAATTTTAGCATGAGTAGTCCATAAATGAGTATTTGGCAGGCATTATGATGTCCTATGAGTGTGGCCAGGACCGAACTACACCCAGTGACACACACACATGTGATCAGTATTGCTCACCCAGTTTCTTGGAAGTCTCATTCTAAATTTCATTCTGGTTGGTCGTTTCATTAGTTTGAATAGCCAAAACAACTTCCTGTGGCTATGGCCAGACCACACCCATATTTGGTTAATAATGCTTTCCTTGGTACTTGGAGACCACATGCCAAAATTTTGCCTGATTGGTCTCTGATTAACTTTTTTTTTTTTTTTTTTTTTTTTAAAGCAAAAATTACTTCCTGTTGATGTGGCTATGACCAAACTTCACCCATTACCATACCCACGTGTGTTTAATAACATTCACCCGGGTTCTAGGAGAGTATATACCGAATTTCAGCCTTTTTGGTTCAAGTGTTTAGCTGTGATGCCTAGACACAAACATATTTACAAACCAAAATCTATATTAAAGTGTGTTTGCTGATCTAATGCCTTTGGTCCAAGCATTATTCGGAAGTTTTTTTTTTACACACCAATATGAAAAGGTATAGCCAGGAGGGATCCTACCCATGTTTCTCCCAATGTCAAGTTGTGTATACGTACCATATATCAAATCTGTCACTCCAAGGGTTTGTTTGGCCAAAGTACCATTTTTGGCCTCTTTTGGGCCTGACATGAAAACAGAAATGGGTGGGGTCATTTCCATGCACTTGAAACATTCCCCATATTATATTGATTCCACATATATATGGGTTCAAGGGTCTAACTCCCTAGGTTCAAGTGTTATGGTTGAAATACCATTTTGACATTTTTAGCCTTATACAGGGAAAGTAGGTGTGGCAAGGTGGGACCCAGCTAATGTTATTCTGAGAGTGAAGGTGTATATACATACCAAGTTTTCAATCTGTAGCTCCAAGGGCTTTTCTTGCAAAAATACCATTTTGGCTTTTTCTTGTTAATATGGCAACCATTTTCAGAATTTTTTAGCCCATGTTTGAAGTTGGGTCAAAACCTATCATCATGCCAAGTTTCAGAGAAATCCACCCACAGGTTTGGCCAGAATGATGGTACAAACATACAGTCAGACAGGCAGGCAGGCAGACAGACAGACAGACAGACAGACAGACAGACAGACAGACAGACAGACAGACAGACAGAGACATCTCCTTTTATATATATATATATATATATATATATATATATAGGAGATAGGATATGTATATATACATACATATATATATCAATATATATGTATGTATCTATGTATATCTATATCTATATATATGTATATCTATGTATCTCTATCTATCTATCTATCTATCTATCTATCTATCTATCTATTTATCTATCTCTCTATCTATATGCTATTAGTTACTTTATAAATCCAGAGCTGTGCTTAATTTTAGAAAGAGAAATGCACACAATTGAAGCAAATTGCATAATAGAGCTTGATCATTGATTATTGAATGCAGGGATCCTTCCACTACCCTACTATGACATTAATAGAGATTTTGTGGTTTATCTTGGGCAGACCTCTGATAGAGGACAACCTCTCTACAATGGACAAGCAAGTGGATCCCAATGGGTCCTTTCTTTGGAGGTCCCACCGTATTCCCCTACTGATCCCTCCCCCCAAGAAAAAAACCCTAGCTGTGTCACACCACAACACCACAAAAAAGGAGGGTGGGGGGGGGGGGGGGGGGGTGGAGAGAGAAGAAGAGTTTATTTATTCGCCTATGCTGGTGCCCCCCCCCTCCCTCCTCCAGAGGTGCCCAGTGTGCCCATTAGGTAAGACAGCACTGTTTATAAGTATTTAGTTTGATAAACTTGTGGTAGATATATGTATGTAAGTTGGGATTGACACTATATTTATTGGTGGACAATATTTTTTGACCTTATATTGATGTTTCATAAGGGCAGGCTGGTCCCATATAAAGGGACCATACATGCTTGATTTGTTTTACAATTTTACTTTGCTAAAATTGGAGTTAAAAACTTCACTTGAGCATAGTCAATGTCAGGGTAGACAACTCTGATATTGGACAGTCATTAGTTTCAAGTCCTTCACTTTCCCTTGGACTGCAAAATTCTCTCTGAGTAACAACCAGAGAGCATGTTCAGTCTAATCAAGGCATCATTGACACACTGGCTCACATCATTTAACAAGCTTGCCAATGTCAAGCAATGAACCACTTCGGGAAGGAGAACATGTGATGTCCTTATTTCTAAGAAAGACATAGTAAAATGGCATCTGTGTCCCTGTGTATAGCAATAACAACTGTATGCCTGCTTTTAGGCTGTATTTATACACAGTCACATTCCTGAACTGAAACTAATGGAACCTTACCCAGTAGTCTGAACACTGGGCCACCTCTCAGTCTCCTGAGGGGTACCAACCTGAAATACACAGGAATTGATCAACTTTACATATCTTATATAAAGCCAAATGATAAAAAGAAATTGTTTTCAAATACGATATAAAAATAAACTCTATTCACTTTGGTTTTCTATAAAGTTCCCTTTGATTAGGTTAATAAACTTCTACCCAACTCAGTGGAATATGCATTGGACTAGGTCACTCCTGCTATGGGTTTATGGAGCTGAAGAAAGAAATGAAACAAATTCTTTTGTTTACAGTAAAGGAAGAGTGTTTGAGTTATCTACATTAAATTTAAACTAATTTTTAAAAAAATTTTTTTTCATGATGTGCCACAATCATTTGCTTCAATCACTCACATGATCCATGATTGAAGCATTTGTGCTTATTTAAATTATCTCCAATGTCATTGAATATTTTATATGACTTTGAAAAACAGGGTACAGAGATTACATTGCATGTGGAATTCTACTTCAGCCAACACAGTATTATTAATTCATCCCTCTCTGACTTCACCATGGATACAAAAATATTTGTGATTAATGTCCAGATATGACTTCAAAGGGAATATATGGCCACAAAAATATAAAACTGAGCTTGTTTGTATGTGGAGTTCTAATCAAGTAAATACAGTAACTTAATCCTTCCCATCCTACACAACCAGCACCTCCCCCACACAGAACATCACCTGGAATGCTGTAAACTAAGTCAAGTCCTAACATCAACAATAGATGCCTAAACGTGGACCATGCTGTCATAGGTGATTGGTAACTACTGTAGACTGCGTTGGACTAAAAGTGCATGACACTCTGGGATTCAATGCTACTACCAGATCATAGGGCACACATTTAGCCATTCATATAGCTAGGCAGAGCTCACTTGTTATGCCTTGACATTTCTCCACTTCAGGATTATAGGCAATACTTTTGATTCCTTGCCAAACAGACACTACTTCATTTTTGGTTCAACTTCCGGTTTGCTATCTTGAGTTGCTGTTTTGTTCCACTCTGTTCTGCTTAAGTTACCACAGACAGTCATTGTGGAGGGTATTGAGCAACTGAACACAATGGAGTAGGAAGGTGAACACAGTAACTTAATCCCTTCCATCCTACACAACCAGCACCTCCCCCACACAGAACATCACCTGGAATGCTGTAAACTGGGGAATCTTTTCAGACATAAAACACATGAGGGCATGATAATGGGTGTGATTTCCCACAGCTACACCCACAAAAAATTACAATTTAAAGCTACAGAATTATAGCAGACATCAAAAGAATGGCAGTGAGGTTGTGAAAGCAATGGCATGGTTAGTTTATTTCTATAAGAAGTATTCTGGGCATGGCTGGCAAAAATGACAAAATGTGCCTTTCAGGCCAATTAATGGGAGCAGCTGATTTATGGGGGGTGGGGGGAATGTTTTTGCAGTTGCAGTGGTGTTGCAGGTATACTGCATAGCTTGGGTTTCATTATCAGGAAAGAAGAAAGGAAATTTAAGGAGTATTGTGTGCAAGCAGCTTCTTGGTGTTGTCCAAATTACAAGTGTTCACACCATAGAGCAGCCAAATTGCTAGGGAGCAAGGATTCTTCAAAGTCAATTTCAAAAAGGTAAATATTTTAGATAATTGATAAGTAAAATACATGTTACTAGGTTTTTAGGAGCAGATAGGTGGTTGTGTATTGGTAGTATGGTCATTATAGGCTGAGAGTAAGAGCAACTACATTGAAAAATAACCAGAAGTGAAAAAAGGAATAATGAAGTTGTGTGTGGTTGTGTTGCTTGTGCAGAGCAATGCACAGTCCACTATTAGATGTAGTGGTTGATGTTTTTTGTGGTTGTATGGAATGCAAAAATTTCCATATAATCAACAACCCACTTTAGACTGAAAAAAATCAAAGGACCCGAAAAGAAGAATTAAAAAAAAGTCTAGCAATAATATTAAGAAGTACATTAAGTGTTGTCAGCATTCCAGATAATAAAAAAAATTCAGAGGGCGAATTTTGACAGAAATTTTAAAAAGTGAATTTATCAATAATTTGGTTAGTGAAATGCATGTTTCAAAGTTTACTAGAGTACTTTTGTGTTGATGACATACACAGTGATGGTTTACAAAATACAAATAACCTAAGGAGAGGGAGAGGATGAGGATTAAATGCAGTCTAGAATAGAAACACCAACCTAATAAGTTGGAGTGAAAAGACCATGTTATGTAATAGCTATTATCTCAGGAGCTGTGTGTGAAATGACCTTAATTAGAAATGAATAGATGAACATAATACATCCATTTAGAAAAAATACATGTGATTGAAAAAACAAATAATTATAATAGTAGGAACAAAAATGTAAACCAGATCTGAAATGTAAAATGCATTATATTGTACAGTAATAATACACATAAAACATGATAATTGTTATCAATTAATGATTTACAACTGTTCAGGAATAAAATAAATGGGCAACTTAGAATTGAAGTATTACACTTCATATATATGTGATGTATTTCTCATTAGCATATATTGTAGAGGAGCTAAGAATTTAACAGCAACTGTTTAGTGAAACACTTTTAACTCAAGGACAGGAACGTCTCCTGGTTGACACTACCAGGCACAGAGACATGTATATTACCATTAACCATTAGGATAAGTACCTGCTGATACCAATAATAATATGTTTTTACAGACGTACAGTACATCTGAGGAAGAAACTCCTACTCAATGGCAAGAATGTCTCATGGTCGATGCTACCAGGTATGGTGACATGTATATAGCTATTAGGATAAGTACCTGCTGATACCAATAATAACATGTTTTTACAGACATGCAGTACAAGAAACACCAATAGAGCGCCAAGGCCATCTTCTGGATGAACTACAATGATGAAATATTTAATAGGAGTCTCATGGACCTTGAGGACATGGTTCTTAACCTTGGTGGCACAGAAATAAGAATATATGGACTACATCAGCCCCAACGCAACCATATCATCGAAGTTCCACAAGAAGTTGTATGTGAAACATCATACGACATCGCCAATCTAGATTCCTATGTGGAAGAAAATGAGGGAAAACTCTTACAAGATCAGCGACAAGCCAACGATACTATTACAGATGCTGTCAGAAACCACAAGGTTGTGATTTTCTTTTTAGATGCCCCAGGTGGTACAGGTAAAACATTTGTGACAACTCTGTTGTTGGCCAAAGTGAGACAGCAAAGGTTAATTGTCATTGAAGTAGCTTCGTCAGAAATTGCAGCTGCATTATTGCCTGGAGGTCACACTGCCCATTCCTCCTTCAAGCTCCCACTTAACCTTGCCACGAAGGATAGACCAATGTGCAACATCAGCAAAGGAACTGGAACATCTCAGGTCTTGCAAAATTGCCAACTGATAATATGGGATGAGTGCACAATGTCCCACAAGGCAGCCTTTGAAGCTGTTGACTGAACCCTGCAAGACATTCGCGGCAACAACAATATCATGGGAGGTGTCACACTGGTGTTAGCAGGTGATTTTCGGCAAACCTTGCCTGTCATTCCAAGAGGTACAAGGGTTGATAAGCTGAAGGCAAATGTAAAGTCCTCCTACTTCTGGAAAAATGTGAAAAAGCTCTCTCTGTCCACCAATATGAGAGTACACCAATTGGGAGATCAGTCTTCAAGAGCATTTATGAATAAGCTCTTTATACTGGGAAATGGCAATGCGGCAACCGATTCAGAAGGTATCTCGCTATCCCGCAGAATTCCTCAACTCTTTGGATATACCAGGCATTCCACCTCATAGTCTTCCACTGAAGGTGTGTGTGCCAGTCATGCTGATAAGGAACATGGACCCACCCACACTCTGTAATGGAACAAGGTTGGTAATAAAGAAGCTGATGCCTCAAGTCCTAGAAGCTACCATCATAACTGGAATTGGCAAGGGTGGAGATGTATTTATTCCACGTATACCAATCATTCCCTCTGATTGGCCATTTCAATTTCCCCTAAGACTCAGTTTCGCTATGACAATTAACAAGGCCCAGGGACAAACATTGACAGTAGCTGGTCTGCACCTGACCACTTCCTGCTTTTCTCATGGCCAACTTTATGTGGTAGCATCTTGGGGGAGTGGGAGGCAGAGCAACCTATTTGTACTTAGCTCTGAAGGAAAAAAAAGAAATGTTGTTTATCAAGAAGCCCTGCAGTAAATAGTAGCTGTACTATTTTGTTCTAAATTATTCCATAGTGTGACTGCATAATGAACAATTCCATCAACTATATTTCAATTATGAAATCTGAAAATGTATTTGAAAATATAAAAAATAAACAGTATACACTTTGAACGATGCCTTAACATGGTAAAAGACTTATGTGGTATAGATGATTTCTGTAACCAAAAGCACTCACATAATAACAAAAACAATCCATATTTCCATCTCAAATGAATAATATCATGTGCTATTGGGTTAGTTTCATGCTAAAATAAGCCCAAAACGGTACTTTGGTCAGACAAACCCTTGGAGGGAACTACAGACTTTAAACAATGTATGTATACACAACTTGACCCTGGGAGTAACATGGGCTGGATTCTACCTGGCCACACCTTTTCTTCTTGCTGTGTAAGGCAAAAATGCAAACAAATGGAATTTCTAAATACTTGGATGTAGGAAATTGGACTCATGACACACACATATATATACTTTTTTTAATCCGCTTCTCCTGGGGAACATTTACATAAACCATGGTTAATTGGCAAGGCGTAGGTGTACCAATCGGAAACTTTAAGGTTCCACTTCTTCCTGGTTTATACTGTGTGAATCTGTATGTATTTAATAACATTGTATGTGTGCATGTATGTGTGCATGCGTGTGTGCGTATCTACTTAACCACAAATGTACCAAACTAAGTCAATGTCACTCTTCAGAGTAGACCATCCTTCACCATAAAATGTGTTTTTAAACTAAAAAAAATTTTTTCAACTTTCCCTTTGTATTCCTGTTTTTCTTTTCTTTGAGTGATTTCTGTAATGTTTCATATAACATTACCAGGGCAATACTGGGTATACGCTGCTAGTGTATATATATATATTATATATATATGTATATATATACACACACATAATACATACATAGAAGATATATATATTCTATATCTATAAAAGTAGATGTCTGTCTGTCTGTCTGTCTGTCTGTCTGTCTGTCTGTCTGTCTGTCTGTCTGTCTGTCTGTCTGTCCTCAATTTGAGCTTGAATGGTTGAAGTTAGACCCACATATATTTAAAATCAGTGTCACCAGAGGAATGTCATCAGCATATGTATATAACCACACCTCTTTCTATATTAAAAGAAACCAAAAATTGTACCTTTGCCAGAAAAAAAGAATGAAACATCAGACCTAAAGCTTTACAGGCACAACTTGACTCTGCAAATAACATGGGGTGGGTCCCATCTGGCCACACCCCTTCCTCTTTGTGTGTAAGGCTAAAATATGTGAAAAGTGGTACTTCACAAACACACTTTGGCCTAATTATATGTTCACTTTTGCTTTAAAAGTCGATAGCATATGTCATCAAAGTAGACACTTTAGTGACTACAGCCCACCAAATGTGGGCCAAGAAACCGCCCATTGGGGGTGGGGGGGGGGGGGAGGTGGGGTTTTTCACTAGTATATTATATAAAAGGTTAGTTGTGTCTGTCTCTCTGTCCGCATTGTAGGATTTTGAAAACTGCTGGACTGATCAGGATAAAATTTGGCATGAGTGCTTTGGGTGGGCGTGGGATGGTTAATACATAATTAAATTTTGAATTGTCACATTTCAGTCATTTATCTTTTCTGTTTGTGCATAACCACTGTGAGGGAACCAATGGACCAATTGACAAGAAATTTGGCATGAGCACTTGGGATGGGTGTGTGATGGTTATTCATAATTAAACTTTGAATTGCTTTATTTTTAGTCTATCTATCCATCTATCCATTTCTATTCTGTATAACCACTGAGATTTAGAGAACTGCTGGGCCGGTTGGGATGAAATTAGGCATTAGGACTTGTTAGTAGGTGTGGGATAGTTATCACTTCATATTACATCAATAATTTTTTTTTTTTTTTTTTTTTTTTTTAATTGCCATATTTTGTCCACCTATCAATCCTTTTGTATTAGTGCATAATTACTGGGAATTAGATAATCACTTGGCTGATTGGGATGAAATTTGGCATGAGCTATTAGAGTGGGTGGGGTGATTCTTACATAATAAAATGTCCAATCTAAGTATTTTGCCTATTTACCTATTTTTTCTATTTGTGTGTAATTACTGGGGAGATAGTCTCTCTAGCCAGACCCTTTGTCCTAACCCTCCACTGGGGAAGGGTCTGGTATATTGAGCATACTAACCTCTGTATCATCATATTTAATTTCAGCAGGATGAAATCATTATAACTTACCCATAATTTATCCCACCTGTAAATACTATTCTGAAGGAGTTAAAAAATTAAATTTGCTACTTACCTGCCGCTATAAGGTTGCATGCCAAATTTGCTCAGCATAGCAAAACCACATGCCCCCCTAAGAAGTACAAAGTATGCTCCTCCAGATTCTGGAGGAAGATATGACATCGGTACAGGCAATATAGTGACTCTTCCTGGGCGTGGTTGGGTAAAGAACTGGCTCGGAAGATTGGGATAAACATTGAGGCACGCACAGTTGGGTCTGTGCGCGGGATAATTTTAAAATAATAACATTCAGAATTGCAGACTTTCCACTAGTTATTTCTTTTCTTCTTTTTGTATTAACTGCTTGGCGGACTAATTGAGCCCCCTTCTACCAAACCAAGATCTGCCTCTCAGTTGTTCAGTTAGCTATTAGTTGGTTAGCAACTTGTTTCAGAATCTAATTGGGAGTTGAAAGAGAAGATTTAAAAAAAAAAAAAGAGAAAAGAATATTGCCTAATAAAAATGGCAATCCTGCGAGGAGCTTTGCAGGATGATGGAGATGGTTGCAGCAGTGCAGCGGGAGTGGGAGTGCGGCCTGCAGCGTTCTTCTGCGCTCTGCTCGGAGTTGTGCTGTACTTCAACAGTTTGGACTGTGGCATGTGCTTTGATGATGGAGCAGCTCTGCAGAGCAACCAGGACCTCAGACCCAACACCTCCTGGTCTGACCTCCTGGGTAATGATTTCTGGGGCAGCAACATCAGCACCAACTTCAGCCACAAGTCGTACAGGCCACTCTGTGTGGCTAGCTTCAGACTGAACTACATGCTGCATGGGCTGGACCCCATGGGCTACCACCTGGTGAATGTGGTGCTCCATGCAGTAGTGTGCTATCTATATGTGCAGCTCTGTGCAGTGGTGTTCAGCACCAACTCTGTGTGGCCAGCACTCACTGCAGGACTGCTCTTTGCTGCTCACCCCATACACACTGAAGCTGTGAGTCTATAGGATTGCACTTTCACAACTTCTGAATGTTTATCACTCAACCATGAAGTTTGCTCATGCATTGGGAAGAAAGTAAACAATATGTGAGTGGACATCAGCTATGAACAGTATATGAGAAGACATTTATTGTAAGAGTGTCAGTGTGTGAAGGAGGGGAAGTGTTCCTGAGGATGTGATGGATGACCACAAGTGGTGGATGAGTGTGTCCTGTTGGGAAGTGGTAGCAGAATAGGCAGTTGCTGTTAGTGTAGGTGGCGGGTGTGGCAGACTCCACGACAATGCTGTGCTGAATAATGCGCTCTGTTAGTGTTCACTAGTTCTGTTGCAAATGTGCATCATTCTGCAGGTCGCTAGTTTGGTTGGCCGGGCAGATACCATGGCAGGACTATTCTATCTCTCTGCCATGCTGCAGTATGCCAAGTGTGCATCCACATCTGTGGGGTTGAGTCTATCTGTGGCCAAACCCCTAATCCTCTGCCTGGCCTCTGCTCTCAGCAAGGAGCTTGGCATAGCCTCCTTCCTCATGTGTCCCCTCTACGAGTTCTTTGTGATGAGGAAGGTAAGATATTAATATAATTGTCTATAAACATGCCAACAGCTAGTGAGGCACAATGAACTGCTATTGCTTGACCAGCATTTTGTCAGCTTAACTTTAGTAGCTATGGTAACAATAGTGGGAGGTCATGCAATAACCTTCTAGCCTTTTCTATAGTGCCATGCACATGCATTGCTGAAGCAATTGTGGCTGATGTGGGGCAAGGAAAAAAATCAACCACAAACATATCTTCAGTCTTCCATTGAGGCAATGACGGAGGAGCTGGCATCTGCTCTGCTGCAGGTGAAGGTCCTTTCTGAAACTGCTTAGCAATATTTTCAAGTTTTATGCAGAGATTATACAATTCACTGGTCAGAATTGTGGAGACTATACAACTTTCAAGTCAAATTTTACATTTTTGGAACACTTCTGTAGGAGAGAAACTCAGCCACCTTCCTTCCATATTTTATCACAGCTTATTTCAGTGTTTGAGCAAAATGTAATTCATATAAGCGATATTAAGTTGTGCATGTGTGCGCGCACGTGTGTGCATGCATGCCTTCTGCCCGCATGTATGTATGTATGTATGTCCTATCATCATGTCCAAACAGCTAAATAGATTTATATGAAACTTTACAGTTATGGTCCTTGGCTGCTTGACTAGGTTTTTCACTCTGGAGTATAATGAAAGTGGCACCCATGGATGGGGGAAAAAAATTCAGATTTCCATGCAAAAAAAAAAAAAAAAAATGGAGAAAGGAAGCCTGCAAAAGTCATGGCCAAAGGCATAGGTTTTCTAAGCTGGAAATCCTGGGTCCTTAATCCAGGTCTAGGTGATATTTTTTCCCCCTTCCTGTTTCTTCGTCTTTCCTCTCCCTTTTTTCCATTCTCTTTTTCTTCCTTTTTTTCCCTTCCCCTTCCCCCTTCTCTCCTTCTGTTCTTCTTTTATTCCTCCCCACCCAAGGCCCTCCCCTCATTCCCACCCCTTATTTGCTGTCATATATATATATATATATATATGTATATATATTATTGGTTCTTTAACAATTCAGTGCTATTGGAATTTTTTTTCAATTGAAAAACATTTTACAGCCTTTTTAAATTTGTTGATGTTTTTGTCCATAAAAGTCAAAAGACATTTTAGAGAAAAATGGTTAGATATCAAATGTGTTCCATTTCTTAAAACATTTTTTTTTTTTTACTTCACCAAAAATGTATCCTCAACATGGAACAAATCCAGGTGCATGTACTGTATTATTTTGAACCTTATTTCATTGTTGTGCCTAATTCTCAAGGGCTGCACATGTGGTAGCAACCACTTAAGAACCACTAGGGCTTCCTATATAAAGAATACCACAAAGGCTTGTGGTTGCTAGCCATATCTAACCACTATTGATATAGTGCAAGTGGTACAGGGAATTTATTCTTTTCTTACATTTTGGATGGCCACTTAAATTTTGCCTAAATTATGTAGATTATGCAGTTTTCCCTGGAGTACACATGCACAATGCACTCATGTAACCAGGCTCAGATTATGCAGTTTTAACTTCCAAGACGCATAATATTATGCATCTGGAGATTCTGTGGTCAAGAAGGCTTCTAAGTCTAATGTTTCTATCCATACACCATCACCTCCCTATTCTGAAGTGATTAGGGCCATTATTGGTCCAACAAACCATTCTGTAATTCAATCACCCATATCAAATTCTCAGACACATTCCTTCAGCAGTCTGAAGATTTCCATTCCCAATCGTTATCATTCCAACTGGAAGCTTAAGTCAAGAAAGATGGTAAGTTTCCTTTCAACTGGTTAGCCCAAGATCTAAGCCTTATCTCATCCTTCCTCACCAATGTTGATAGTTACTACATGACCACCCCATGATGGATGATATTAGGCTGGGAAATATAATGGCCAAACACATCCTCCAAGACTATCCATGTCAACTTTAATAATATAGTCGATGTCATGACAAGTCTACCTAAAAGGAGCAGCCTCACCCAACCAACAGTTGTTAAACCAGACATGAACCTGGAAGAGTGAGCTTGTGAAGCTGCGTTATTGAGAGAATGTTGGAAGTCGATACAATCAGATACACATGAGAATGACATAGGATTCGCTGCAATACATTATATGCCACAAATGAACCATTTGGTAAGTGCCTTCCATCTGCTTCCAATGATGAGTGATTCTGTACCTCCTCAGAGTGATCTTGTAATTGAAACTTCTCAGCACTTTCATATTCAACAGCCATCCAATCTGTCTCTCTCCCCCCCCCCCCCCCCTCCATCTTTCTCTTTCTCTTCACACACCAATGACTCTTCCTCCCTCAACTTATTAAAAAAGGATATGACTAGAATTTTGTCAATGGAACTCACAAAGCCTAGTCAATAGATTGATCCCATTTTCTTCTTACATTAACTCTATTCCCTACAATGTTGTAACTATCACTGAGACATGGCCTTCTGCCTTGCACTAACTCAATATCTCCACACAACACAATGTATTGCACACTGACAGATGTTCAAGAGGAAGATAAGGAGTGCCTGTAGCTGTTGACCTCTCCCTTGCAGTACAACTGCACTCAGAATTTCTCTTTTGAAGATCCTGTACTTATGATGGGTGACTTTAACCGCACTGATATTTGGTTCACACTACACGACCCTTCCTTTCCTAAATTCGATAGCGAAGTTTTTGATTGCAGCCTTTACAAAATAGTCAACTGCTCAACTCATGCAAAGGGACATACACATGACCTTGTGCAAACGAATACTCATGACTACCTCAGTGATCTTAGGTAGACTCCCAACAAAATTTTGGTATCCAATCTGATTCTATCTTGTCCTCATCTAGATCTGTGTCTACTGTTCCCCACTCTGTCCACAACTACTCAAAAGATGATTGGGAAGCTGTGCTGGACTGTCTATTGAATTGCACCTTTTCTGATGTATATTTTAAACAGATATGATTAAAATTGCCTAGAATCTCCTGGAGAATATCATCTTTCAGATTAATATTCTCATTATTCTTAAAGTAACCATGCATTCCAATCAGCATTCTTAGTGGTTCAGACATTTTAACATTATTTAAAGGAACTGCATCTTCTAAGATGTAAGCACCGATCACACTCTTCACATTGATACTATTCACAAGCTTGACACTTCCGAGCAAGTTCTCCAAGATAAAATAACTTTAACTAAATATATCTTCGAAAAGATTAAGTCAAATTATTTGCATTCATCAAATTATAAGATATACTGCTATGTCAGTAGTATCACTTCAAAGTCTTCCATACCATCAACAATGCACTTTAATGATTCATTGTCTCACACAGACACATCCAGGGCCACTCTAACCATTTCTTCAACTCTGCATTCATCAACCCAAATGTGCGTACTGTTCCTTGGGATGACGACTTGCAGAATTCTAAACCTACACTGAGCACTATCTCCATCTCTGACACAGACAGACATGTATGAATGACTCTCTTGTAGTTCTTAGCCCAACCGAAGAAGCTGGCGTAGATATCATTGCCCCCAATGTTCTTAGTTACTGTGCTGTACCACTCCATTTGACAAACTACCATTATCCTCTTTCTGCCTAAGTGGTCACACGATACCTGCTCCATATATACGTACATCTCATTACATCATCTACCATAAAGGTGACATCTGTTACCAACTGTTGACCTTTGTATTACATCCAAGGGATTTGAAAGGATCACACATGAAAGATCACATACTTTGCGTCTTCCGGAGTGGTTGGGCCTTCTGTATGGCAGGTCTACTACTCAGCAGCTTCTACTCCCTCTCGACTAGTTTCACAACTCTTTTGCAAAGAATTTACGAATGAAATCAATTTATATTGTTTTAACAAGGCCTTCGACAAAGTTCAACAAGACTTACTACTTCTTAAACTAAAATCTGTTGAATAGATTGCACTGTGTAGCAATAATATCCAGTTGTTCTAATTAAACTACCTCTTTTATTTAAAGTCTCACAGGGTAGCATACTAGGTCCAATATGTCTGGCTGTCTGTCTGCCTGTCGGTCAGTCGGTTGGTCGGTCGGTAGATCGGTTGTCTGTGCAGACTAGAACTCCTTCCAAACCGTTGGAAGGATCTTCATGAAACTTCAGGGATTGATTAGGGCACCTCACTGCATGTTCTTGCAAAAAGTTTTGTTCAGACTGAGTGGCTATGGATATATATATTTTTTAATAGGTGTGGTTTAGTGATATGGAACACTAACTCATGACCAAATTCAATAAAATTTGGCATGTTAATTAATAGTATCATGTTGTTGTTGTTTTTTAATAAATGAGATTAGTGTCAATAATCCCTACAGGATGACAGAGGCTGATTAAAAAAGCCGCCCATATGGTGGATTTTTTTTTGGCTATTTCATTTTAATGGGAATTTTGAAAGAACTACTATAAATTATTTGGTTTTTGGTTAGTGAAATACATGTCAGGTATCCGAGAGTGGATAGGTGGTTGTGTGTTATTGGGGTGGCACAATCACAATGATTATTCCATGAGGAAAATGGTTACAAAATTCAAATAACCAGATTCACAAAGAATAGGGGGCATCTGCCAAATGAGGAATATTGAACACAGAACAGAGGGAGATGGTAATAAGGTAGATGGTCAAAATCTGAGGAAAAAGGGAGCTTGGTTGGAGGAACCAGTTTCACTTAAGGGCAACTCTACCTAGCTGCACAAATATGTCCATATATTTAGTTCACCATTTTCTTCAAGGCAAATTTTCAAAAATCTCCAGATACCTGGAGTGTGAAGTTGTCAGATCTGAGAACACCAATAACACACTCAGTCTCAAATAAATGATTTTATAAGACTTTGGTAAATAGAGAAGCAGGTGTGGTGTGTAGGATATATTTTTTGGACATGGATAAAGCATTGCCAGTGTAGATGAAATTAATTCAAATTAATATGATTTGGATGCATGTTTTGCCTTCATGAAGTAGTTTGAATTGATTTGAATCAGATTTTATGCAGTGAGGACAGGTCTTTTTGAGCCCATGAGATGAATGTGTGAGGACAACAGGTATAACTCTCCAGTAGTTGATATCAATGGAGCAATGGTCATAGTATGACACCTTCACTACATCCAACGCAGAGCATATGTGAAAGCTGAAAAAAAAAGTTTATGATTTCACGATTGTGGGAGAGAACCATAGAGAAATGCACTAGTAAATGATATGATGCCATGAGCTTCATGAGAAAGGGCTGGGATATATGGAGTGTGAAAAAAACTACGTGATATAACCTTGCTACTGTCAGACACTTGCTCCTTCACAGTAGCCGGCCTGTGTAGATACCCATGCTTTCATTCTACCACATACACTCACTCTCAGCTAAACTTCATTGTTCTCCAGTCCAAACAGAGATCAGTCCTCTTCAGCTAAATAGGTCTCCAATGATTGATAGTATAACACTTCACTAGACATTCAATCATCAATCACCTTATAGTTATAGTGTTCCTTAATACACAATATAGTAACCAATTCACATTATTATTCATTGAACCAATCAACATGACAATCTTGTATTAATTTGTGTCTTCAAGAGTGAATGTTCTTGCATGTCAGTGCCACATTCCCTGACACCCACCAATACTACAATGTTAGGTGAGCAATACCTGGTTGTTTTTAAAAATATTTTTAGTCCTCATTCTTACATATGTATGTATACAGGCATTACCATGTGTTTACCATCTTCTTTCACATCAGATGTCACTGTTCTCAATTGTGCCTCTACTTCATCAACTTAGAAGAGGAGATCAGCCATCTTGGTTTGTACCCTTTGTGCTGAGGACTCTGTTGTTTGGAGGTGGTGGTCTCCTTTTTGTAGCCTTTCGTGTCCTCCTCAACAATGGACCACCAACCTTTTCAATGTGAGGTCTTGATGTGATACACACATGACACTTACATATGTTCATGCCTATATGTAGGACACACCCTGTGAAATGTGGAGTATGTATCAGATCCTTACCTTGTAAGGTTATCAACCTCTTACTTTTTATTAGTATTCCTTTACGTAGCATCATTAATCATTTGTGAGTCCTATACATGTTGATACTAATTAACTTAATGCTGCCTCAAATGTTGTTTGTATCTCAGTATCCACAACCCTGCCATGGGTTTCCCCAGTCCTTACCGACAGCTCCACTGGTCCTACCTCGTCTACTACAACCTCTTCCTTCTCTTCCTCCCATCCCATCTAAGTGCAGAGGTCACCATGGGCACAATCCCACCCATCAATTCTCTGGATGACCCCCGGAATGTACTCACTCTGGTGACCTTTGTTACCTTGACCTTGCTAGCCTGGCAAGCCATCAAGGTGCACAAGAGATGCTTGACCTTTGCCCTGTGTCTGATGGTCTTCCCCTTCCTGCCTGCCTCCAACCTCTTCTTCCCCGTTGGGTTTGTGGTGGCTGAGAGGGTGCTCTATCTGCCGAGCATGGGCTTCTGTCTGCTCATGGCTCTCGGCCTGCACACACTCAATAAATTACAGCCCTTTCTCGTGAAGCTGATGGTGTTTTATCTTCTACTTGTGCACTCCTTTAAGACTCTCTCCCGCAATCGTGCCTGGTTCTCCAATAATGAACTGTTCAGAGCAGCTATTGTGGTTCACCCTAACAATGGGAAGATGTATAATAACCTGGCTACCTATTTTGGGTTGTCGGGCAACAAGTCGCTCGTCATGCCACTGTTGAACCATACAGTGCATGTGGAGCCCCATTTGATCTCGGCACACAGAGAACTAGCCTTACTCCTGCGCAGTGTCAACAATATGACAGAGGCCACAAAGGTACTAGTGAAACTTGACCCACCCCCCACATATTTATAGTGTGTGGTAACAGTAAATTTAATATCTGTAATTATGTGACCTCGTGCATCAGTTGAGTTCCATTTACAGGATGTATCTCTTCATGTGTTGAATGCAACAAGTGTTAGGAGTTGTGCCTTACCTAGAAATACATGTTATTGACAGCTGGTGGAGCACAGTATGCATGTGGGGGCCTAGTGGTCGATGTAGTCACACAGTATGACCTCTATGGCCTCAAGCGTGTGTTTTTACCATGTGGTGTGGCAGCAGAGGACATGTTACAGAATAGCATTCCTTTTAGTCCAGTCAAACTTAGAATGGGCCTCAAACAAATTACAACAGACTTTTATTTTTCCTTCTTTTTCTTCTCACTTGCATATGGTCCAGGCAACCCCTTAATAAAACATAAAAGTCGAGTCTGGATAGCTGTCAACTTAACATTTAATGCTTGCTCAAAGTACTTCAGTTCACACCTGCTCCTCACTGGAACTGTTATTATTATTATTATTATTATTTTTTAGCTTTCTAATGACCATTTAAAAAAAACAAAACAGGGTTATTACAGTGTTGATCCTTTACTCATTTATACTAAATATGCCCGAAAATCACTTTTCCCCCTAACTTTTTTTCCCGTTTGACCTTAATTTTATAGTACAATCCATCCCTGGAAGATAAGAATTCAAATAAGAAAGATTTTATATAGACTGGAGCAGTATAGCAAGAAATAGGTGTGAGCAAGAAAATAAACAAATAAACGAAAACAAACAAAAAAAGAAACGAACCCCAAAAAAAATAATAGAAATAAACTTAAAAACTATTTGTATAATGATGGATGACATTCTGAGTCCTTGAGAAACTCATGCATATTATGGATGGTCAGTTATCATTAATTGTGCTCCATTATTTAATCAAAAAGAGCTATTATCTGCTGAAATGCTCCAGATCTGTCCAGATCTTCTGGTTTTCCATAGCGAACTTGCTTTGCTGAAGAATTGGTTGAGTGTTGTGGAGACTTTCATAGTAGAGAAATTCACACTACACCTCTGATGGTACAATGCATCAGCAGCATGCAGATCATTGGCTAATGTGAGGCTGGTGGCTGCTCATGTGAGGCTGGTGGCTGCTCATGTGAGGCTGGTGGCTGCTCATGTGAGGTGGGTGGCTGCTCATGTGAGGCAGGTGGCTGCTCATGTGAGGCTGGTGGCTGCTAATATGCTCCAGTCATTTTTTTTTCCCTGTACATATATTGGAAATTGTGCTTTGAAATCACCTGTTTTCACTGGAAATCTATAATTATCACATATTTCTTCCCACACTTGGCTGCTTCACCACTGAAAAAGTAATGGGTTCTTTGAATGTACAGTGCCAAAGGGTCGTAACTCTTGCTGTGCCATTCTCTTGTTATCATTTGAGATCCATTTTGAATCAATAAACTCTTTCCTACATTGTATATGTGCATGATGTCCTACTTGGGTTTTTAAATTACATCCACAAGCCTTGCTTGCTCTATTGAACTTATACTGAAAGCCATTCACAAAGCTTTGATCGAAGATAATGCAGGTTTCCATTACTAATATAATTTATCGTTTATGCAATTTTTTTGACATCTTTTATCTTTTGCACATTTTGATCTCTCTTTACTGTCTTGCATACTTTGATAACATCATAAAAGTAACTTATAGCGTTTAGTTAATATCACATACAATATGCTTTCTTTGTTAGATACTCCTTGCAAAAATCGGATGTTTCATTTAATTAATTAATTATCACTTTTATTCCTTTTTTCCCCAAATAGATTTTGGAGGACTATTAATACTATACTAAGAGGTCCAGCACAACTGATAAAACAAAATTTAAAAATGTTGCAATTTGTTAGGGGTTGACTCCTTTTTAGTGTAGATCGACTGAACTATTTATATTCCACACTTTGTTGTATGTTGTTGGCATTGTTCTCCAGGTGTACCAGGAGGCAGCTGACCTGGTGACCCGCGGCATTCGTGTCAAGGATATCCATGTGTCCCCCGAGGATGTGAAGATTTACAACAGCCTCTCCATTATGTTGCGTGAGCATGCTCAGGATTCTGAGGGAGCGCTCCGCTATGCCCTCAAGGCTGTGAAGATAGAACCTGACTGGGAGAACAGCCATCACACACTGGCCAATGCTCTGGTGCAACTGGGCCGTCTTGATGATGCCAAGGCTGCCTTTGAGAAGGCTCTGAAGATAAATCCTGATTTTTCTGCAGCTCTCTCTAATTATGGAGATTGTTTGAAGCAGATAGGACTATTGGAGCAAGCTGAGATACAATTGCAAAAGTCACTCCAGCTGAACTCAACTAGCTTGCTGACCAAGTTCAGACTGGCTGCTCTTATCATAAAGCTCTCTAATGTGTCGACAGCCCAGCTGCTGCAAGCAGAGCAACTGTGAGTTATGAAATGAAGGCATTAGTGTATGAGGAAAAGTGGCATGTCAGTGGGAGGGGGAGGGGAAGGGGTGGTGGGAGTAGGAGATGATCGATGATCTACTCTTGTTTACCATTATCACATGATCTATTTTCTTAGCACTCCTCAATTTTGTGCAGTAGTAAACGTGTGGAGCTGTTCACACTAGCTTTCATACTGACACGGCAGAAACTGTGCCTTGCTTACAATGTGCCTACAGTGTGTACAGCCAGCCAAACAGCAGATAGTGTTGATGATTTGCATGATGAAATAAGAGTTGCAGCTGTCTGACTTCAGTCTCTGTCCTAGCTTGCCTGTGATGCTGGCTACTACTCACTAGTAATAGTGATAAGTCTGAGTTATGACTCTCTGATCGTCCAGATAGTTACAATTAGGACACCTCGGTATATTGTGGTCACATGATCTGTGTTCACATCAGTGGCATACTTCACCTGCCAGTAGCTGATGAGAATCTGTCCTATTGCTGCTTGTTGTCCAACAAAAAGCTGTGGGTGTGATTGCAATTGTGGTAAAATTATGAAATTTGGCACATATTAATATCATACTAAATTGATATCTGTATTGAATTAGCTAGTTAGAGTGCTTGGCATACACACAATTTTGAAATAGTTTACGTAGAGGGCACTGGGCTGTGCAAACACCCATTCTCAGAAAATAAGTTAAGTGTGTGTGAAGCTATTGTAAAGTTTGTTAGTTTGTTTGCGATAGGTTGTTCGCATAGTTTGGGTTGTTGCAATTGTAGTGGAAGTTAATTAGGGGCATTGTCCACTATTTAATGGTTCTCGGTCATGTGCGATAAATCTAGCATGGAGTCCATGACAGCGGATTTCACAGATTTATCCTTATATACATTCATATTTGTGTACAGTAATGAAGGAAACCAGTGGATTATGAACACAGACCAATTGAAATTCTATAAGATCATAGCATTAACACAGGTACAATTTTACCAATAGTCCAGGTAGCCTGGTTCATAAGAAAGATATTAAATAATTTTTTTAAAAACCCATAAATTAACACTAAAAGCTAGCTATATATTCGTCTAGCCATAACTGCAAAGCATTGAATCGTCCTATATAATATACGTGCATAATTAAAAAAAAAAAATAAAAAAAAATAAAAAAAAAACCTTTTAAACCGCAGGTCACACTAACATCAATAGATTTATATTTTTTACCTTTTGTCGTCCTGACCTAGCAGGTCTTAGAATTTCCTAAAAAGTTCAATAAAAAAAGTCAGTGATAACTAAAAGCAGTAGGTTTCACCATTTAAAAAAAAATGTAAATAGTTAAGGGGTTGACAAATCAATGACTCTGTTTTTATAGAAAAGCCAAAAACAAACAAACAAAATCATTCCAAGTGAAAAAATTAAATTGCAGAAAATGAAATATGCTGCATGTGTGAGCAATAAAAGTGTAAAGGTGTTTCATTTTGTTGACAAATTGTTTCAGTTAGTTAGAAAACCAGATTCCCTTATCTTGCTCTCTTTATTTCGTACTATTTTCTATTGGAGTGGGGGGGGGGGGGGGGGGAGGTTTTAGAGTGATGCCACAGTAGAAGCACCAGTGCCAAACTTTAGAAGTTGAAGAACAGTTACATGGAAGGAGCTACAACAGTATGCTGAAGGAGAAGGTGAGCAAAATAGGGTTGCTGCTGGGCTAACTCATAGCTATTTATGGGGGTGTGAGGCAATGGTGGGGGCCTGTGGCAGTGATGGGTACCTGAGGAGGGGGGTGGGGGGCGGGCCTGAGGTAGTGGTGGGGGCTTGAGGTAGTGGTGGGGGCCTGAGGCAGTGGTGAGTGCCTGAGGAGGGGGGGGGGGGGGGGGGCCTGAGGTAGTGGTGGGGGCCTGTGGCAGTGATGGGTGCCTGAGGAGGGGGGAGGGCCTAAGGTAGTGGTGGGGGCCTGTGGCAGTGATGGGTGCCTGAGGAGGGGGGAGGGCCTAAGGTAGTGGTGGGGGCCTGTGGCAGTGATGGGTGCCTGAGGAGGGGGGAGGGCCTGAGGTAGTGGTGGGGGCCTGAGGCAGTGGTGAGTGCCTGAGGGGGGGGGGGGGGGCTGAGGTAGTGGTGGGGGCCTGTGGCAGTGGTGGGTACCTGAGGAGTAGGGTGGGCCTGAGGTAGTGGTGGGGGCCTGAGGTAGTGGTGGGGGCCTGAGGCAGTAGTGGTGGGGGCCTGAGGCAGTGTTGAAGGACTCTTGCCAATCTTTGTCATGTGGTATGATGCACATTTTGGTATAGTAGTGTCACAAACCATCCTCCAGTGACACCCTTTTTTTTTTCATGTATATCAATTCACTTTCAATAGAGTCAAGAAAATCAGTATCACATTATAATCTGCTTCATATAATAAAAATTGAGCACAAGTTACCATATATGTACATAATGTGCAACTGTCCTCCCACCATCAACCAATCATATTCCTCTATTTCAGCTAATCAACTACAACAGTCAATAACGATACAACCTGCCCCTTACAACAATCAACAATAATACAACCTGCCCCTTACATCCATAAAACGCATAACTGACATGGTGTGATACAATCAAAAGTAATTCTAATAGTATTCCCAATAATAACACCACTAAAATGTTTCTATAGTTTCTTAACTCCGTCACAAGTAGAATGAGAATAGAGTGAGTCCTTACTGTTCTTACAACTTTTATCATTTTCATTCGGAGTTGTGTGGCTGCCTTAATGTGGTGGAGAGTCTTTAAACCTGGAGCCACCAAGCAGTTTAGCGATGCAATAATTTGAATAAATAATTTTAAACTCTGCCAACCTAAGGGACTTATTCACGAACCACTGGATGCCAGATACCCCACCTACAGCCATATATATAGAGCCAACTCAGAGGGATATCAGGCTATTTTGCTGCAATCAGAATTGAATTAATCCCAACCTTATAATTTAGAGTGGTTCTTAGTAAATTTGGGTGAAATGAATAGAGACTTTAATCATAACAACTCAGGCTGAGCTATTAAAGGCTCAGCCAGGCCTCACAGAAACATCATAATATTACTATAATTATCAATTTGTTTCTTTGTTTGTTTGTTTGTTTGTTTTGTTTTATTTGTTTGTTTTGTTTGTTTGTTCCATAACTATTCCCAGACAATTGGGCCTAATGGATTCATATTTTCAGGGTTTGATGGGAGTCACTCTGTTGACGTTATGACATAGTTTGGTGAAGATCAGTTTGTTCTCTGACTCCATCCAGATGATTGGGCATAATGGGCTCAAATTTTCAGGATTTTGATGGAGGTCACCCTGTGGTGGTTATAAGGAAGTTTGGTGAAGATCAGAATAAAACCCCTGCCCATGGGGTTATTTTTTCCCTCAGATTTTTTTTTGGTTGTAATCACAATTCTAGCCTGAGTAAACCATTCCTCTTACTACAAACCACAACTGTGTAGACACATGGTCAACAAAACTGAACCCAAATTATTTCCAGATCTTTTTCTTTACTTCTTTGGAGCCCTGTAGGCCCAAGCATATGGGATGAGAGAGCAAACAACAGATCTACAATTATATGAAGAGTCTCTTTTCCTTTGGCCCATAGGATGAGTGCTATGCTAAAATATTTTTCAAGGGGGTGGGTGGTGTGTGGTTGTTGTCTCCATCCATAGATTGGGTCCTTTTGTAGTGGTCATAATGACTGAACATGAATTTCTATGGTTATATTGGATAACCATTTGTTCTTTATGGCAATGCTGGCTCAACGTGAGTTATTCATGATTACACAAGCTCATGAGTTATCCATATAATATACTCAGATAATCACCCAAACATATGTAGCAATACTTGCATGTGTGACACTGTATGTGGTAGTTTGCATGACTTGGTTGACTTCACTTCATGCACTTTCTTGTATGTTTAGTATACTCCTACATACAAACATAGAGCAACACAGTGCATACTCCTACATACAAACATAGAGCAACACAGTGCATACTCCTACATACAAACATAGAGCAACACAGTGCATACTCCTACATACAAACATAGAGCAACACAGTGTATACTCCTACATACAGACATAGAGCAACACAGTGTATACTCCTACATACAAACATAGAGCAACACAGTGCATACTCCTACATACAAACATAGAGCAACACAGTGCATACTCCTACATACAAACATAGAGCAACACAGTGCATACTCCTACATACAAACATAGAGCAACACAGTGCATACTCCTACATACAAACATAGAGCAACACAGTGCATACTCCTACATACAAACATAGAGCAACACAGTGCACACTCCTACATACAAACATAGAGCAACACAGTGCATACTCCTACATACAAACATAGAGCAACACAGTGCATACTCCTACATACAAACATAGAGCAACACAGTGCATACTCCTACATACAAACATAGAGCAACACAGTGCATACTCCTACATACAAACATAGAGCAACACAGTGCATACTCCTACATACAAACATAGAGCAACACAGTGCATACTCCTACATACAAACATAGAGCAACACAGTGCATACTCCTACATACAAACATAGAGCAACACAGTGTATACTCCTACATACAGACATAGAGCAACACAGTGCATACTCCTACATACAGACATAGAGCAACACAGCGCATACTCTTACATACAAACACAGAGCAACACAGTGTTGACCAACACATCAGCAATGGCTTACGCTGCTCATAACATTAATAAAATTATTAAAATTGTTGCTGGTAGAGTTGGTGCTCTCACTGTTTCATAGATTAGCTATATTATTTGTGTTGCTGGAAGGACTGGCAATGTATTTTTATTTATATTTGTCTTCTCTGCATTACACAATGCTACACCAGGTTACTAGATGTGCTTGAGGAGGACCCAGATAACGGGAATGCAACCTTTAGCCTTGGTCTTGTGTATGCTGAGCAGGGTAAGGATGATGATGCAGAGGACTATTACAACAGAACACTGTCCATATCTCCTCATGATCGTGGGACTCTGTTCAACCTGGGAATGTTGCTGACTCAGCAGGGAAGGTCAGCTATTAGCAGTGCAGTCGTAGGAAATATTTACTCAGCCATTTAAATACCAAATAAACATAAGAAATTTTCCAGCACAAGTCTTATTTAATACCCTGTCTGAACAATACATGTACATGTGCCATGTCTGAACAATAAATATATATGTGCCATGTCAGAAAATACATGTACATGTGCCATGTCTGAACAGTACATGTACATGTGCTATAACTGGAAAAATAATATGTACATGTGTCATGTCTAGACAGTATATGTACATTTGCCATGTCTGAACAATACATGTACAAGTGTCATGTCTAAATAATACATGTACATGTGCTATGACTGAAAAAAAAACATGTACATGTGCCATGTCAAATCTATACATGTGCCATGTCTGAACAATACATGTACATGTGGTGTGATTCCTTCACACACATGTACCTTGGGTGAGGTGCCAGTTCAGAGCTCATGGCTTTTCCTAACTGCACTTTGATACTCATATACTGGAGTGGGTGGGTGTGGGTGTGTGTGATGGGCTGGCTGGTGTTGCTCCACTCCTGTTAGCCAACTCAGAGGGCTAGTGTGAGGGCCATGCCTTGGGCTAGAGAAGCAACATTTTTAAATAGATTTTTAAAGTCAACCATACTCCCAGAAAACTTCTCCAATGCAGCTAGCTGTGTGTATGAGCGTGCATGTGTATATGTGTGTACGTATCATGCATGTATGTAATACTATCCATATATATAGTCACAGGGAAGGGTTGTTTACCAGGCAGGCAGTCCTGTTGCTCTTGCTCTGACAAACTGCAACTAGGTTCTCTGGTTAACTAGCCAAAGATAATCACCAATCTCCTCATCACTGTAAGAGTACACAATCTTATTCGATGCTCTGGGAAGCCATTAATCCTCAGAAGTGCGAGCATTTGTACATCAATACATATATTAGAAGACCTGTGTAACTGTGTAACTGTGTAACTGTGTAACTATGTTTGTCCATTTCTCAAAATCCCTCTGTTAGATTTTGACCAAACTTTTAGGGATGGAGGAAATCCACCCTGAGATGGTTCTATGCCAGGTGGAATGTGTGGGAAAATACAGAATTTGTCTGTATGTCTGTCTGTCTGTCTGTTGGTCAGTCTGTCTGTATATTTGTACCATCATTCCGGCAAACCGGTAGGTGGATTTCTCTGGAACTCAGCATGATGATAGGTTTTGACCCAACTTAAAACATGGGCTAAAAATTTCGCAAAATTGTTGCCATGGTAACTAGAAAAAGCCAAAAATGGTATTTTGGCCACTTCTCTCTTAATAATACATCTTCTCCACCATCACCTTTCTTACTGGCAAGACATGTTCAACTACTGGATTTTAGCCTATATTGGCCAGGCAACGCCGGGTAAATGCTGCTAATTACTCATAAAGTAGAGTCCTTGGAGATGAAAATGCATCTGTGTGTGTGCATATGTTTGCAGATCTACAGGTCGCAACTCCAGATTGATTTTGATGTGTCATGTGTCAAACAAAGAAATTTTCTGAACATGTTGTCTTTCAAAGGAGTTTTCAAATGTGGCACCCTTGTTAGGGAAAGAAGGAATTCAAATTCCCCATACAAAAAAAGAGGTTACAAAAAAAGGTTACAAAAACAATGGTGCAATGATTTAGTGACAGGCCTCCCAAGCAGAATGTCAATGGTTTGATTCCCCTTGAGACTGTTTTTTTGTTGCATTTTTTCCTTTTTACTTTTTTTCCTTCTACCTTCTTTTTTTTTTTTTTTTTTTTTTTTCACTCTTTTTTTCCTACTATTTTTAACATTCAATTTTTTCCCCTTCTATTTTTTCTTTCATTTTTACCCCTTCAATCTTTTTCCTTCTATCTTTTTCCTCCTATCTTTTTTCATGCTATCTTTTATCTCTATATATTTTTCCTTCCATCTATTTTTCTTATATGTTTTTGCTCTTCACTTTTCCCCTCATCTTTTTTCCCCTTCCTTCTATCATTTTTCCTTCTAATTTTTTATCCTATCCCATTTTCCTTCAATTATTTCTTCCCCCCCCTCCATTCCCCCTATTTTTTTTTTCCCCTTCTTTTTTTTTTCCTCCTATTTTTTCTCTCCATTTTTTCCCCTTTCCCTCCCTCCCTTCCCCCAGTCTCCTCTTTCCCCCCTTTTATTCGTTCCTTTCATTTTCCCCCTCCTTTATTTTTCCCCAATTTTTTTTCTTCGTTATTTTCCTCTTTCCCTTCTCCCTTTCCTCTTTTTTTTTTTTTTCTTCTTTCCCTCTCTCCACCTTTTCTTCCTTCTTTTCTTCTACCCTTTCTCTGGGGGGACAATGTGTACCACTAGAAACAAGCGTACAGTGGTTTTCTTTACCTCAAGATCCATTGAAAAAGAAATGTTTACATTAAATGGTGTACTGCCTTAAATACAACCACCTCAAGAATTTCTGGTTGTTATCCGTAAAGAAGTAGTGGAACATCTTGGTAAGAGGAAAAGCTAGCCGTGAAACAGCTATTGCAATTAGGAGTGAGATTTAAAAAAAAAACAAGTTAAGTTTTAATGATTAAGAAAAGAAAAAAATATTTAGAGTCTGATAAATTATTCACTCTTTTGAATGTCATTCACATTAAGGTTACATGTTGGGCTTGATGTAGTAATTAATTGGTCAATTAATTGGCCAATTAATTTGGCGGGTTATCTAAATAAGAAGACATGAAGCTATTTTTTGAGATGACATGCATATGATTGCCGTTGGAAATTCATAGCCAGCATGTGTGGAGGTCAAGGTACTCTGGTACTTAACTATTATTTTTATTCATTTTTATTAGATATGATGAAGCTGAAGAGAAGCTGTCTCCTCTAATGACCCATCATCCCAGGTATATACCCGGGTGGAGCCTGCTGGCCACTGTCTACTTTCAGACTAACCGAACAGCCTTGGCCAGAGAAATGTTCCAGCTTGTGCTGGAACAAGACCAACACAATGTCATGGCACTCAGAAATTATGGTACTCATTCTCAATGCATTATTGTAGCTCTATCCAACCTCTCCTCAACCCATTTTGAAATTGGTCCTGTGTGCTTTCTTACATAGCTCTCATCAATCTACTTCAACCTGCCTCAACCCAGTGTGATGTTGGTCCAACTTGTATATTATGAGATATTGTCAACCTACTCCAACCTGCCTTAATCCAGTGTCATTTTGAGCCATCATGTGTCCCCACAGTGATTGCATTAGTCGACTATAGTTGCTCCATATTGTGATGTACAGCAACAGTGTAGGAGGCTGTTGATGGGCTGGACCAAATGCTGGCATCTCATTGGCTGTATGTGTTCTATTGTGTGCAGGTGTACTCCTTCTTAAGGAGGGAGAGAATGCCACAGCGTTGAAGTTGTTAGAGAGTCTAGCAGAACTGCAACCCAGCAACAACGCAGTTCTTAAGAAGGTGCATAACTTGCGAAGTCAACTCCAGTCCAGTCAACACCGCTAAACAACATTTAACTCAATTAGATATATTAACATATATAGACTAATTAACACAGACTTGATCAATACTGTTACATTTTAATCCAGTCAAATAGATTATAATGAACACATCAAGACTCAATTTGACACTAATCTAATAGAAACAAAGCTAAGTAGGCTCCTCTAACACACACACACACACACACACACACACACACACACACACACACACACACACACACACACAGGCTCCTATTTATATATAATATATATATATATATATATATATATATATGAAGCTCCCATATATATATATATATATATAAGATGTCTGTCTGTCTGTCTGTTTGTACCATCATTCTGGCCAAACCTGCATGATGATAGGTTTTGACCCAACTTAAAACATGGGCTAAAAATTTCTAAAAAATGGTTACCATGGTAACAAGAAAAAAGCCGAAAATGGTATTTTGGCCACTTCTCTCTTACTAATTCATCTTCTCCACCATCACCTTTCTTACTGGCAAGACATGTTCAACTACTGGATTTAAAACAACCTATCAGCAATTTCAAAGGTAACAAATTCACTCTAGACAATTCTGACTTAAACAAAAAAAAAAAAAAGGAAAAAAAGGCTGCATTGGGTGACCAGCTGGAGATCAGAGCAGCTCCCACCAACCCCCCCCCCCCCCCCCCTTCCCATTACTAATTGGTTACAACCAAATTAAGGACTAATATAAATTGCAAAAGGAGATCCAATTACATTGTCTTCTAATTCACAATTTTTTGGCTTGTATGTTTACAATTTAACTCCTTTCTAACCTCTGGAGAGATCTCTGAAACTTTCAGGGATTGATTAGGGCACCTCACTGCACCTCCTCCTCCCCTCCCCTCTTCCCCCTGTCCCCCCTCCAAAATAAAGTTTCCTTCTTGATGGGTGTGGTAAGGTTTCAAGGAACCTGCTTATTATCTAGTGATCCAATTCAATGAAATTTGTGGTTTATTAATTTATAATGTTGGTTTGATTAATGAGATTAGTGCCAGTAATCCCTACATGTTACATTAAGTGGACTAAGCATGTTTGTTACTGCAGGAGGTCAGAGGCCACTGAAAATTGCCCTGAAAAACTGCCCCCATAGGGAGCATTTTTTTTGGCCTGTAGCTATCTACATGCCATATATAAGGTTAGCTAAATGTTTCAGTTTAATTTTTTTAAAATTTTTAATAGTGGTCAAAATTATAGATTATTATTTAACTGTACTCTCACTTTGATACAAAATCACCAGGGAGTTTCATTCAAACTCTAGCTTGCCTCTACTCTAGCTTCATGTAAAATAATACACCCTCGTGAGTGCAAAATCACCTGGAGGCGTGTAGTCCCAATCTCACTAAATATTGCCTTGGCAGAAAGATTCCCAATTAAAAATGTCAAGTGGGCGAGGAGCAAGGCACAATAATGTAGCAGGTTGCAGCGGAGCAGCCCAGGTGAGGCCTGCAGCGTTGTTCTGCGCTGTGCTGGGAGTTGCGCTTTACTCGAACAGTTTGGACTGCAGCTTGTGCCTGGATGATAATCCAGCTCTGAGGGACAACCAGGACCTCAGACCCAACACCTCCTGGTCTGACCTCCTTGGGAATGATTTCTGGGGCAGCAACATCAGCAGCAGGAGCAGCCACAAGTAGTACAGGCCTCTACATGCTGCATGGGCTAGATCCCATGGGCTACCACCTGGTGAATGTGGTGCTCCATGCAGTGGTGTGCTATCTGTATGTGCAGCTCTGTGCAGTGGCGTTCAGCACCAACTCTGTGTGGCCAGCACTCACTGCAGGACTGCTCTTTGCTGCTCACCCCATACACACTGAAGCTGTGAGTCTATAGGATTGCACTTTCACAACTTCTGAATGTTTATCACTCAACCATGAAGTATGCTCATGCATTGGGAAGAAAGTAGACATATGTGAGTGGCCATCAACTATTAACAGTATGTGACAAGACATTTATTGTGAGTGTGTCAGCCTGTGAAGGAGGATAACTGTTCTTGAGGATGTGATGGATGACCACAAGTGGTGGATGAGTACGTCCTGTTGGGAAGTGGTAGCAGAATAGGCAGTTGCTGTTAGTATAGGTGGAAGCTATGACCGACTCCAAGACAATGCTGTGCTGAATGGTGTGCTCTGCCAATATTCACCAGTTCTGTTGCAAATGTGCATCATTCTGCAGGTCGCTAGTTTGGTTGGCCGGGCAGATACCATGGCAGGACTACTCTATCTCTCAGCCATGCAGCAGTATGCCAAGAGTGCGTCCACATCTGTGGGGTTGGGTCTATCTGTGGCCACACCCCTAATCCTCTGCCTAACCTCTGCTCTTATCCTCATGTGTCCCCTCTACGAGTTCTTTGTGATGAAGAAGGTAAGATATTACTATAACTAGAAAAGTACCCATCTTACGGGTGGAGACAATAGCCACCCCCTCCCCCTAAAATATATTTGAGCAGATGCTTGGCCCTACAGGGCTAAAAGAAGGGGTAAAGAATAAGAGCTGGAAGTGGTTTGGGTACAGTTTTACTGATGTATATGTTTACATAATTGTAGTAGGTGGGGTTGTTTACACAGATATAGAGTTGTCACCATAACCAGGATTTTTTGGGGGGGAAACTAGCCCCACGGGCACCAGCACGGTTCTATTCTGATCTCCACCAAACTCCCTTATAACCACCCATTTAGGCCCAATCGTCTGGGAGGAGTTAGTGAACAAACAGATCGTCACCAAACTTCGTTATAATGTCCCCAGGATGACTCCCATCATACCCTGAAAATGAAAACACTTTAGACACAATACTCTGGGAGGGAGTAGTCACCGGACAAACAAACAAACAAATAAACAAAAGAATTGAGAATGATAATAAGATTATCTGTGTATATGCCAAAAGCTAGAGAGGTAAAATGAACTACTGGTTCTGGACCGGTATTTTTCCAGCTAGCCTCAAATAGATATGGGAGTTTTTTTGGCTGTCCTTGTAAATCCCTAAAGTGACCTGCATCTCTCAATCAATTGTGGAATTAAAAAAAGATGAAAAAAACCCATTAAGTTTTAAAAATGTGCGTTGAGTCTCTCTTGCAATTCCTGTCCAGTTCTTTTTTTTTAATGAAAAAAATTGACTTTATACTCAGCAACTGCTTTAGCTATCCCATTGCCTTTGTCAACTTTCTTAGTTACACTGCAAAGCCCATACGTCCCAACCAAGCATGACGAGTTGGAGGGACAAAATTCATGAAAAGTGGGATTTTAAGGGGAAAATAAAGACATATAGGGGGCGGGGGGCAATTTACTTGGTGAGACAATTAACTAACTCAGGGGGACAATCAGGGATCAAATTGCTACATAGAGGGGGAAGGTGCAGAATGGATAATGAGATTTTTTTCCTTTCATAAAAAAATCAACAATAATAACAATGATGGATAACTTAATCATTGTACATGGGTTGTGAGCACAGTGTATCTTGATCCATTTGAGTACGATAGTCACAATTATTGGTATAATACTGAATACTCTTTCAGTTTCAGCATAATTGATAGATAGAGCTAGAATGAACTATTTGAAGTCATTGGAGGAGAGGAGACTTAGTGATCTGTCCATTATGTGAAGAGGTTATCAAGGAAGTCAAGGCATATTCAAGGGCCAGGGGGAATTTTTTTTTAATGATGGAAACCGTAATTCACAGCCAATGTGCTGGACTATACAGAAGTCTTTTACTGTGGCGGATGGTTGTACTGAACCCTTTCCCTGTCCTCACCATACTACTCTCCAACCATGTGTAGACATCTCTTCACTCTCCCATTGAGACAATGGAGGGGGAGCTGGCATCTACTCTTACACAGTTCAAGGTCCCTTCTGAAACTGTCAAGCAAGATATCCAGATTTTTTAAATAGAAATTATACAATTTTACTGATTAAAATTATTTCCAATTTTAAGTATTTGAAACCACAATTTTGTGATATTTGATATTTCTTACAAGTCATTTTAGATATATTGGCTAAATATCCAATATAAATATTTCTCAAAACTTTTTTTTTAATATCACTAAAATATATATCCTCAGCATGCAGCATAAAATATGCATTTATACACATTGTTTTGAAGCTTATTTCATGCTCTATGTTTCCTCCAGAACACAATTTTGCACAAGTTGGGTTTCCTGAAAATGATTCATTAAAAGTTGACAGTTTGTTTTTCAGTGGGGCTTATAACATATGGTAGCAACCACTTAAGAACCACTTGGGCTTCCTCTATAAAGAATACCACAAGGCTTGTAGTTGCTGGCCAAATCTAACAACTGTTTATATAGTGTGGTGGTACAGCGAATTTCTTTTTCTTTTCTTTTTTTTCTTTTTTTTTTTCTTTTTTTTTTTTTAAACTAAAAAAAAAAAAATAATAATAATAAAAATAAAAAATACTCTGGGAAAATTTAAAATTATTTTTGTGTCATGCATTTGGGAAAATTCTAAGTAACATTTTCCATTGTAAAGTTTGTGAGGTAAGGAATCTAATCAGTGGTGTCTCCATGATTTTTCCAATGGGATTGTTGAAAAAAAAAAGAAGAAAAGAGTTGGGCACATAGCTAGATGCATGATGTCAAAAGAGTGCATCCTTCACTCCCACTGAGGTTTCTACTAAACCAGTCAAAACTGAATAATATAAATCAACTAGCAGCCCCTAAAAATAGAAGTAATCTAAAGCATAAAGTGAAAACTTGCCTCTAAACATGCCACTGATACACACACACACACGCGTGCGCGCGCACACACATACACACACACACACACACACACACACACACACACACACACACACACACATCATCATCATCATCATCATCATCATCATCATCGAATATTTCCTAACTCAACCTTCCAGACTTCCCTGTAATATATAACACATACCTTTCATGCTTGTGAGAGATCACAACTTGTAGAATCTGCATCTTCAGAGAATAAACCAAATCTGCAGTAGCGATTTCATCCTTCCTTCCTTCCCACCCCCCCCCCCCCCCCCCCCCTTGCCACAGGTGTAGGGATACTTGAATGGTGGGGCAGAGCAGGGGCAGCATATATTCATAAATTTTTCTCAAGAATGGATTTTTAATTAATTGTTTACTGTTTGGAAACACCAAAGTTTGTTGTTATAATGAATTGGTTACAGCTAAGTGCTTTTACTGCATGGAAACACTGTGGTTACAGCTAAGTCTGCTTTACTGTATAGAAACCCAAAAGTAAGAAATCTTACCACAACTTTAACCTCATCTTAAGTGTTTTAAACAATTATTTTCCTGGTCTAATACACTATGTTTTAATAAATGCAAGCGTAATTATTTGCCAGAGGTCTTAGTGTGGGACCTCTCTTGTTAATACTATAGTACTATAGCTAGCTAACTGGCTTAAGCTTCCCCCACCCCCCTCCATTCTTATTTGAAGTAACAAGATATCAGCATGTCTTTTATTTTCAGAGGTTGTGGTTACTAAAGATTTCAATCGTGGGAGTACTTAAGAACTGACATTTTAGCAGGTCCACTAAGCTATGATAGCTCATTCGAACATCAGTTTATAGTAGATGCCTGTGAGTTTCAGTTGTGCCCATGCATGACCATTTAACTTGTCTTACCATGGAGTGAATGTGAAATGTTTATCCAGTAATGGTGTATTAGTAGTGCTGAAGTTTTTCAATTGATGAAAGTCTCATCCGGAGATGAAAGTTTCAGCAAAATAAAAGGCTCACCTGGCAAATATTTAATATTTTAGTACTAATAATCTGAAATATTTCGAAGGCCAAGCACAACAACATAGAATCATAGTTGAGCATCCACCTAGACAAGCCATTCGTGATGATAGAAATTGTATACAGGAGTAAAAAGTTTTTAAAAAGTTTACACAAAGATGAATTATATTGCCTTTTCTTATTTTTTTGAATGACATATCCAATTTTGCTTAAATGTACTCAGATAACGTATTCAAAAATCCATGTAATTATGAATCTGCAGATTTTGCGGTCGAGAAGGCTTCTAACTGCTGTATTTCTATTTATACATAATCATCTACCTTTTCTGAAATGACTATGGTCATTGTTGATCCAACAAACCGTATTGTAATTTAACTACCCATATCAAAGTCTCAGAACCATTCCTACAGCAAAGTGAAGACTCCCTTATCCTATCCATCATCACTGATATTGATACAATAGTTCATTACACAAAAGAATAGTTCTAGGCTAGGAAAATATGAAGAATAAACAACTGATGTCATGGAAATTCTATCGACAAGAAGCAACCTCACCCAACCAACAGTTGTTAAACCAAACATGATTTTTGAATAGTGAGTTTGTGAAGCTACATTGTGGAGAGACGTTGGAAATTGATATAATCACATACACTCAAGAATGGGATTAAGACATGCAGCAGTGCACTACATTATTTTAAAAAAAGAAGACCATATGGCAAAGTCTTTAACTTGGAGTACCCTTTGCTCCTAATAATTAGCGATTTTGTACCTTCTCATCGTGATCTTGCATTTGTTGTCTCAACACTTACCTATTTAATAGCCAACCAATCTGTCACCCCCCATTTTTTTCATACAAAAATCTTCCTCCCTGAACTTCTTAAAGAAAAAATGACTAGATATCTGTCTATGTAACTCACAAAACCTAGCCAACAAATTAATCTCATTTTCTTCTAACATACACTCTGCTTCCCACAATGTTATAACTATCACTGACACCAGATTTTCAGTCTATATTTACAATAGTGAAATATTTTCACCCAAACTAATACACTTCACACTGACATATCTTCAAGAGGAGGAGGAGGAATGGTTCCAGCTGTTGATCTCTCCCTTGCAGTACAACTACACTAGTCTCCATATTCATAGAGGAGACTCCCAATAAAATTTTGGTAGACTTTCCAACCACATTCTGTTTATTCTACCCTACTCCTCATTGAGATCTGTGTCCCTTTTCCCCATTCTGTCTACAACTTCTCCAAAGATGATTGGGAAGCTGTGCTGGACTGTATTGAATTGCAACTTTAAAAAAATATGATTAAAATTGCCTAGAATCTCCTGGAGGATATCATCTTTCAGATTAATAATCTCATTATTACCATGCATTCTCATCAGTCTCCAAGTGGTTTATTATTCAACATCAGTTAATAAACAGCATATTCTTGGATGTGGGCACTGATCACACACTTCCCAACCATGATTTTTTCACAAGTTTGAAACCTCCGAGCAACTTTTCCAAGATGACCCTAACCATATCTATCTTTGAAAATGATTTTGTCAAATTGTTTGCATTCAACAAATTATAAGATATATAGTTACGTCAGTAGTATCACTTCAAAGTATTCTATACCATCAACAATGCACTTTAGTGATTCACTGTCTCACACAGACACATCCAGGGCCACTCTCACTTTAAGCATTTCTTCGACTCTACATTCATCAACCCAACTCTGTGTATTGTTCATCAGGATAATAAAGCACAGAATCCTAAACCTACACTGAGTACTATCTCTATCTCTGACATAGACAGACATGTAGGATTCCATCTCTGATGCAGACATGTTGGACTCTCTCTGAGACAGATATATTGGACTCTCTGACACAGATATATTGGACTCCCTCTCTGACACAGACATGTAGGATTCCATCTCTGACACAGACATGTTGGACTCCATCTCTGACACAGACATGTAGGACTCCATCTCTGACACATGTGGGACTCCATCTCAGACACAGACATGTAGGACTCCATATCAGACACAGACATGTTGTACTCTATCTCTGACATAGATAAGCATGTAGGATTCCATCTCTGACACAGACATGTAGGACTCCATCTCTGATACAGACATGTTGGACTCCATCTCTGACACAGACATGTGGGACTCCATATCAATTTGTGACTACATCCCACCAAAGGTGGGCCGAAAACTTGTCTGTAGGGCAGGTTTTTCGCTAGTAAATATAAAATTGGAGAGATGATTGGGGTAAATAAAACAATATATATTTGGAGAATGCGAGAGTTGTTTTTTTTCAAGAAAAAAAGGGAAGTACATGAAGAAAGGATGAAAGTAATTGATGGATTGTCTGAAGCAATTGGCATATTATTGTTTTGAATGGTGTCTCAGAAACATTCATACGGAGTTCTTGGCTAACGAAGTGAAGTTTTTATCACTGAAACTGTTACACCACTTTAAGGGTTAGTTTAAGGGTTAGTTTAAGGGTTAGTTTAAGGGTTAGTAATGAAGCAATACAAAGGATGGTACAGTTGCTTTTGAGAAGGTAAAGGATAGATGGAATATTTAATGGAGTCTGGTTCTGTCTGTGGGAACTTTTTTATACTATCAGTTCTCCTTCAACAAAGGCTGTAAACAATTCCTATATGAACAACGTGACATTATTGAACAATGTGGAGGAAGATTATAGGCACATGGTCAACATAAAAAATTATTGTTTTGACAAAGACGGACTAGAAGATATGGTAGGTGAAATAATTATCGAACATGATGAAAAGGAGGATACAACAGACGTTTAATTGATATGGCACTACAACTATCACAACAAAGTGAAGCTAACAACAGAACCAAGTACAATTAAACTATCAACACAACTTGACAGATACAATAGAAAACATGGAGTCTAACTTTCTTGAATGTGTTCGACCTTTACCTCCCATCCTTACCCAACTTTCTCAATCTTCCCAATTCCTCATGCCAAAATACTTCCAATATCCACCTCAGCAATCTTCAATGATAGTAGATAATAAACTGCTTACCATTTCCTGATGATCCACCCTCAATGCAGTAAGAAATGTTACGTGGTAGTACTACATGTCCCTCAAGCACAGTGCATCTTTGGTAAACATACTCATGCTAGCCAGTTGCATTTGGTGAAGGCTCTGCCTATGTCAGACTAACCAGAGCTTAGTCTCACAGCCAGACCCTTTACCTACTGCCTTGCTGATAAACTGTCTGATCACTGGAGCCAGGTTTTCATGAGCCAGTTACTAGATTCTGTAACCAAATCTGATTGGTCAGAATTGAAAGACATCACCTATTGCATATAATATAGTTAGCGATAAATAAAATTAAAAGAGAGAAATGAGTTGTTTATTCCATATTTCACAAACTCGGTTTATTATCTGTAACCCCAATTAAATTTTTGGCCTGTGACACACTTCCACTGGGATCATGAAAACCTGGCTAGAGTGACCAGATGGATTATTCCCTTTTTAATCTGTCTGGCTACACAAGACTAACCAGAGCTGTGGTTAGACTCAAACAAACCACACTTTTACTAATTGTGCACATTTGCTTTGCAATCACCAGAAAGAAAAAAAAATAACTCCAGCAAAATGAAAGAAAAAAAAAAGAATTCCAAGCAAAAAGCAGATACAAACCTTCAACAACAAGCAAGGACCACATGTGCAAACTATCGTCATAATTAGTTCATCTATTTGGCTGGGATACCTGTAGAAAAACAAAACATACAATTTTGAATATATAACATATTTAATGCAGAGGTTGGTAAAAGGTCCCTGACTTGCTAAAATAAAAATACTTCCTTTTTTTAATATATATATATGCTTCTGTATTTATTAAATGAACCTGGTTGTACAGCGACTAAAAATTAGCTAAATGTCAGAAATCAGTTCTCAGAGTTTTTGCTTTCCATCAGTTGGCAAGGGATAGTACAACTACATTCTGTGTGGCCTGAGAAATGCCTGTACTTCCCTAATATAGCTAAATCCTGATTCCTTCATTGCAGAGCTTCAGGAGTAACATAGGAAGGAAACACCACTTCAGGCAGAGTAGGATGCTACCTGAAATATTGGAAATCAGTAAATATTGAGACTTTTATAGCAATTTTTCAACCAGCAAAGTGAATATGAATGGACCAAGGTTAACAATCATCTCCAAATACGTGCATGAAAATACATGATAGTAGAGCCATTACATAATCAACAGTTAGGCACTTCTGCTATCACTAACCTAGTTCCTAAAGCTGCTCCAACAGAAACTACACAATCAACACACAAGACTCAAACTACTCTTGTCCTCCAGATAAAGCTCAGCTTCTGTTGAATATACTAACAAAAAAAACCATACAGGCAGCTTTTCGGCCAGCCTCCGGCCTCCTGCAGTAATAAACATCTTCTGCTAGCTTAATGTAACATGTAAGTGATTATTGACACTAATCTCATGAATCAAACATGATACAATTAACAAACACTTATGTGAAATTAATATTCATTTTGCCAGTGAAAACAATTTCCAGTGGGTGTGATTAACAAACAAACCACATTCATGGCAAACCCACACCCATATCTACCCAATCTGAATGCAACTTACCCTAATCGATCCCGTAAAAATCCTTCCAACTGTTTAGGAGTTATCGCACACATACAGACAGACAAAAAATTGTGAATTATAGTAAGATTAGTTTCTCTCCAAAAGTTGATAAAATACACATTACAAGACATTCAACCATCAATCACATAATCTTATATACATATCTTTAACATTAAGTTACATACATAAAAAAAGAACTAATCAACATTAACCATGATTCAAACAATCTGCAAGACAGTGATGTATTAATTTGTGTCTGAAAGAATAATAGTGCCACTTCCTGACATCCACTGATACTGCAATGTCAAGTGGGCACCATCCAGGTTATTTGGGAGTCCTCATTTTACACATGTGTATGCATACATATATGCATATACACATGTGTGTGCATGCAGGCATGCATGCTTGTATATATATATGTATATGCGTGCATGCATATATACATGCATACACACATACCTACCAACCTACCTACCTACCTACCTACCTACCTACCTACCTACCTACCTACCTACCTACCTACCTACCTACCTACCTACCTACCTACCTACCTACCTACCTACCTACCTACCTACCTACCTACCTACCTACCTACCTACTTACATATATAACTTTTATTTTTTTAATGACATCTTTCTTTCATTGCTCTCCCATCAGATGTCACTGTTCTCACTTGTGCCTCTGCTTCACAAACTAAGAAGAGGAGATCAGCCATCTTGGTTTGTACCCTTTGTGCTGAGGACTCTGTTGTTTGGAGGTTGTGGTCTCCTTTTTGTAGCCTTTCGTGTCCTCCTCAACCAATGCCATCCAACTTTCTCACTGTAAGGGCTTCCTGTTGTATGCACATATTACATATATGTTTTATTCATGCACTAGCAAGCATACCCGGCCTTATCAGAAGTATAATGGTATGTCCACATGAAGAGATATGTGACCCAGCCCATGTCCAAGGGTTTGACCAACTACCATTTTTGGCAATTTTGGAGGGACACTCTCAGAGGATAGTGTGTGTGTGCGTGTGTGTGTACGTGCATGTGTGCGTGCATTGACCAAACTCTAGGACCAAAAAGGCCAAAATTTACCATGTGGTCTCCAAGTAACAGGGTGGGCATTATTAACTGTATGTGGGTGTAATTTTGTCATCGCCGCATCCACAGAAAATTAATTTTGCTGCCAAAAGCTAATCAAATCACCGATCAGGCAAAAATTTGTCGAGTAGTCTCCAATTACCCGGATAAGCACATATGGTTGTGGTTTGACCATGGCCATACACACAAGAAGTTCTTTTGCTATCAAAAAATAATCAAAGGACCAACCAGACTGAAATTTGGCATGTGGTTTCTAAATAACCTGGTGAGCATTATTAAGCATGTGTTGTGGCAATAGGTGTGGTTTGGGCATGGCCACACAAATAGGAAGTCATTTTGGCTGCCTAAAAATTATTTATGGAGCAGTCAAGCTAAAATTTGACATATGGACTCCAAGTAACCAGGTGAGCATTATTAACTGCATGAGAGGGGGGGGGGGGGGAGTTAGTAGTGGGTGTGATTTTGTCATGACTACATTCCCAGGAAATTGTTTTGGCTCTCAAAGTTTATTTATGGACCAATCAGGCCAACATTCGTCATATGGACTATAAGTAACCAGGTGAGCATAATTGAACACATGTGAATGTGGCAATGGGTGTGGCCTTGTCATAACCACTACCACAGCAAGTAATTTTGGCTAGTTAAGTTAATTTGAGGACTAACCAGGCTGAAATTTTTCAAATTTGTTCTCCAAGTAACTGGGTAAGCATTATTGACCACTTGTGGATGTGTCAATGTGTGTGGTCTAGCTCTAGCCCTAGCCACACCCACAGGAAGTTGTTTTGCCTGCCAAAAGCTAATTACAGAATTCTCGTTTCTGTACTTTTGCTGACACATCATCCCTACTTACCGTTTTTATTTCAAAGAAGTATTTTTTATTTTTACTTGTTTCCTTTAGTTTTTGCACACTGTCAGATAGCTGGCTACAGTACTGGATTGGCATCTTGTATACATCTGATTGGCATCCACAAGTTTGCACTCTACCTGCACCTCTCCAGAGGAAGTGCATTTGCTCAGTACAGTACTCAATTACTCTTAATTAATTATCAGGAAGTAACAGTTAGCTAGCTATAACAATTCTATGGCTAGCTGCAACAAATTTAGCTACTGAATTTGACTTACATTCAAGATTTGGAAGTGTAGCTCTGGTAATGATATTCATAGTATCACGCACAAACCAGTTTTTAATTGTGCGTGTAGAATTGGTAGTGTCAAAATGGCGATTTCAACTTAACACTGCAGCTATTAGTCTGGGATATACTTCATTAGTTTCTTAGCATGGCGAAGAAAATGAATAGACTGTGGACCTAGTCTAAAGAAATAGTAAGCTGTTAGCAAAACTATTGCATAATTTGCTGTAACCAGCTAGGCTCTAGCCCTGGAAATTAAGAAAATAAATAATAAGAAGAAATAAGGTGAACATTTGGTGATTTTGACAAGTCTACACTCGCTACTTTAGCTATTGATTTGGAGGACAAAAACTATCCTGGTAGTTTGTGTTGCAGCTTATATGGACTGCAGGTGAGTTTTGTGGCCTAGGTATGAGCCATAGCAGAGAAAGTGAAGCTTTCATGCTGTATTAGTCAATGAGACTTCTATTTTTTTTGGTTTTCGATCATCCCTACTTATAGAGTACTACTGTACTCTCTGATATATATATATATATATATATATATATATGTCCAAGTGATGCCCATCCAATGCAAAAAGTGGGAAAGTTTATTGATAGATTAGGTGGGGCTAAGTTCATAACCATGCTGGATCTGTCCATATTGGACACTCTTTGGTAACACTATTGCAGTGGAAAATGAAAGATAAAAGGAAGGAAGCCTTCCTTGTCCAAATTTTATTCCAGTCAGCCAAGCAGTTAACACAAAATGAAATAGAGAGATGCTAGGCAAAGAAATACTGTGATTATAAATATTTTTATTTGAAACTATCCCCTACAGATCCCAACTTTGCATGCCAAATTTTATCCTAATTGTCCCAGTGGTTACACCAAATAGAAAAGGATAGATAGATTGGCAAAATACTGAAATTGCACATTTTATTATCCACTGTAAGAGCTCATAATTTCATCCCAATCAGAAGTGTGGTTCTCCAAATCCCAGTGTTTATGCACGAATAGAAAAAGATAGATTGTAGGTAAAAAATCTTGCTATTCTGTATTAAATTGTGTAAAAAGCAACAACCACCCTCCCCTAATGCTCATGCCAAACTTTATCTTATTCGTCACAGTAGTTTTCTAAATCCCTGTGCTTGTATACAAACCAAATGAGATCAATTGATACACTAAAATACAGCAAAATAGAGAAAAATGTACAAAAAAAATGGCAATTTAAAATTCAATCATGTAATAACTATCCAACTGGCCTGAGGTTCTCTAAATCCTAGTTATTACGCACAAATGGGAAAAAATAGATAGATAGACAAAAATAGCAATTCAAAATTTAATAATGTAATAATCATCCAACACCCACCCAAAATGCTCATGCCCAATTAATCCCAATCGGCTCAGCTGCTCTCTAAACCCCAGTGGTTATTCACAAATAGAAAAAGATGAATAGATAAAAAATAAAATGATTCAAAATATGATTATGTAATACCCATCACACACCCATCCATTCCAAGTGCTCATGCCAAATTGTACCCCAATTGGTTAAGTGATAATCTTAATTACAGTGGTTTTGAAAAAATAGAAAAGATAGATAGATAGGCAAAATACACCTATTTAAACACTTAATTATGCTATAACCATCCCACATACACCCCAAGTTTTCATGCCAAAATTTATCCCAAGTGGCCCAGCAGTTCTCTTAATCCCAGTGGTTATGCACATATAGAAAAAAAAAAGAAGATAGACTAAAATACAGAAATTCAAAATTTAATTGAGTACCAATGATTGTACACTCACCCCAAATACTCATGCCAAATTTTATCCCAATTGGCCCAATGGTTGTTTAAATCCTAGCTATAATGCACAAATAGAAAGATAGATAGATGATTAAAATTAAGAAATTCATAATTTGAATGTGTAATAACCACTCCATGCCCATCCCATCCCATGTGCTCATGCCAAATTCCATAGACCTATAAACTCATATATATTTGGAATCTATATAATCTGGGGAATGTTTTAAGTACTTGTATATGACCACACCCATTTTTGTTTTCATGTCAGGCCCAAAAAAAGGCTAAAAATGGTACAGACAAACCCATGGAGCAACCGACTTAAAACATGGTGTGCACACAACTTCACTTTGGGAGTAACATAGGCGGGATCTCTCCTGGTTACACCTCTTCTCATTAGTGTGTAAAGCGAAAAAGTGCCGAAAAAAATGCTAATATATAATGCTTGGACCTAAGGAGTTAGATCCATGAACAAACTTTAAATAAATATTTTGGTTTGTATGTATGTATGTATGTATGTATGTATGTATGTATGTATGTATGTATGTATGTATGTATGTATGTATGTATGTATGTATGTATGTATGTATGTATGTATGTATGTATGTATGTATGTATGTATGTCTACTCATCACGGTCAAACACTTCAGCCAATAAGCTGAAATTCAGCATGTGCTATCCCAGAAACCAGGTGAACTTTGGGTGAGCATTATTAACCACATGTTGGTATGGCATTGTGTGTGGGTTTTTTATTAGCCACACCCACTGAAAGTTGTTTTGGCTGCCAAATGCTAATTAAAGGACCAACCATACCAAAATTGTATAGGCTTCTATAATGTTTCATGTTGACATTGGCCGAGCAATGCCGGGTATATGCTGCTAGTATGTATATATATTTTTTCTTCTCTATATATATATCCCTATATATATATCTATATATATCCATATATATCCTATATCTATATATATCCTATATCTATATCCTATATCTATATTATATCTCTCTCTTATCTCTATCTCTATATCTCTATCTCTAATCTCTATATCTATATCTCTATATCTATACCTCTGTATCTATCTCTATATCTATGTCTATATCTATATCTATATATCTATATGTCTATATCTATATCTATGCAGTGTAGTCCACATAATTCAAATAAAATAATCCAGAGGAAAAAAAAATTGAATTAACAGAAAATTTGAATTATGAGAATTTCTCTTAATTCAAAATAATTCTGCACATGTATTACGCCATTGTGTGTTCTTGAGTTCTATACAGGTAAGAAGATATAATCAGCAGGTAATTCAAGATCATTATTACATCATGTTATGCGTACATGTTTAAACAAGTAGGCATCAATCACATACAATGAAGTAAGGGCAAGTTCCTGAACTATTTCTATGTTTGCATTTATATATTATTGCTTTAAAGTAAGTCAGTTCTGGATGTTTATTTCAATGAATTATTATGAGCTTTTTGGAACTCAGTTTCAAGTTCTTCCAATTGATCATACTGTGGTTCAGTACCATTCTCTGCACAGGAGCATAGCAGGTAAGCATTCCTATCTAAGAAACCAGAATTAGCTTGACGAAAAGTAACCCGGGGAAGAGGGTCACCTATATCATCATCAGTGTCTTCTGCATTGTCAGTGCTCTGCCCTAGGGGGTCTACAATGTCTGCACTGCTCAGCACAGGGCTGCACTGTAAGTGGCTATCACTGGACACATACTCAAAGTTGCAGTCCACATCTGAATCAGTTTCAAATCATGAAATAGATTCACTCTCTACAACCTCTTCAAAATTTGCTGATGATGGTTGAAGAAATTCTGCTCTTCTGAAGCAGTTGGCAATTGCAGATGATGGAACCAAATCCTAAGAATTTATTGCCATCTGAAAACCATCAAGTAGAGTAATCTTGAAATCTGCTGATGTGGTTCCACTGTTGATATTTAGAAGCAAGAGTTTGACCATGCTCTTTCTGTAATAAGTTTTTGAGTGTTTTTATTATTCCCTGGTCACAGGGCTGCATCTCACTTGTGGTGTTGGGTGGGACAAAAATCAGCCAGTACAGTCAAGGCCAGATATATGTGGATGAGCACTATGATTATCCAAAAACAAAGCTATCTTATGTGTGTCTCTTGAAAGTTTTGAGTCCCACTTCCTCAACCACGATTCAAAAATTGAGGCAGTCATCCAAGAATTCTGTTGCATCAAATCAACAGGAAGAGTTTGGATTTCTCGAAAACATCTAGGATACTTGAACTTCACTATGGCTAGAAGTGGAAGCTTCTCAGTGCCTGTCATATTGGCACAAACAAGTAGAGTTATCCTTTCCTTGCTCTTTTTTCCTCCACTGCATGTTTCTCCAGAAACATCATGAGTCTTATCTGGCAGCAAAAGCCAATAAACTCCTGTCTTGTCAGCATTATAAACATCACTGGGATCATATCGTTGAAGCAAAGGGAATAGGGTATTCCCTTTCACTCTATGTATACTGCTTGATCAACAGCACTGTTCTCACCACATACTACAGTACTTAATATTGTGAAGAACTTTCCACATTAAAAGCCAACTACTGGAACATGTCCACTCATTAGACCCCAAATCTTTGCTTAGCTCTTCAGCCTTGCTCTTCAACACTTCTACACTGATGGGTACTGACTGAGCCCTAGCTGCAGTGAACCATTGGAACAGAGCTACATCTACATCTGTCCTTGTAAGGTCTCAGTGTCTAATGTTTTTGGAGCTTTCTACAGCATGACTTGCCTTCAGGGTCTCCTCATTCTTGAGGATGGTACTCAGAGTACTTTGAGGGGTTCCAAATTCAGCATCAATATGTTTTTTTCTTCTTGCCTGGAGGTAAGCTCTCCACTGCTTCCACAACCTGAAGCTTCCATTTGATGGCGAGTGGTTGATATTTCACCTTTTGCTTATTATATTGCAAGGAGGGTCACAATAAGAGGAACAGAAGAGAATCTTGTTAGAGCTGAATTTTAAAAAAATAGAAGAAAAATTCACTTGTTTTCAGTGAGGCAAATTCTGGGTATTTGTTGATGGGTATTTCTCCTTGGGGATAATCCTCTGAGTGTTTTGTGCTTATCTGTAGTGGCAAAACTCAGCTCCAGGTATTAGTGCGAATGGGTATTATTTGCTTGAGCAATTCAATTTTTTAATTAGACGATCTTTTCCCTTCCAATATTTTGTCTTATTCCTGTGTGGGGACCCAGGAAAATGTAGAATAAAGCAGAAATTTCTGCTAACCAGATTCGAATTATGTGACTACGCTATATATATATATATATATATATATATATATATATATATATATATATATATATATATATATATATATATAGTAGCAGAGAGTGACTAAGTGGTGCCTACCCTATGCAAAAAGTGGAAGAGTTTATTGATAGATTAGGTTGGGCTGGTCCCCCTTTGGTGAGGTCTATTGCAGTGGAAAAGTGAAGGTAAAAGGAGAGAACCCTTCCTTGTCCAAATTTTATTCCAGTTGGGAAGCAGTTAACGAAAATAGAAAAAATGAGCTAGCTTGTAGAAAATCTGTAATTCCAATTCCACACAGACCCCACTTGTGCATGCCAAATTTTATCCCAATCTTAATGGTGGTTATACGAAAATAGAAACCAGTAGATAGAAATATATTGCAATTGCACATTTTATCTGTAAGAATCAACCCCACCCACTCTAAGAGCTCATACCAAATTTCATCCCAATCAGACCTGCAGTTCTCTAAATCCCAGTGATTATGCATAAATAGGGAAAGGTAGTAATAAGAAAAAATCCTGCAAATCTGATTTTATTTATGGAAAAACCAACATCCTCCCTCTTCATGTGCTTATGCCACATTTCATCCCTATCAGCCAAGCGGTTCTCTAAATTTCAGTGGTTATGCATGGATAGAAAAAGATAGATTGATAGACTAAAAATACACCAATTCAAATTTTAATTACATAATAACTATCCCACACTTAATCCAAGTCTTCATACCAAATTTCATCCCAATCGGTCCAGGGTTCTCTAAATCCCAGTATTTATACACAAATAGAAAAGTATAGATAGATAGACAAAATATGGTAATTCAAAATTTAATCATGTAAAAAGCATCCAACACCCACCCCAAGTGCTCATGCCAAATTTCGTACCAATAGGTCCAAGGTTCTCTTACAGTGGTTTTGCACAAGCAGAAAAAGATTGATAAATAAACTAAAAATGCAGCAATTCAAAATTTAAAAATGTACTAACCATCTCACACCCACACCAAGAGCTCATGTCAAATTTTATTGCAGTTGGCATAATGGTTTTCGAAAAAGCTTCGACACAGACAGGCATGGAGACAGAACTAAGCTTTTATATACACTAGGAAAACCTGCCCTATGGGCGGTTTTTCAACCAACCAAGTAGAATGTAGTCACAAAAGTGTCTGCTTGGATGACATGTTGTAGACTTTTAAAACAAAGGTGAACATGCGATTAGGTCAAAATATTTTTACAAGTACTATTTTTGTTTTGGCACTGGCATTTTTAGCCATACACACAAAGAGGAAGAGCTGTGGCCAGATTGTACCAATCCCATGTTGTTCGCAGAGTCTGCATGCCAAAATTTAGGTCTATTGCTCCATTCTTTTTTTCTGGAAAAAGTACCATTATTGACATTTTTAATACAGAAGTTGGCGTAACCATATAGACATGCTTGTGATATTTCCCTGGTGACACAGATTCTAAATATATATATATATGTTCGTGGGTCTAACTTCAACCATTCAAGCGTGATTCGCAGATACATGGACAAAGAGACAGACAGACTATTCACACTTTATATTATAGATAGATATATGTGTGTGGTCAAGGTTGACCTAATGTGCCTATCCTTTACCTTGTGTGGTTAGCAACCTGTTACTTATTATGAGCAGTACACCATCTACTGCACTTTGAAGCAAAAATATTTGTAAGTTGAGTCAAATATTATTTCTCTCTCAGTATGAACAACCCCACCAGGGGCTTCCCTAGTCCTTATCGGCAGCTCTATTGGTTCTACTACCTCATCCATTACAACCTCTTTCTTCTCTTCCTCCCATCCTGTCTAAGTGCAGAGGTCTCCATGGGCACAATTCCACCCATCAATTCTCTGGATGACCACCCCCCCCCCCCCCAGGTATTTGACCTTTGCCCTGTGTCTGATGGTCTTCCCCTTCCTGCCCACCTCCAACCTCTTCTTTCCCGTTGGGTTTGTGGTGGCTGAGAGGGTGCTCTATCTGCCCAGCATGGGCTTCTGTCTGCTTGTGGCTCTCGGCCTGCACAAACTCCATAAATCCAATCCCTTTCTCATAAAACTGATGGTGTCTTATCTTTTATTGGTACATTCATTTAAGACTCTCTCCCGCAATCATGCCTGGTTCTCCAATAATGAACTATTCAGAGCAGCCATTATGGTTCACCCTAACAATGGGAAAATGTATAATAACCTGGCTGAACATATGATGTTATTGATCCCTAGCCCTAGCCCTATGTCTCTGCTTGTGTCACTGTTGAACCATTCTGTGCATGTAGAGCCCCAATTCATCACAGCAAACAGAAACTTAGCCTTCAACCTGCGCTATATCCACAATATGGAGGAGGCCACAAAGGTACTAGTAAAACTTAACCTCACCATATGTTCACTGTGTGGTAACAATAAATATGACATCTGTAGTTACATGACCTCTGGAATCATTTGAGAGCCATTTACAAGATATAACTTTGAATTTGTAGAATACAACAGGTTTGAAGAGTTGTAGATTATCTAGAAACCGTAGTTGTTGATGATTAGTGGTGCACAGGATGCATGTGGAACACAGCATGCATGTGGAGCACAAGATGCATGTGTATCACAAGATGCATGAGGAACACAGGTTGCATGGGGAGCACAGGATGCATGGGGAGCACAGGATGCATGAGGAGCACAGGTTGCATGGGGAGCACAGGATGCATGGGGAGCACAGGATGCATGAGGAGCACAGGTTGCATGGGGAGCACCGGTTGCATGTGGAACACAGCATGCATGTGGAGCACAAGATGCATGTGTATCACAAGATGCATGAGGAGCACAGGTTGCATGGGGAGCACAGGATGCATGGGGAGTACAGGATGCACGTGGAGCACAGGATGCATGCGTATCACAGGATGCACGAGGAGCACAGGATGCATGGGGAGCACAGGATGAATGTGTATCACAGGATGCATGTGTATCACAGGATGCATGTGTATCACAGGATGCATGGGGAGCACAGGATGCATATGGAGCACAATATGCATGGGGAGGACAGGATCCATGGGGAGCACAGGATGCATGTGGAGCACAGGATGCATTGGGAGCACAGGATGCATGTGGAACACAAGATGCATTTGGAGCATGGCATGCATATGAGCACAAGATGCATGTGGAGCACAGGATGCATGGGGAGCACAGGATGCATGTGGAACACAGGATGCATGGGGAGCACAGGATGTGTGGGGCTCTAGTGGTCAATGTATTCTCAGTATTACCTCTGGTTTCCGGCTTGAGGCATGAATGCTTGTACCATGTGGTGATGTAGTAGCAGAGGACATGTTGCAGAATAGTGTTCCTTCATATTTCTTACTTTGTTGCATGTTGGTGGCTTTGTTCTCCTGTTGATGTTGTTCTCCAGGTGTACCAGGAGGTAGCTGATCTGTTGGACTGCCACTACAGTGGTGAGAATATCTACTTTGTTGATGAGGATGTGAAGGTCTACAACAGCCTCTCCAACATGTTGCTTCAGCATCCTCCGGATTCTAAGGGGGCACTTCAATATGCCCTCAAGGCTGTGAAGAGGAGACCTGGCTGGGCGAACAGCCATTACACCCTGGCCAATGCTCTGATGCAACTGGGCCGTCTTACTGAAGCCAAGGTTTTCTTTGAGAAGGCTCTAAAGATTAATCCTCAGTTTTCTGCTGCTCTCTTATCTAATTATGGGGATTGTTTGAAGCAGCTGGAATTATTGGAGCAAGCTGAGACACATCTGCAGAAGTCACTTCAACTGAACTCAACCCACTTGTTGACCAAGTTCAGATTGGCATCTCTTATGACAGAGCTGCCTAATGTGTCAACAGTCCAGCTGCTTCAAGCACAGCAACTGTGAGTTACCCAATGTAGACATTCATGTATGAAGGAAAAGGCATGTCTGTGGGAGGGCAGGACCATTTATTTTTCAATGAGTGGGGCGGGTGTATCCATTATGTACCTTCATGCTCTGAACACACTGTCCTATTTCTTCATGTTTTCTGCTATTTAAGACTTTCCTAAAGCTGCACCCACCTCCTCCCACTTATTCACCATTATAACATCATCCCCCCTCGTGAACATTGCTCATATTGTGCAGTGGTAACATAGAGCTGCAAGCATCAGCCTTTTTTGGTTGACATAGTAGAAAGTGAGCCTGGTTTTTCCATGCGCCTGCACTGCGCCACACTGACTGAAAAGTTATTTTCAGTAGGAAAACAGTGATTTGGCACAGCAAGTAATAGATATGGTCTCTAATACCCTTAAAGACCTGGAAGATGCATCCCACGGGCAGGAATTTTTCACTACTTCTATGAACTTCTCTTCTGTCCATTTCTTGAAGCAAAATGACTCTTAACTGTCAAATAGTAGGAAAAAAAACCTCCTGCAAGACATGTGTCATTTGGACACATATCGCTGTGGACACATTCTGTGTGGACACATGTTGCTGTGGACACATGTCTGTGTGGACACATGTCGCTGTGGACACATGTTGGTGTGGACATATGTCACAAAATAGAATTCTGCTCTATTCCTTGACATGACAGGACTACTGCACCATCCTCTTCTTGAGGAAGGTGTGCTAGCTGGGTGAGGCACCTGTTAGGCTGCCAATGGATCATTGTTGTCCTGAACACTGGACTATTAACTCAATCATATCAAATAACATTGCAATTGTATGACAAAACTTGACTATCATGTGACTATAATGGAAGTTGACATTATTAATTCATATTATTATTATTGTAGGAAGGACTGCCTAATGTATTCTTATTGGTTTTTGTCTGCTCATCATTACACAATGCTACACCAGGTTACTAGACGTGATCGGGAAGGAACCAAATAATAGATATGCGAACTTTTATCTGGGTCTCCTATACGATGAGAGTGGTGAGTATGGAAATACAGAGGACTATTACATCAGAACCTTATTGGTACATCCTCATGATAGCGCAACTCTGTACAACTTGGGAGTGTTGCTGACTCGGCTAAAAAGGTCAGCAATGAGCAGTGCATTCTAGGAAACATTTAATCAACCATTTAACGTCAAATAAACATTAGATCAGTACATGTATGTGTGGTACCCTGTCTGACTGATATATGTACATGCACTGCCATGCCTGTATAATGTTTTTACATGTGGTACCATGTCTGACTGGTACAATGCCTGACTAGTACATGTAGTGCTCTATCTGACCAGTACATGCACACGCTGTACCCTGTCTGACCAGTGCATGCACATGTGGTACCCTGTCTGACCAGTACATGCACATGTAGTACCCCGTCTGACCACTACATGTATGTGTGGTACCCTGTCTGACTAGTACATGTACATGCAGTTTCCTGTCTGACCAGTACATGCACATATGGTTCCTCCCTGTCTGACCAGTATATGTATATATGGTGTCATTTCTTCAGGTGAGGTGTTTGCTCAAAGCTCATGGTTCGTTCACTATGAATATCAGGGTGGAAGTGATTAAGGGTCAGGGCTGTGTTAAGACTAGGATTAGTGTTTGGGTTAGAGTTTGGGCTAGGGCAAGGACTAGGGCTAGGTCCAGGGCTAGGGCTAGGCAGTACTGAGTGAGGCTGACTAACTACTTGTCTCTATTTTTCTAAGAGAAACAAATTTAATCATAGATATTCATGTAAGAAATAAGGTGAACCTTCTCTCTTTCTGTGTGTGTGTGTGTGTGTGTGTGTGTGTGTGTGTGTGTGTGTGTGTGTGTGTGTGTGTGTGTGTGTGTGTGTGTGTGTGTGTGTGTGTGTGTGTGTGTGTGTGTGTGTGTGCGCGCGCGCGTGCGCGCGTGTGCATGTCATAAGAGAAAATTGTTAGTCAATCAGGCATCGTTGATGCTCTTGTTTCTCTAAGTTACCTGAATTTGGTTATATAATTAATTTTAAAACAAATCTCCAATCTCCTTGTTGACAGTGTAGGAGTGTAGCATCTGGTTAGATGATCTGGGTAACCATTGATTCTTAGCGGTGTAATTCTGTTTAACTGCAAATTGATTAATTTGATTTTCTTGACTGCTTATCTAAACTGAGGTGTGTAACTATTTTTGAGATCACACACTTACCTCAATACTATTGGATATTCATAGCCAGCATGTCCGGAGTTCTAGGTGCTCTGGCACTTACTGTTATTTTATTCATTATTCTTAGATATGATGAAGCTGAAGAGAAGCTGTCTCTATTAACAACCCACCATCCAAGAGACATACCTGGGCAGAGCCAGCTAGCCACCATCTTCTTCCAGACTAATCGCATAACCTTAGCCATGGAGATATTCCAGATTGTGCTGGAACTTGACCCACGGAATATCATGGCACTCAACAACTATGGTAATCCCTTCTCAATGCACAATTTTAACTCCAATCCTTCCATAATCTCCTTCCATGACTGGTCTGAATTTAATGTTTCCATACACTTGATGTGACCCATGGAGATAAATTTAACCTCTGCTTGGTCCAGTGTGTGTAATCACTTGAAGCTGACTCCACCCAGATTGATGTTGATGCAACGCGTATTCTTATAGAGTGCTGGTTGATCTATTTTGGAACTGCCTCAACCCACTGTGATGCTAGTCTAGTCTGTCCATGTATAGCTATTGTCAAATTTTAATCTATTTCAACCTGCCTCAAACCAGTATGATGATGATCCAACATGTATATTGTTGACAAACATATTTTTAACCGAATTCAACCTAACTCAATCCAGTGTTATGTTAAGCCGCTGCATAACCCAGAAAGTATTGCATTAAGTTTACTATGGGCCCTCCATGTTATGATGTGTAGCAATACTGTAGATGATACATAGGCTGGAGAAAATGATGGTATCTCATAGGCTGTGTATGTTATGTTGTGTGTAGGTATACTCTGTCTTAAGGAAGGAGAGAATGCCACAGCATTGAAGTCGTTTGAGACTCTAGCAGAATTGTAACCAAGCAACAAGGCAGTTCTTATAAGAGTGGAAAACTTGTGAAGAAAACTCAAGTCGGGTCAACACCACTAAATTATATTAACACAACTAAGTTTTATTTAACATAACTAAACTACACTAACACACTAGACTTTTGATCAATAAACATCTAATCAATATATCTAAACACTCTTTGGCACAACTAGACTCTAAGCAATACAACTAATCATATAAGCACAACTGAACTCTAGAAAACAGAATCTACAATATTAGAAACTTTTTTTTTAATCTGTTCTACATAAAAATGTGTAATTTAATAATATGTTGGCTTATCTTATATATTTGTATATTTAAAATTCTGGTAATCGGAACTTGTAGTAAATTTTGTGTTGATTGTTAATCATCTAAATTTGGAACAACTATACTACGTTAGCACAACTAAAGTATATTTAACACTATATTTTACAAAATTATACTACTTTATTTTTATTTTATCAATTATTGTAATGATTTAAATTACCTGCTCCACCAACAATAATACATCTTCACTCTGCATTTGCTTGCACAGAGGCCACAATTGTGTCTGCAATGTTACTCCATCCCAGAGTCACCTGCAGTAGCATGAGCATGGCTTCACCCAGTCCCTCTTCTTCATCAACATGAGCAGTGTCTGCATGAGGTACTTCATCCGCAATGAATCTGGCAGGAGGTTTTCATAGGTCAAAATCAGTTGTATGTAGACTATGAAGAATGAACTGTTTATAAATATCATGGATGCCGAGATGCTGATGTCTTTTGCTGGAAGTAATAGCTGGATCATTGTGGTGAATTCTGTTAGCAGTCACAAATTCCTTGGACATCATTCCTAAATATTTTTGAAAAGTTCCCTTTTATCACTTGGGTGATGGAATGACAGAATCATGTGGAATAATTGCCTCATTTGTTTTGGGAAGTCAAACAACGTGGCTTCCTCCAAACAGTGCCTCCATTCAGTGTCAACTTTGAACAGCTCCATGGTCCTTGCAGCACGCACCCACCCTTGAATGAATCATTCAAAAACTCCATCAATCATGGGTAGAATTTTAAATGAAATGGATCCACTACAATGCAGAAGCAGTAGTCCCAAGCTGAAGCACTTTATTGAGCCAGTTGTACCTGATACATTCTGCTAATAATAATTTTTTCTTTCCCCCCCCCCCCCCCCCCCCCTTCTCCATCCCATTGAGGAGCTGGACAGGATACTCACTTACCAGCAACATTTGGAAAACTTGCACATGAAATTGACATCACCTATCATACTCTTGAGAAGCTTTGCTGGTACTGGTTGGGGTGCTAAGGGGCAAACCCTCATATCAAGGGCAAACCCTAGTCTATGCTCCAGCTGAGTATTGTGCCTGCCCTCATATGGTGCAGGAGTGTATATACTCATCTGATAGACAAATGCCTTAATGATGCCATGTGCATAGTGACTGGATGCCTGCAACCCTCACTAACGGAGTTATTACTTATCCTGCCAGGCATCCAGCCTGCTGAGCTACATGGAACTAGAGCAACCATCTCACTCAGTCAAAGTGCTCTGAATCAACCAAAACATCTATTACATTGACTGGTCTCAGACTCCTCCCCAGGACATCAATGGCTGAAGTCTAGACGCCCATTTGTGCCAGCTGCACTAGACCTCCTCAAGAAGACCATGCAGGAGGACCAACTCAGTGCAGCTCAATGGATGACAGAAAAGTGGAGAAGCAAGTGGGAGTCAATGAACACTCCATTGCACCTCCAATTTTTCCACCCTAAAAAAAGACCCACTAGCCTGGATTCACCCAGGTTGGCATGGATGAGCCTCAATCGCTTGTGCACAAAGATGGGAAGATTCAACATATCCATGCACAAATGGGGACTATAGCCCAGTTTGACCTGTGAGTGTGGCACAGAGTAGCAAACTCCAGACCACATCTTGTGCATTGGCCCCTTGTACCGACCTCCAAAATGGACTACGTGGTCTGGTAGAGTTGGACAAGTCGATGTTCAAATACTGCCCTGGACATCTAATCTGAAGATATTGCATACCAAAGAAGAAGAAGAAGAAGTGTTTTCTTAGCTTAGGTGTCCTTTCTGTATTCTTTCTTCAGCACCAATCTTAGGATACTAAATGTGATCAAGTTAAACTTCCTACATGCATTTGTGTACAAATGAAGAATTGAAAATTTTTTCAACCTTTATCCTGTAGTCCCAATTCTACTACAACATTTCAGTTAGAATTTATAAAACATAGCATGAATCATGGTGGTGTTCCAATTTAATTTGTGACAGCTGCTCTGTGTTTGAAATTACATCTAGTGATTTGTTCTCTTGTAATTGTGCTGTTATTATTATTTTGCCCATTCAGAGGTGCCCACACTGTTATGTTGGTCAGATAAGTTGATCAGATAACACTTTCTTTTCTTTTCTATTTTTTTTTTTTTTTTTTTTTTTTTTGAGTTCTAGAACTCAGTGTGACACACTAATTTGGTCAGATTGCTTTTACAAACCCTAGCCCTAGCCCTAGCCCTAGCCCTAGCCCTGTTCTATTAATAATTTCCTAACCAAACATGCTCTTATTTTTTTTCTTCTTTCAACAGGCTGAAAAATTGTAGGAGCCACAAATGGGGCTTGATACTAATTTAAACCACAAAGTGGCATTTTTGGTTGTTTTGTTTGATTTGAAACATTTGGGTATATATATATATTTTTTCCTCTGAATGTGGTGGACTTTTTGCTATAGCCTCTGACAGAGAAAAGGTCAAAAAGTGCAGATTATATATATATGTATGTATGTATGTATGTATGTATGTGTGTGTGTGTGTGTGTATGTATGTATGTATGTATGTATGTGTGTGTGTGTGTGTGTATGTATGTATGTATGTATGTATGTATGTATGTATGTATGTATGTATGTATGTATGTATGTATGTATGTATGTATGTATGTATACATAATGAATATATATGTATACACACATACATGCACACACCAACACACACACGCACGCATACGCGCGCGCGCACACACACACACACAACACACACACACACACACACACACACAGGAGGATATTAGTATATCTTAATTCTTAATAATTACAACCTACAGTTAATATTCGTTGACCCTTGACCATCTAAATATGTAACACCCCACAGGAGGCTATGGGTACATGTTTATCAGTAGGAATAATAGTACTCACAATATGAATTGACCCAGATTTTATGATGAAAGCCAGAAAAGCCTTTAAACATGGAAAGAAATCATATCAAAGCTTGTTAGCTGGACACACTTCAGCAGATATTTCTTCAGAAAGTTTTCCAATGATGTTTAATTCTTCATTGGTGGTAAACCTGGTGGTAGGGCTAGGTTTAAGGGAGGTCAGAACTAGGGATAAGCTTGGACTAGGGTTAAGACTAATAGCTAGTGTGGTAGCCTTTGAAGTTGTGAGAGAGCATACATTTCAAATTCATCATAAAAACTGGAACTCTGTGCGTTCTTTCCCACTCTTAACTGACATGAAATAGTCCCTCCCACAACTGACATACAATAGGTCTGCCCGATAACTAAATGATTATTCTGTGGAATGAAGACTCATATGCAGCATGTTTGCCCTGTGTTACATTTGATAATGTATCATGTACTGTTAGAATATCCTTGGATTCGATCCAAATTTTTGAGCAGCAATATGCTGGAGTTTATCTTCAGGGAGAGGCTGTGAAGTGAGAACAGTGGTGCATGGTGTCTGTGGTGTTACAGGCAAGTCATCATTGTGAATGATTTGTAGGTGTGTTCATAAAGGTTGTGGTTGATTCATTTCTTAGATTTCTGTTTTCATCTTTAGTTCGTGTTGGCTGGTAGCTACATGTTTGGTGGGCATTGTTTCAGTCTATCGAAATGAACCACCACATGATATTGATAGGACTTTACCCTCTGCATGTGGTCGGTAGCATAAAAAAATCTTGTCATTACCCTGAATGGTCTTGATCATGGGCAATACAGTGTGTTTAATTGACCGTGAGGGGTAGTTGGAGAGCGAAGCCAAACTAAGTCATCAACCTCAAAAAGCTGACTGTGAACTATTCAATCATAAACTCCTGCCTATCAAGCTGATGTCCCAGTTTATCTCTGACTTTTTTGTATACTGTTTTGTCTTTCTGTAACTGACTTGCATAACATAAGTGTAACATGTGATAGAAGCGAGTGTAGCCTGTGGTTGGGTGCATGCTAGTGTTGTAAACCATACAAAACCTTCTTAGTTTATCTTCCCTAGTAAAGCCCTGTTCATTGCTGATGTAAAGAGCATATATTCAGGAGTGTCCAATTGTACCTTTCCACAAGTCCATCAGATTGAGAATGATATGAGGTAGTGTGAGCTTAAACAATGGCAGTACTTTTGCAATTTTGCAATCAATTTAGACTCTAATTGGTAAATCTGGTCAGAACAAAGTAGTTATTGTACTGGATATCTGAAGAAAAACGTTTCTGTCAACTTCCTTGCTATAGTGGTTGATTCTTGGATAGGGATTGGGTATGCCTCAGTCCATCTCATTAAATAATCTGCAACACTTGGATTTATTATTTCCTTTAACTAGGCACTTCATGCTGGTGGTTGCTCCTTTCCCCTGATGTGGGTACTGTTCTCAGGGTAGTTCCTTGTATATGTGGCCTAGGTGCAGACATTTCCAGCATATCGTTTTAGAAGTTAACTGGTCCATGGGTCAAATGGGCTTGTACTGTCTTTTTTGTGTGGTTACTGACAGATCCTTCTCCTCACAACCATAATGAGTTGAAGATTGTTGGTTCAGTTTACTCTCCTATGAATCTACAGGTTGAACCAATTTCTCCATCACATTAGCCAGCTTGTCAGTTCCAGAGACATCTGCAACCAGAACTTTATTATCTTCAAGTAAAAAGACAGTCAGTCCTCACTAGGGGACTCCCAAAATATTGGTCCCTACCTCCAAAGTATCTGCAACTGCATTATCATTGCCTCTCAAGTCTATTCTGCCTGACACTAAATGCTACCTTGAGGGTATTCTGCCTGAGATATTGGTCAATAGCTAACCTCTCCTTTGCTTCAACCTGTAACTTGGGTAAGCCTGGTCTACTAGCCTTCCCAAATCATCAGCATGGTCAGCCCATCCCTTCATTTTCTCTTCTTACCTTTGTGTTTGTAGGTCTAAAATTGTTGCCTCAGTGCATCTCTTGCTTCATCAAAATCTCCTTTAACCTCTTTGGGTAGGTGCTTAAAAACTGTCTTGCATGACTTGTGTGAAACTTGTCTTTAACAACTTCAACTCTTTCCTCCCATCCATCCCACTTGTTAACATTATAATGCTGTGGAAGAGGTAATCCCCCCCCCCCCCCCCCCCCCCCCCCCACAACCTGTGATGCCATTTGGTATATTTATATAGCAAATAGGGTCAATTTAGTACATTTCAGAAGGGTTTAGTATATATATATATATATATTTGGGCTTGGTATATTTAGGTATTTGGTATATATTTGGTATTTTTCAGCCTTGCCTCACAATCCAATAAGTGACACAAGGAAAGCATCTGTTTTATGAAATTTATAGTAAGCAGTTGTTCCTCCATTAAATACCTGGCCATCATAACTTTCTCAACTTGAATCCTTTAACATTAGTAGTATTATGGTGGGTGGCTCTTTACTTCTAAAACTGATGAATTTTTTCCTCTATGTGAACTCAAGGGATGGCAGGGACACCACTCTTTAGTTAAATTTGGTTATTGCTTACTTATAGGATAACCCACAATCAATGTTCTCAGGCAGTGAGACATTTTCATAAATCTGCCTTCTCATGTGTCTAATATACCACAACATCAAAAAAAAAAAATTCCAATGTGTATTATTAATGTATGTAATTTGGTGATTATGGAGCGTTAAAGAATGGTGCTGATTTATTTCTACTTTATAGAGAACAATGATGATGTTTTAATTAGGATTCTAAACATGAGTTGTATTACGTTACTATCGATCATCTAGATTCTCTCATTCATTTCAGTTTGCTTATGGAAGCCTACCTAGTAATAAGCCACATAACAAAAGCTTATTTTGTTTTCACCTTATGTGTGTGCACATTTCTATCTGTCTATCGTCCACTCTAATTTCAAGTATAATTACTTGATTGATAAAAATAACAATATTTGCAACTATTATTGGGTTACACATTCAACAATACAACCCATATGAAAACTCTTGGTCACTCTAAAATAAACAAATGAAATCAATAAAACTATAGACCCAGTGCAACAGCAAAAGTATGAATGCCCAGGGTGTATTGTATGATTCCATCCTTGGTCACTTTAGTTTGTGTACATTTGACTTTAACTCTGTATTATGTGTGGGTGTGGTTCCCTGTTTTCTGTGTTACAGGGCTGTCTGGGTGTTTAAGACATTGATGACCAAAACCCAATAGTACTGTTCAAATTATAGTATATGTATCAGGCCCCTAATGGATTTCCGGGATTTTAAACCATCAACAGTCTAAAATTTCAGGAATATAAAAGATTAAGGTAGAATTTGGCTATTTTTGTGACCTCCTATTCTAAAATTTTGAATAAATGAGCGACCATTTAAAAATTTTTGTCATAAAATTTTGAATAGACATTCACATAGCTCCCATCATAACCATCTAATTAATAAGCTGCTTTATGCTGCTTCCAAAACACTTAAATAAGAAAGGTAATCTTAATTAATAAATGTGAATTTGGTATATCATTGGTATATATTTGGAATAAAATTGGTATATTTCTCCTACATTTGGTATACTTTTAAAGGCTGTTTGGTATATATTACAGACAGAAACCTGGCAACACTGTCACCGGCCCAGTTTGAACAAGAAGTGCTTCACCCCAACCTAGTAGAAAGTACATGAATAATGAGTTATGTACATACAGTGTAGTCAGTTCGAAATTCACTTTATTACACTCGCATGTTATAGGTAGAGTGAAACCTCCCTTATCTGGCCGCCCAAGATATGAGCACCTACCTCTGCCGAAGAGCAGGACAAATCTTTGAACTTTTTAAATATTATTAGGATTTTTTTTGTTGTTGCATGAAAAATGGGCTACTCTGACATTCCAGTTTCTTGAGGCATAGGGGAACTGAAGCTTTTTTCTGGTTGTGAAGAATTGTTACTGCGACAAAACGAAAAAGTTACGAGTTTTATTTTAGAGATGTAATTAGAAGTGATTTCTATATTCATGTTTATACATTTTAATGATAAATGCTCTGTAATGCAATATCTGATCCCCATCAATAACTCATCCCCTGGATGGGTTATGGTTTGCAATAGGTGATCCCCCACTGCCATAATCCATCCGCTTAAAAAAAACAAAAAATTTTTTGTCTGTATATTCAGGATTTATTTTCCTTGGTAGCATATCCACTGTTTATAGACTTTGGAGTAGTCCACAAGAGAGAAGTTGCTCTATATAATGCTGGCTACTGCTACGTTATATGGTGTTGGTGCATCATTTAAAAACTTCTATGAAACAATTTTGTTGCTGCCTCCTCCAACTAGCTAGCTATTTGATATGAACTATCTATAACTATGTGGCTGTCTTTCTTCTTTCTTTTTTTTAATATTAACTTAGATGATGGGGTTGTGAGGGCTCATTCTATTGTCTCAACTCAGGTTAGAAGGGGAACAAAATGCCAAGGTCTCCAAAATTATATCTATGAAACATTACATTGGTGTACTCAATGGAAACTCTTTTTCAAGAAATTTGTTTACCTAACATTCTCACTCAGTACAACTCCAGCATCTGCATCTTCCTCAATTTTGATAGATACTGGAGTTGTACTGAGTGAAAATATTAGGTAAATAAATTTCTTGAAAAAGATTTCCATTGAGTACACTAATTTGAGATTTTATAGATATAATTTTGGAGATTAATACTGTCCTGGCAAGATGCAATTGATAAAATGCACTTGATATCATCAGCAAATATCAGGGTATGAGAATACTTAATATAATTAGGAAGATCATCCAAAGTGAATAAATAGAGCATAGGTCTACTTCCCTGTGGCACTCCAGATAAAACAGGTAAAAAAAAACAAAACATGGAGAGTTGACGATTCATAGAGGCACACTGAAATCTGCCCATGAGGTATTCCTTAAGTAATAACCACAAGTCTCCAATTATACTATAGGTCCACAACTTTATTAGCAATTCTGTGTGAGGTACACTTCAATAGCCTTTTGAAAGTCCTAGTATATGATGTGCACTTGAAATCAGCTATCAATCTCTTTATAAACTTAATATACAGGAGTATATTTAACTTTTAAAAGTGGGAGGAGGGGGGAGGGAACTGACAGTGAATTGGTTTAAAATCTGGAGGCATTCCATTAATATATTTACACACACTATATATTCAAATTTGAAATTTTAATGTGCCAGTCTATAGTGTATTGACCATACATACCCTTGTAAATCAATATAAAATTAAGCAGAAAATATGCCTGCAATTGTAAAATTTTTCTTCCAGTTTTTAAATGTTATATTTGTCAGAAGGTTGAGTTTCAGAGTTAAAATTGTATCTTTTAAAAAGGTATGTTTAAACTAGGTGTTTCTGTTGATCAGCCCACCACTGAGTTAATCAGTTAGTAATAATCTTGGGGATGGATTCCCATAATTATGAGTAAGGGACTGTTTTTCTTTAATATATGTAAACCTCAAAGTTAGCAATTTTCTTGCTTTATGAATTTTTAAACATCTATGGGTGACCACTAAAAAAGAAAAGGAAAACAGTTACATAAGCTTGACGTTCAGAGTGCATTTCTTTCTTTTCCCTAGAGGAACACATCTTATTATAATTCTTTATTTTCTTGTTAGTTTGCTATCTCCTCCCAGAGGATTGGCTTTACAGGACTCAAATTTACAGGGACTGATGGGGGGCACCCGAAGATGGTTTTAGGTGAATTTTGGTGAAGGTCAGAGTAAAACCATGCTCATGGGGCTGATTTGTTTTGATTTTTTTTTTATTCCTTAGGGGTGTGGCTCAATTTCTTACATATGTAATCATCTATCTGGTGGACAGTTTGAACGGAGGCCTTGGATTCAATTTTAGAAAATTATTCATTATGACAGTGGACATGAGATAAAGCCAAGAAAGCTATAAGAAAACTGAAATGAAGGCTCAAATTACAGAAGTTGCTAGTTTGATTTCTTTTTTGGAATTAAACTGGGTGTAAATACCTTCCAATGTTTAACAATTTCTCTATAGCACTTCAAAAATGAACTTTATTTGCATATGAAGGTCAGATTGTTGGCAAAACAAATGTTCAGGCTATTAAATCTGAAAGATCTGATCTGGATTTTGATTTCTTTTGGAAATATATTGCGCAGAGATCAGAAATCAATGTTTATTTTCAATGCTTGAATATCGTAAAAATCTTACAAGAAAATTTGAAGTAGGAGGTGATGCTCCTCTGAGTACAATGTTACCATTCATGATGTACGTCATGATTAGAAACCTCAAAATATTTCATTCAATGAATGAAATATTTTGAGGTTTCTAATTGCATAGTAACAACAATTAAGAGAGGTTTCAGCAGATAGAGTATCAAATACAGCTGGAAACTCATTTGATAAAGAAAGATGTTAGTGATGAAGTTTTTACAGAAGTGGTTATATTTTATGGAGTGACCTTAATAAAGAGAGTCTTAAAATCCAATTAACCTCACTTCAAACTAATCCAGAGATTGAAAATAATTTTAAGACATTATTTGAATATCTCAGGAGTTTAGGAGAGGTTGAAAAGAAATATTATTAAAAGTCATTTAGGCTGTAAATTTGATACCAGTACTGTTAATAACCAACTTTCTCAGGGAAGATGCTTCAGTTATGCTGGATTAAAACTTGGCCATGTTAAAGGACAAATCAAGCTTGCTTAACTGGTGCATGACCCTTTATGTGTATAAGATGAAAATGACTTCCTTCCCATTGCACATATTGATATTTACACAAACGAGTAATTTCTTTCAGTTACCTTATCTACATCAGTGATACATTAAGATAAGAAAATGAATTCAAGGTGTTGACATAAAATTCAGAATTTTTTTTACGACATGAGTTTATTTGTTAAATATACTAGTCCATCTATAAATAAGACATTCAACAGAGCAACAAGCTCCTAGTTATGTTTACTTTTGCACTCAACATTAGTCAATGAAGTTATGTCTTCATGTGCAGTTTGGAGATATCAGCACCTCTCACACAGAATATGGCATCTATAAGTGATTCCAGGGCAACTTATAACTCATCCACAGTTATACATTACTTGGGACATCAGCTATAGCAGTTACAACTTATCCCAGATCATATTATTCCACTGGACTAGTTATGGCAGGGGATCATTTTATGACAGCAATAAATAATTTGGGGGGGGGGGGGGGGGGGGGGGGGGAAGGGGGAGGGTTATTGCATGACAGCTAACCGAAGAATACACACATGCATATGCAAACACATATTAGAAAAAAAAAAAAACACACACACACAGCAATACACATTAGAACAAGAGCTGTCTGCACTAAAACCTGTGGCAAATAATTACTATAATTCTAATAATAAACACCAATGCATGCCTGCCTGCCTGCCTGCCTGCCTGCCTGCCTGCCTGCCTGCCTGCCTGCCTGCCTGCCTGCCTGCCTGCCTGCCTGCCTGCCTGCCTGCCTGCCTGCTGTCTAGGTACAGGGTAAATGTCACAAAGGTACAGTCCAATCATTGGATCTATAATATATCTGCCTCTGTGTTATGTCTATGCTCTAGTGTAGGCATTGAGACCCTATGCTCAAACTCTCCCTTGAAATTACTTGATGTGGTGGCTAACCGGGATTTCAGAGAAGGTGGTTATGATAATCATTAACTCAATCATCTGATTCAAGAGTAATAAAGTATTAGTATAAACAACTTCATAATCAGCTTTTCTATATACATTATTTGGCAGTACCAAGAAAGCGAAAACATCTTTCATTTTGATAAGAAATCATCAATAACAACTAACAATGAATGATTTACTTATGATTCTTTTAAAAAAAATAATTAAGTCTTGCTTTTCTTAGGTTTGGCCAGCCAGAAGTGGGCTGATTTGGGCCCACTAAAAATTAATTCCATGAGAAAAGTTGAGCATGGGGTCTCAATGTCTGCACTGGAGCATAGATAAAACCTAGGAAGGCAGCAATGATACTAACTATTGAAGATCCAATTGTTCGGTAGGTTGGGGCACTCAACCTGTACCTAGACACTACCAAATATAATATATTTTGTTTGTTGAACGGAAGGAGAGGAAATGATTGGGTTGGGTTACAAGAAACAAATTAGTTCCTAGTGGCCTTGACTTACAGAATACTTTACTTAGCAAACACTTCCTTACTCCGTTGTGGTAAACTATTCTTACAGCTCTGAAAAGGAAAGAAAAAAAAGAAGGGAAGTAAAACAAGCCCTATTTTATAACGATGGCACTCCTTAGAGGAGCTGGCGGTGGTGCTTGCTCCGATTGCAGTAGTGCTAGCTCAGCTAGCGTGAGGCCTGCAGCATTCCTCTGCGCTGTGCTGGGAGTTGTCGTCTACTTGAACAGTTTGGACTGTGGTCTGTGCTTTGATGATGGAGCAGCTTTGAAGGACAACCAGGACCTCAGACCCAACACCTCCTGGTCTGACCTTCTCAGACATGACTTCTGGGGCACTAACATCAGTGACAAGGAGAGCCACAAGTCGTACAGGCCTCTCTGCGTGGCTACCTTCAGGCTGAACTACCTGCTGCATGGGCTGGACGCCATGGGCTACCACCTGGTGAATGTGGTGCTCCATGCAGTGGTGTGCTATCTGTATGTGCAGCTCTGTGCAGTGGTGTTCAGCACCAACTCTGTGTGGCCAGCACTCACTGCAGGACTGCTCTTTGCTGCTCACCCCATACATACTGAAGCTGTGAGTCTATAGGATTTCGCTTTGACAACCTGTGAATGTTTAGCATTCAACCATAAAGTATACTCATGCATTGGGAAGAGAGTAGATATATGTGACAAGACATTTATTGTGAGTGTATCAGCCTGTGAAGGAGGATAATTGTTCTTGAGGATGTGATGGGCAACCACAAGTGGTGGATGAGTGTGTCCTATTGGGAAGTGGTAGCAGAATAGGCAGTTCTGTTAGTGAAGGTGGCAGGTATGACAGACTCCAAGACAATGCTGTGCTGAATGGTGTGCTCTGCCAATATTCACTAGTGCTGTTGCAAATGTGCATTATTCTGCAGGTCGCTAGTTTGGTTGGCCGGGCAGAAACCATGGCAGGACTATTCTACCTCTCTGCCATGCTGCACTATGCCAAGTGTGTGTCCACATCTGTGGGGTTGGGTCTATCTGTGGCCACACCCCTAATCCTCTGCCTCGCCTCTGCTCTTAGCAAGGAGCTGGGCATAGCCTCCTTCCTCATGTGTCCCCTCTACGAGTTCTTTGTGATGAGGAAGGTAAGAAGATATTGGTATAATTGTCTATACACATGCCAACAGCTAGTGAGGTACAATACCTGGTACAGATCTAAGATTTTAGAAACTTAATATTAAAATGTGACGTCATAATTCACTAGTTAGTGATAATTCCTCAGTATAGCTAAGATTAGATGCCGCAAGTGAGCCATCTACTTGTATGTCTACAAGAAACAGATGTGGACCTAGCTTACAAAAACAGAAGTGGCCTTACAGACCAGACTATAAGAAAGATCACTGGTGAATTAGTTATGATGAAAAGCTTGGATTCGAAGAAGATAGAAATTGTTTTATTTTTGGGAAGTGGGTTGAAATACCAAAGGGAAATCATGCTCAGTTTGCTTAATATTTTGTGAGGTTCCTCCCAACATACCCCCAGTGACTCCCACAAAGAAAAAGGATAGCATCACCCCCAAACCCCCACCCCCCCCCCCCCCCCTCAATAAAAATATGGTGGGAGGGCCAAAAATTGAGTTAGCCATTTTGAAAATGGATCAAAGCTCCTACAAAAAATTGGAAACAGGGTACTGAAAAATAACCAAAGTATGAAAGGTCTCAAAATCACCAAAATGCCATTAAATTATATTACCTGAAAAATTTAGCTAATACCAATGACATTTGGCTAAGTATGAAATCACATGTGTGCAGGTCATCCATTTACTAAGTTGGTGAAGTTGCACAGAAGGTTCACACAGAAAATAGAGCTGCATACTCCAAGCTTGCTATAAAAAGAAGAAAATCTTCATTATTAGCACTTGCAGTTCAGTTAATCAAGTGTTTGTAAAATAAGGTACACATGAAGTGTCCATCAATGGCAAATGTAGCCATTGCATATACTCGAAGTGAAATACTATAACTAAATATCACCAAATATGTTTTAGTGTTACCTGGAACTGCACTTGATATTTTTCTTTATCGTAAGGGTTGCCCAAAATATTGACAACCAAAATCTTTATTTCAATGAAATTTTTTTTCTGTTTGCCTGTCTGATAACTCCTCCCACAATTCCCAATCAATCATAACCAAATTCCCTGTGTTCATGTGGGGGTGGGGTGTGAAAATGAAGAGGGGGGGGGGGGGGGGGAATTGAAACATATATAACCATGAATTTTTTCCTCTACAGGTCGTTTTAGCCACATCATAAAAACACTCTATTCTACTCCACATTCCCCTGGCATCAGACTCACTTAGATATGTTGACTTCCCTCCATGGAGTTGGCAATATACCACAGTAATAAAAAATAATAATAAATTCAATGATCAATCCCCTAATTAAAATTACGTGTGTGTGTCTATGTGCAAGTATGCTTCCTCCTCCTCAGATCAGTTTTGTACATGTAATCAACTCAATAGATAACAATTAAACTCCGATTTACATGAGAGTTCCAACCTTCCAGTATAGAACTGTATTCAACAAGGTGGATAGCAACCGTTGGTATGGCTATGCTCCCAAGTGCTGGCTCTCTATAGTCCGACATTTAGGCAACTCTGAAGTTTCCAACATAGCCAATTTATAAAGTTATACCACTTTCTAACTTGCCGCTGTAGAAGACAGATTCTACTTCTCTGAAGAGCGGTCAGTTAGAACATAAAATTGTATTAAAATGATTGTGGTACAGATTGCAGCAAAAATGGTACAGACTATCTACGTTCAAGCTTGAATAAAGGTCAAAAGTTCAGTGTGCAACATTGCAGTACCTATCCTGCTGATGGATTGGCTCTTCACTGATAGTTTTAGGAGAGATACTATGTGACCGTTTAACTTGAATACTTACTATTTATATTAAACTACATTAATCTTTACGATCACTAAACCTTCCAGTACAATACATTAGTTAATTGACTGTTTAAATACTGCAGATCTGAGGGGGGCTAGGGGGGCTGGGGGGGGGGGGGGGGGAAATAGCACTGAAGAAGGTTGGGGGAAGATTCCCCCCTCCCCCCATAAGATAAAACTGTGTTCAAGTATGTCACCAAAGACCAATTGCATGGTAAGAAAATGCCAAAGAAATATCAGATCACAAATCTTCCAAACTCTATTGCTTCTTTAGTTCTGCCTCGAGGAAATAATGTTTTAAAATTAATTAGTGGAACCGGGGAATATCTTTCAACAGATTTTATCTGATATTGATGGTAGAAGTAGTGTATACTGTTCTCAGTGTAAGGCACAATTTTCTGTTCAACATGATGGATAATAATCTCAAATACTAAGGATATTGATGTATCTTGGGCTATTCATCTTCAAGTTAAATCTTTTGGCTCGAGTGAACCAACTTGTGCCATGTTATTGGTGTTTATTGGTACACTTTGTGCCAGAAATTCAGACAGTGGAGGCTGTTTCCCAAGGCAGCTTGTAGCTCACTGTAACACAGAACAGTAGCATCACTCATAACACCCAAAATTAATTTAGCTGACCAATGTTACTCTATCCAGCCCACAATTCAGTTGTTAAATGTAAACAGAGCAACTGATATCACTTAGTGAAGTGTGTGGCAGCTCTTTTAGTAAACAACACCTGATAAATTACTTTTTTTCAGTTGCTATCAAATTTACTCTTCATGATAGTCTATTATTATTTATTTATTATTAAAGATGTTAATGAACTCCTCAAGGAACTGCCATGAAATGGTCGAATTACGTAATGTAGCAATTATTAGTTGATTTGCAATACTCTGGAAAGCTTCACCTGGATGTGTCTGTGTGAGACAATGAATCACCAAAGTGCGTTGTTGATGGTATGGAAGACTTTGAAGTGATACTACTGACATAACTTTATATCTTATGATTTCTTGAATGCAAATCATTTGACTAAGATATATTTTTAAGTTAGTAATTTTATATTGGAAAAGTTGCTCTGAGGTTTCAAGCTTGTGAGTAATACTATGGAAAGTGTGATCTTATGTCTTAGTATATGCAGTTTGTTCAAATCTTACTGATGGTTTGAACCATTTGAAGGCTGATGAGAAATCAGAGTAAGCTTAGGAATAATGAGATCAGAAACTTGAAATGGTATCCTTTGTGAGATTCCCAGCAACTTAAATTATCTTAGTTTACTTGATTGAGCAGTGGACTCTTTGATGAAATTTGTGAACAAAATGAAGTTGTGGTAAGACAGCAAGAGCCATGCAAGATGAACCAAATGTCAGTGAGATTAAAATAACCCATTATAATTATTGGGTCTTCAAAAGAGAAACTATTAAGGAAACTAAGTAGTTTATTACAGTAATCACCAGTTTAATGGGGTGGGATGCAGAATCCTAAGTCGACATTGAGCAGGTGGCTGAATAGTTATGCTCTTGAACAAACAACTCCTGAGTTCAAACCCAGCACTGACAGGAAAACTTTCCTGTCCTTTAGCATCTTCCCACACCAGTCCACCCAGCTCATGTTGACTACCTCCTTGTGGTGAGCCCTGGAAAGCTTACACATAGTCAGGCTAAAGTCAACAAATAGAGAAGAAATTCACACACACACACACACACACACACACACACACACACACACACACACACACACACACACACACACACACACACACACACACACACACACACACACATTAAGTAGTCTCTTCATCTGCAGCACACATACAGTGGCGTATCTAGGAGATATTCACTCATGTGGATGGGGTGCTAGTCGAGGAGGGGGAGGAGGAGGAGGAGGGGGGGTTGGGGAAGAGTAAAGTTGGTTGATCGTTGGCGTAACTCATATATATATATATTATATATATGAGTTCATGGGGAACTAACTTCAACCGTTCAAGCATAAATCGAGAATATGCGGACAAACAGACAGACAGATAGGATATTCCAACTTTATAGTATAGACGTGTATCTTGTTAGCTTGGCAAACTGATAAATACATTTTATTTATTAGTATTGGTTGCATTCAACCTTCCTAATTATTCTATTTGGTTTTCCACTGTCATAATATTCAATTTTCTCTCCTTGTATCAGAATTGAGTTTGCTGGCACTTTAGCAGTTGAAATGAATTGCAACAAATGGCTCACAGGTTTCGACTATGATACTGAAATCAATTTCAATTGACATCCAGAGTAATTAAGTGCTTCTTCAAATAATTTTATGTGAATTTTAAACTTGATACTATGTTATACTATACTATGTTATCAATGAAAATTAATAGAGAACTATCAATCTTGAAAATGCACCTAATAACTATACTCAAAATGGCAGGATGAAAATACCAAAAACTACTCACAATACAATGGCTAAGTGTTGAGCAGTTACAACCGTTATCATCCAGATTATCATCATCATCAGCATATATCTGAAAGTTCTTGATAGTCCTTAGCCTAGCTTCTAAGACGATCAAGAGAGCATTCAAGGAGATCTCAGTTTGTACCCACAATTTTGCTGATACTTTCACTTCAAATGCTGATCCTGATCCTGAGCAAGGTTCAGAAAAATTGAAAGAGAAGAAACCCTCTGCAGTCTGGGACTTGTTTTCTATTAAAACTAACAAAGATAGATCATGTAAACATCTTTTACAACACAACTTACTATAAAATGTGAAATTAGTGACTATGAGGAGCTTGAAGAAATAATTAGCTTCACTTCAGCATTATAGTTAAAACTATTATCATTAGGTTTAATCATATTTTCTTCGATATAAGAATTATATTCTAAGGATTATATTCTAATTATGTAAATATTTAGGTTTAAGAAGGAAGGGGGCGTGGCTGTCCTGCAAAAATGAGATAAATCCTGTTAAATTTGACTGAATGTCCTGCTCAAGGGTTTCACCAGGTTGGCAAGTTTGATTGTAGTGACTAAAACATCTGAGGGACACCAGTAGCTCCTTGTACTGTCATTGCCTTCTCAAGAAAGAAAGAAAATATGACTTTTTCCCACGAAGTTGTTCAGAATGATTTACTTTCCTTCTTAAGAAGGCAATGAAGGTACAAGACCAAGAAACTACCAAAAATGTGAGGGGGGGGGGGGGGGGGGGGTGCTCAATATGCATTTTTTAGGAACCTGATTGTGCACTTATGCAAATTGATGTGGTGTGTAGAATCAAGATAATTGTCGAAAATGGGAAGGGCCTGACCACCCAACCCTCCCCTCCCCAGCCTAAATATCACCCCCCCCCCCCCCCCCCCCATGGTACCATGCAGAATTTGCAAACTAATAACTGGTGTGACTATCAACCTACCTAGTGGTTGTCATTGTATTAACAGATAAGGTACTTTTTTTTAATGTTGATGGCTACACTTTGAAAATTTTTCTAGAATTGCCTTTTCTAAGTAAGTCTCCCTTTATGGGGGGAGGGAGTGAGAGTTTCTTAGCAATAATGTAAAGGAAGTATTCATTCTATTATTTAATCATGATAATATCATTATATATTTTTGACACTAATTGAAATTGAATTTGGTGTCAATTATTTGGGGATGTAGTTATAGTCACATAATAGTTGATCACAGGTTTTCAGTAATGATTTCAAGAATCAGGTCACAAATTAATGTATGCAATTATTTGCACTGTATAAAAAGGAATTGCACTGTATAAAAAGGAATTGCACTGAACGTATGAAATCTTACCAAAGTAGAATTCACCTCACTATAATATAGCAGTGAAAAATGATTCACTCTTCCCAGTCAGGAAAGATTGAAATGAAGATCTATTCTTAATAATCAGTAAGAATATTAATAGTTATGTAATATTTCCTCTAGCATTTCCTAACAGATTGTATTTTTGTATTTAACAAATTTTCACTTGATATCTTTTGGGTAGTGGCAAAGTGGATGGTTCAGCAAACAAAGTTTTCATTCTTGTGTTGTCCTTCAAATTGCACAATTGTAACATAGAAACTCAGCAAGTAAGTTAGTTCATTAATTCAATGGTTTCAAATTGACTAGTGACCGGGAATCATAAAAAAAATTAAAACGGAATCCATGACAGACGGTACCATTGGTCCATCATAATATATCTTCATGTTTGTGTAGCTAGTGAAGAGAACAGATGGGTCATGGACGTGTACTAGGTGAAACTCTTTCTGATCATGGATTAGCAAAAATATTAATTTTTTTTTTTTTTAATTGTCTGTGGCCTGACTCATAAGGAAGATGTTAATGGAGAACAAGGGGAAATTCAAAAAAAAATTTTAAATTCACCTCTTTTTTGGGGAAATGTTTATCTTTAAAATTTGACATATACCTTTATTGAAGGCTCCAGAACACAATATGTGAAAAATTTGGAGTATTATAATATGGAAGCTTAGAAAAGTATGAAATAATCTTGTATTATGTCAATAGTAAATGTCTGGTCAACACTAAATAGAAAGTGCTAGCGTACTCTCTAATATATGCATAATCTTATTGCTGTTGTTTTTATCATGTTCCCTCTTTCATTGCTCTCCCATCAGATGTCACTGTTCTCACTTGTGCCTCTGCTTCACAAACTAAGAAGAGGAGATCAGCCATCTTGGTTTGTACCCTTTGTGCTGAGGACTCTGTTGTTTGGAGGTGGTGGTCTCCTTTTTGTAGCCTTTCGTGTCCTCCTCAACAATGGACCACCAACCTTTTCAATGTGAGGTCTTGATGTGCATACATGTTTTATGCATACATTATGATCAGTATTCCTTTACATAGCTTAATTTGTGAGCCCTTCTCATGTTGAAGCTAAAATACTTTTATGTCTCCTAAAATATTGCTTCTCTCTTAGTATCAACAATCCCGCCATGTTCTTCCCCAGTCCTTACCGACAGCTCCACTGGTCCTACCTCGTCTACTACAACCTCTTCCTTCTCTTCCTCCCATCCCATCTAAGTGCAGAGGTCCCCATGGGCACAATCCCACCAATTAATTCTCTGGCCGATCCAAGGAATATACTCACTCTGGTGACCTTTGTTACCTTGACCTTGCTAGCCTGGCGAGCCATCAGGGTGAGGAATAAGTCCTTGACCTTTGCCCTGTGTCTGATGGTCTTCCCCTTCCTGCCCGCCTCCAACCTCTTCTTCCCCGTTGGGTTTGTGGTGGCTGAGAGGGTGCTCTATCTGCCCAGCATGGGCTTCTGTCTGCTTGTGGCTTTCGGCCTGCACAAACTCCATAAATGCCAACCCTTTCTCGTGAAGCTGATGGTGTCTTATCTTCTACTAGTGCACTCCTTTAAGACTCTCTCCCGCAACCGTGCCTGGTTCTCTAGTGAACACCTGTTCCGTCAGGCCATTGTGGTTCATCCTAACAATGGAAGGATGTATAATTGTCTGGCTGGACAGATGGCAATGTCGGGGAACATGACTCTGGTCGTGTCACTGTTCAATCATTCTGTGCATTTAGAGCCCCACTTTATTACTGCATACACGAACCTAGCCTTAAACCTGTACAATGTGAACAACGATACTGTGGAGGCCATAAAGGTACTAGTAAAACTTGACCACACCCCATGATCGCGATGTGTGGGAACAGTAAATATGTCATTTCTAGTCATACAATGGTTTTTTATTCATTGCACCTGAGAACATGTTAAAATATGGTGTTCTTTATATTCCATATTTTGATGCATGTTGGCGGCGTTGTTCTCCAGGTGTACCAGGAGGCAGCTGATCTGGTGACCCGTGGCCTCAGTGGTGAGGATATTCATGTGAGCCCAAAAAATGTGAGGGTTTATGATAGCCTCTCTAACATGTTGCGTGAGCATGTTCATGATGCGAAGAGGGCACTCCACTATGCCCTCAAGGCTGTGGAGGTGCAGCCTGATTGTGAGAACAGCCATCACACACTGGCCAATGCTCTGGTGCAACTGGGCCATCTTGATGATGCCAAGGCTGCCTTTGAGAAGGCCCTGAAGATAAATCCTCAGTATTCCCTAGCTCTCTCAAGTTATGGGGATTGTTTAATGCAGATAGGATTACTGGAGCAAGCTGAGATACATCTGCAAAAGTCACTTCAACTGGATTCAACCCACTTTTTGACCAAATTCAGACTGGCTGCTCTTATTATAAAGCTCCCCAATGTATCGACAGCCCAACTGCTGCAAGCAGAGCAGCTGTGAGTCACATGATGCAGACATTAGTGCATGAGGTAATTGACATGGCTATGGGAAGACCTGGCAACTAGTTGTTCAGTATTGGGAGGGGGGCAGTTTAATTATTTAATTTCATGCTCAGACATCTTATGGCTTTCTTTAAGCCACACCCACCTCCTCTCACCTGTTCTCCATTGTCGTGTGATCACTTTTCTCAGCATGGCCACAGTCTGTAAGTGGCCATGCATCCACTTCTTTTGTTGAGCCAGTATAACAATAGATAACTCAATGCGAGCCATTCTAACTACAAATAACTCATGGTGGGCCAGTATAACCATAGATAACTTTCAATGAGCCACTGTAACCATGGATAACTTGTGGTGAGCTATTCTAGCCATAGATAACTTGTGGTAAGCTGCTCTAACCACAGATAACTCATAGTTGCATGGAGTGTAATGAAAAATAACTCATGATGAGCAAGCAGAACCATAGCTAAGTCATGGTCAGATATGACAGACATTTTTTAATGGACTTTCACACCTCCCTAATGGTTGGATATGTGATGGCTATGTGGCCACATTTGTATATACTGGCATATTGTTAACTTGTGCCAAGTTTCCTGCATTTATCACAAATGTAATCACCAACTCTCCCCACCCCCTGTGCAGGTTATCTACTTATCTGCTTGACTACTAGTGGCAATGACATAAAAATGCCAACTTTATTGATACTAGTGAAAAACCCAGCCTATAGTTGGTTTTTTGGCCTACTTTAGTGGGCTGTAGTCACAAAAGTATCTGCTTTGAAGATTTGTGTTATATATTTTCATTACAAAAGTGAGCATGTGATTAGGTCCATTTTTTTTTAGAAATACCATTTTTGGCATATTTAGCCTTACACACAAAGAGGAAGAGGTGTGGCCTGATGGTACCCACCCCATGTTATTCGCAGAGTCCAATTGTGTCTGCATGTCAAATTTTAAGCCTGCAGCTCCATTCTTTTTTATTGTAAAAGTACCATTTTTGTGTGTTTTTTTTAATACATAAGGGGGTGTAGACATATAGACGTACTTAAGATGGTCCCCTGGTGACTTTGATTCTAAATGTATATGGATTTGTGGGTCTCACTTCACTATTCAAGCGTGATTCAATGATACACGGGACAAACAGACAGACAATTCACATTTTAGAGTATAGATGCTTCAGTGATACAAGCCATACCTCACCCTAAATTGACAATGCCCAGTTATCATATCCAATTATGCAATACCGAGGTACACCTCTGAACCATTAGGGATCAAACATCTATGTGGCACATTAGGTGGATCATGCTTGGAGTGCAGAATGGCGTGACAGTGCCTCCTAATTGTACTCCTTCATCCCTGATGCCAGACCTTGCCCACTGGAATTGGCTCTGCCAAGGCCAGGATGGATGAGGCTAAACCTCCTTCAAAACAGTGTTGGGTGCTTCCACTCATCCATCATCCATGCACAAATGGGGATTGCCCCCTTCAGCGATCAGTGAGTGTGGCATGGAGGACCGAATTGTGGACCATTATATACAAAGCTGCCAATATTCGCCTCCAAATGGCATCCGTGGTCTGCAGGTCCTCGATGATGACACCATCAAATGGTTCTTGCCCTCATGTCCCAACAGGCTCATTATTGGTTACCATAGTTACCCTCATGTAATTTTTGGTTTGTCAAATAGAAGTGTTTATGCAATTGAAAGAGCATGTGGTATGAGTGGATATTAGAGGGTATCCATACTTTCATCTGTCCTTTAGGTAGTCTTAAGGCCTGTTTGTCTATGATGGATCACAATATCTCATCTGCCATGTTTGTGCCCAGTAATAATGGCAGCTACTTCAGGAACTGCAGGAGCACTCTATCTTTACTGGTGTTGTCCAGACAGGAATTTTATCGAAAATCATTATATTGAATTCTTAGGGTGTAACATGTTAAAGGACACATGAACTCTGTGATAATCTAGCTTCTCTTGTGATAATATAAGAGGACTGCATAATGATTGGCAATAAAGTAGACCTTCAGGAATTTAGCAAGAGCCTGCCTACTTCATGGTACACCTGTCTATGCACCTTGAATGTAGGCATGTATCTGCCCTTGAACCTTTCATGGTCAGCACCAAATGATGTCATTGAGAAATCGGCATTTTACTTTTTGATCTTGGACTGCAGTTGCATTATCAAAAGGGTTGTTGAGAGTTCAGACAGCTGCTGATGTTTTTCAGGGAGACCTTGACATTTGGGCAGCAGATACCTTATACCTTGTCATGCCATGTCTTTGCCAAACATGTAGGGTGTGTGGTGAACATTGAGCCAATACTGACAAGAATGGAATAGTCAATGTGGAGTTGTAATTTAAAGCGATGCTGGTAGATGCAGGGCACCATTAGCTAGCTATTGAGGACTCAGTTGGCTGATATGAATGGGTCAGGTTGGGATGTTATTTGGTACGAGCACTTAGGGTGGGTGTGGGATGGTTATGACATAATTAAAGTATTTATTTTCATATTTTAGACTACCTATCTATCTATCTATCTATATATATATATACATATATTTTCTATTTATGCATAACCACTGAGATTGAGAGAATGCCAGCCCATTGGGATAAGATGTGTTATGCACACATAGGGAAGGTGAGGGATAGCTTTTACATAAATAATTTTTTATTATTATATATTTTAGTCTATTTATCTTTTCTATTTGTGCATAGCCACTGAGATTTAGAGAATTTCTTGGCTGATTGGGATAAAATTTAGCGTGGGCACTTGGGTGAGTGGGGGATGATTTTTATATGATAAAATGTGCAAATGCAGTATTTTTGCCTGTCTGTTTGTCTTTTTCTATTTGTGCATAACCACTACGCTGATTGAGATAAAGTTTGGCATGCATAGTTGGAGTAAGTTAGGAATAGTTAAAAAATAATAACATTTGTAATTACATTACTTTTGCCTAGATATCTATCTTTCCCAATAGTGATTAATTCTTTATTTGTGGAGTTGCTCTCATCATTTCATGTAATTACTGCACTGTTTCTATTATTTTACCTGCTGGAAGGACTGGCTAATGTGCTCTTATACATTTTTATTTGCCCTATTTTACACAATGCTACACCAGGTTACTAGATGTAATTGAGAAGGAACCAGATAATGGGAATGCAACCTTTAACCTGGGTCTCGTATATGCCGATGGTGGTAAGTATGGTGATGCAGAGAACTATTATAACAGGACGCTGTCAATATCCCCTCATGATCGTGGGACTCTGCACAACCTGGGAAACTTGCTAACTGAGCAGGGAAGGTCAGCTATTAGCAGTACAGTCGTAGGAAATACTTAATAAACTATTTCGTCACCAAATATACTATAGAATTTTCCCAGTACAAGTCCTATTCAGTATCATGTATAACCAGTTCATGTATATCTGCCATATTTGAACAATACATATACATGCGGTTTGATTCCTTCACACATATGCACCTTGACTGAGGTACCAAATCAGAAAACTCAATTTAGACTTCATGAACACCTTTTTTTACAATGAAGGAAGGGAAATTGTGCCGCTGATGCTCTCAAGAATCACTTTTTTTATAAAGAAATAGTAACTGTTATCACCCATGGAGATTTGTGAAGAAAGTTACTCAGGATCAGAATTTTTTTACTTTGGCTAGATAATAACACTAATTGATTACTAAGTATGTGTGTGTCTCGTGTATGCGTGTGCATGCATGCATGCATGTGTGTGTGTTTGTAGTGCATTGGAACTTGTGTGTTTGTGTGGATCAATATCACAGTTTCAATAATAGTCCTTGACTATCATATCTCTGGATATAGGTGCTTCAGTGGCAGTGATCTGAATTTGATATTTGCTATGTATCTTCAAGTATTGATGATTGTTGTAACTAGCTACTGTCATTGACTTTTTTCAAAAGAATAATTATTTTTGTATCATAAGAAACTTAAAATTCAAAATGACTTTCTCTGAAATATGATGTTACCAACAATATTGTAAAAATGTCAGTGGCATCCTTCTTAGATTTTGAATGCCTCAAAGCTATATTTATACTAACTATTTTTATGCTCAGAAATGGATTTTTTGACCTAGAGAACATTAATGCATTTTAATAACAAGATCAACTTCCCTTGTTGACCAGAAGCCAAGTATACTCATTTCATATTTTGGGTGTGGTTTTTTTGTATTTTGCTACTAAAATATCGAATTAAGTGGTTTATGTGATTGTGGTTAAAACATTCACATACAAAGTTGAGATATGAATTGTCTGACAACATAAATGTGTAGTTTGACACAAGCTTCACCACCATATGTATAAAACTCTGTATTTTATAGTAGCCATCTTGGATTTTGTTCTGTTACAGATTTTTAATGCATTTTTACGAGGTTCACCCGAGCTCACTTTAATCTGCACCATCAAATTTTATATAATTCACCTTCAAAACTTGTTCCAATGAGAACAGTCACAACCTCATATTGTGGGAACTGTACTATGAAAACATTATAAAAAATAATAATAATAATAAACTCAAGCAGTGGAACTGCTGACAGAATTGGCTCTAGTAATGCTACTATGAGACTGATATTTATATTGACAGAGTATGCAAACTTTTTATAGCTAAACATCCAAGTAAACCGGAGTTTGAAAAAAAAACATTATTTTATTGCTAGATTAATATTTTGCTTCAATGATGTCAAATCCTGATATTTTAACACTACATGTACAGCATTTTATCACTTTAGTAATCAGGTTGATATTAAAATTTCTCCTTTTTTTATGTAACTCACCTCCCTCTTTTGAAATTCTTCACATGCTAAAAAATCATCCTGTCATTTTCAAAATACCTACATCAGTATCTAAATGCTTTTTAACATGAATGTTTCTTCCCATCTAGCCTCTTCCTTTTGTTTTGTCTTTGAGGCAGCCAAGAAGGTAAAAAGGTTTGGTTTGCCATGACAATTGTATGCCCCAAATAGAACATACCCATAATGTTACATTCAACCACAATGGCACTATATAATTGTTCTTTCTATATAGATAGCTGTAATAACAAACTGTGTAACCACTCTGCATTCAATAATTATGTAGGCATAATGCCTAATTCTCAGAATAAAAACAACATGCTTTCTATCTGTCATTTTAAAATGGGGTTTTGATTTGACCAAAGTTTACCTATTTATCTATAAAAATAGCCCGAAGTACTACATACATTTTCCTCTAGCTTTTTAATTTGATCATTTTTAGAAATTTTAAGAAGATATGCAGGGACAGGACTATGTGGAACAAAATACAATTTGAATGGTGATTGTGCAAAAGTTTTTTCTGATAGTTACACAGGCATGGATAAGCAAAAATCATAACATAGATGATGCTTTTTTTCCTGTCACACCCACCTCAATGTCTTTGGACATTCATTGTCAACATATCTGATAGTCAAAATGCTGTGATACTTTTGTTTATTATATTTATTCTTCTTAGATATGATGAAGCAATAGAGAAGATGTCTCTATTAATAGCCCACCATCCCACGTACATACCTGGGCATAGCCAGATGGCCACTCTCTACCTCCAGACTAACCGCACATCCTTAGCCATGGAGATGTTCCAGATTGTGCTGGAACACGACCCACAGAATATCATGGCACTCAACAACTATGGTAATCCCCTTTCAATGCATCATTAGTCTGCTTCTGAGACTGGTCCTAATCTAATGTTTCCAGGGCTCCTATATAACCCATGGACATGAAGTCAATGTCTCTTCAAATGTGATGTTGATCCGGTGTGTGTCATTTTGTCACCATGCTTCAACCCAGCTTAATTTTTTTTTAATTTAAAATGTATTCTCATAAAGAACTTGTCCACCCATTTCAGTTGCCTCAATCCAGTGTGATGTTGAGCCACTGTGAGTCCCCAGAATTAATGCATTGAGTTAATTATATAGGCCCTCTATATTATGATGTATAGCAATGCTGCTGTACGCAGTTGTTGATGGAGGAAATTATGGCATATCATTGGCTGTGTGTGTTCTGTTGTGTGCAGGTATACTCTGTTTTAAGGCGGGAGAAAATGAAAAAGCATTGGAGCTGTTTGAAAGTCTAGCAGAACTGCAACCCAGCAACAAGGCGGTTCTTAAGCAAGTGCAAATCCTGCAAAGCAAAATCAAGTCCAAACAACACAATTAAACCATATTTAGCACAACTAAATTATATTTTACATGACTGGACTATATTATCACAACTAGACTTTGATAAATACGGCTATACTGACATCGACTTATGAAGATTGAAATAAACACATAGACTATTAGAAGAAACTGTACACAACTAACACAACTAAGAAACAAAATTGCACAATATTATTCACATTTTTGTGTTTCGTCTGTATATCTTAATTAATGGTAATCAGAACTTGCAGTAAATACTATGCTAACACTTAAGTTATCTAAATATAGAGAAAAAAAAGCTTTATTAACACAGCTAAACTATGTTTAACACAACCTATATTTTACACACCCTATATTGAACACAACTATACTGTATTTAACACAACTAGATTTAGATTAATAAAGTTATATTCTAATCGATTCGATTATATTCTAGTTAACACATCTACATTACTTGAAACAACTGAACTCTATGCAACACAAATGTTCAATATCACAAACTGTTTTAATTTTTTTGTTCTATATAAAATGTGTCAATGTGTACTTACATAATTATGTATGAATATCTTAACTACTGTAAATTACAGCTTAATATAAATATTGCTTTGATACTTGATGATCTAAATATGGAACATCCCACTTGAAGTTATTGGTATACTTGTGATCAGGGAGAATAATGGTGCTAATAATATCGATTCACCAAGGGTTATAATGATAGACAGAAAAACCATTATACTAGACAAAAACTCACACCTGAGTTTCTCTCAGTGCACATGTGTGTGATTATTACAGTCAATATTTTATGTGAGGAAACACACTTTATAAATTAATCTTTAAAAAAAAAAATTTTTTTTTAAATAAATTTTAAAAAAAGGGCAAAAAAACTCTGTGTGTTCTCTCCCATGCTTGATTGACATAAAATAGGTTTCTGCCCTATGTAACTTACAATCAGTTCCTCCCCTAACTTTATTACTATTCTGTGAAATATAGAGTTGAATCCAGCATGTTTATCCAGTTCCACCTTTACCACAATGACATGCTTCTGGTGATCTCAGCAGACAAATTATGTCCTGTAGCAATGTCCTTGGATTGGGTCCAAATTTTTGAGCAGCGTTAATATATACAGGAGTTCTTTTTACCTGTGGCACAAAGGTCTCTAGTAACACATGAAATGGTGGGAGTGGGGACATCCACAAGTTGGGCACATAATAAGGACCTCTTTTTTTTTTACCTGTTTACAACTTTTGGTTTTACTGAATTGTAAATATGAATAAAGGAAACTATATAATAGGGAATACAGTTTTCATTTGAAAAACTTGTTCCTGCAAGTCCAAATTTACTGAAAAATATGTTCCTGTACACATCATTAAATGATAGCATTCCATGTCACCAAATGCAAATCCATACTGATTTCGTTGTGATGATAAAGTAGTCCATGATATAGTAGCTTCTCATCCTTTGCTGTAGGTCTTAAAAAATTTTTTTTGGAAGTTGTAGATACTTTCACTGTCCTATATTCTGATATTATTTCTTTGATGAATATTGTGCAAGTGCCAGATGCTGTGGCATGAGCTGAGAATGAATGAGATGTGGTCAATCTTGCTGGAGAACCTGAAAAGAAAGCTGATTAAATAAATAGAGAGGTACACCTTCACAAGCCCACCTTCAAGGTGCTGTCACAACAAATAAAAATGAAGTTATTTGCATGTACCTTGTTTCTTCAGTTTTAGGTCAGAGGGATGTGCCACAAAAGAGCAGACAAGTAAGATACAGTGGGTGTCTATATTCCAATCAAGCTTGAATAAATGAAATTAAACAAAAATTATGATACATGCAACTGTCAATAAAAGTACCAGTTATTTTTGTAATAGCTGCAGTAGACAGACAAAATATTCATTCTCCTACAGCTGAACACCTTGGTGAAGATTTTCATGACTAATCATCATCACAGGAGTGTGAAAGTGAGGCAATTCCCAATTCTGGCCAAAAAATTCATAAGCAGTGTCAATGATGTTTCCATGAAGCAAATAGAATGAGCTCTGATAATGCAAAGGTATTGCAAATTAGTGAGCCACTTGAGTATCTCAGTTTTCATTCTGCAAGCAAAGGTTTTGATTTTAGTGTACACTGTCTTTCTGTAGCTATTCCACAAAGTGTTATGGAAAGAGAAATAAACTCTGATATTTTGTATGCCAGAGCAATGGTGTTTCAGGGGACAGTTGGAAAGTATGTGCAACCAGAAATAATGAGCAGGGTATGATTGTATCAAGTAGAATGATTTATGTAATGACCTTCCTGCTGCAGATGCATTTTACCACTACCGCTGCAGTTCCAGTTTTTGAAAGAAGGGGGGGGGGGGGAGGTGGAGAGATGCCCATCTAACACACTCATATAGAAGCAGGTACATACCACACAAAACCTATCACAGGAAGGCCTGAACTAACACACACACACACACACACACACACACACACACACACACACACACACACACACACACACACACACACACACACACACACACACACACACACACACACACACACACACACACACACACACACACACACACACACACATTTAGAAGCTGCCCATGGTACGAAGTACAATGATGGCAGTGTCCTGGATGAATCCAGGACCAATAGCAATAAACTTAGCTTATGATGGCATTACACAGAAATGTTGGTGTCTGGTCAGATCTCCTTGTCTTCGAAATTTTCTTCCACAGGCACAACTTAGTGTTCTTAATTCAGATTGCTTGTTAGCTGAACAGGTGTTCCATCGCCTGGATGTTGAAATTTTCTCTACACCATCTAAACACAGATGAAACCACCCCTTCCTGTCCTGGCACAACTCATACCATCTATCATACACACCAATTGCCTACAAATCCACTTTCAGAACATCCCTCCACCTCTTCTTTGCCCCATGGCATGGTCTCTTCATGTTAAGCTCCCCAAACAACAATCTATTTGGAAGCCTTTCTTCATCCATGCGACCCACATGACCCAGCCATCTTAAAAGCTGCTCCAGAATTATATCAGAGATGGAGTGTTGAGCCAAACCTATGTGATAGGCTTTGAGATGTTAATCTTTTATTCCATTGTTGGTACCTTGTCACACCCAGGATTGTCCGAATACAACGGTTATGAAAAGAATTCAAATGTCTTGTATGCACAGCCTTCATCGTCCAAGTTTCAGCTCCATACAGTAATACAGCTAGAACAACTGCCCTATACACTGCTCTCTTTGTGGCCAATGAGAAGTCTTTGTTCTTAAATACTGGCACCCTCAAACATCCAAATGCTCTAGCTGCTCTAGCAACTCTTCTAGTCACTTCACTAGTGATCTCCCTTATCTCTTGAGATGTTAGCACCCAAGTATGTGAAGTCCTGGACTACATCCACAGAGCCACCCTCCACCTGCACTGGTCTGACATCACTCTCATTCAATCCCTCACCAAAAACCATCCCTTTTGTCTTCTCAGTACTCATAGTCAGCCCCCATTTACTTGCCACTTTCACAAACTCTGCTGCTACTGACTCAAAACTATCCCGAGAGGTTGCATACAATGCCACATCATCAGCAAACTGGGACTCAGTTACTCTCATCTTACTCAATATAGACTTAGCTGTGCGGTCCCCAACCAACTTCCTACCATGCTTATATAATACACTCACTCCTGCACCACTACTCCTATTGCGCCAATCAGCCACCATAGCACTAAAGTAGACATTAAATAATGTGGGTGCCAGGGTACATCCCTGCCGTAAGCCATTCCGGACCTCAATCCTATCAGTTACAGTCGAACCCACTCTAACCTCAGCATGCATCCCCTCATGGAAAGACTTCACAATATTAAACATTTTTTCTGGCACACCATACTTCTCTAGGACCTTCCATAGGGCTTGCCTGGGCACTGAATCATAAGCCTTCCTCAAGTCTACAAACAACACATACAATGATTCGCCATGTTCCCTCGAACACACACACACACACACACACACACACACACACACACACACACACACACACACACACACACACACACACACACACACACACACACACACACACACACACACACACACACACACACACACACACACACACACACACACACACACACACACACACACACACACACACACACACACACACACACACACACACACACACACACATTAATTTTATACATATTAGAAGAGACTGATACTACATATTTAGAAGAGACTGATGCTGATCCTATAGTGTGTTGTACATGAAGAAATCACTATAGCACTTTAACAAGGGAATCATTTCATGGAAGCTGAATGGAAAAGTAAAGGTAATATTAAATTGCCAGAAATATCAATTAAGGTTTCCATAAACTGTCATTGAAAGTTGCATTAAGCCTATACCTGTTAAAAATATTGCTATCATGCACATAAAAAATGCTTCCAGCCTCAGTATAATTCTCAGTATAATTCTAACACTCAGGACAAAGTTTGTAGGTTAAAAACTTAAAGGCAACTTCTTGTGATTAATAACATTAAACTTGTGTTCCTCCTATCTATTATATAATTATCAAGCAGGAAAAAAAGAACTGGTTTTCCTCTGAAGCCAAAGCCAACTCTAAAACAACAATAGATTATCATATGAAGATGATCACAGACAAAATATATATAGTAAAAACTTAATCAAGAAAGGAATTAATTGTTATGTTTGTGTGTATCCATTTAATCACCAAAACACCATATCCATTAAAATTCACTCTTCATGGTAGCATTCAACATCAAGGAGTCTAGCTAAAACAGACCATCAATAATTGGGGTCCCACAAATGTGGCAAAGTGGATTCTGTGCAATGCAAGGGTACTTCACAGTACTACATAGTTGCAGTCTCTGACATTGGTGTATCTCCCTTTAGTACCTGTATAGTTGCAAATAGACCACAAATAGTTCAGCTATCAATAGAAATCTCATATATAACCAACACACTGGTCAGGAAGGATGATATCATAACCACATTATTACAACACTGCTCTTCTGACAGCAGACAGAGATGGTGAGGTCATCAAATACTGGTATACAAACACAGAAAATAACATCTTGGTGTGTAGTGATATTGTCCAGGAGGTGATATTTATGAGCCTAGTTTATTATCTGGGCGTGCTCAACTCAAAGAGAATGATATATATCTGGAAAACGACGGAATGTTCCCAAATATTGCAGTTACTTTGTTTCCCTAAATATTGTTTAAGTGTTCCCCTGAATTGACTGCAAATAATTATCAATCACATGTTGTGGCTGTGACAAGTCATAAAACGGAATTTAAGGTCCTTTCCATATTTTTACCTTGGGATAAACTGACATGTGCTAATCCAATTTTAAGAAAGTTTCTCCAATCTAAAAGGTAAAAAAAATTCAATTCGTTAATTTCTTCAAATATTGTTGAAGAGCGGTGGTACTGGCAATATATTTACAAAAAAAGTAGAAATTTTCATCCAGGTAGCCATCCTTAATCCTTACTGTGGATGGTCACTACTTCATCTGCCTTTTTCCATGCACAAGAATTTTTACAGGACACACTTCGGTCAAAATCATAACAGCTAGCTATATAATTGAAGCATTGCATTCCTCTTTATGCTAGCTATAACCAGTGAAGATCTTCAGAATCTTAGATAGATATTGTCATGGACTCTGGAGTTTGATAAATGCTTACCAAGTTCAAACTATTGAAGAAACTCAGGATGCAGAACTATAGAATTAAAAATGTATGGTGTACAATTTGCAGCCACATCACACCAATATGTCAACTATCCAACCTCTTTTTCTTTTTGGGCTTTCTTCTTTTTTTTCCCCTTCCCCTGTTGTGTTTCTGACCTTGTTCTAGGGTGGATAAAATAGCTCGCTGTGTGTACCTACAGCTCCTTTTGTATTTTAAATTTTAAATCTTAAGAGTTGAATAAAAACAAAATTAAGAAGAAGCCAAATAAATGTGAATTAAACAATAAAAAAAAAAAAATTTTTTTAAAAGAGGAGAAAAAGTCCAATTAAAAATGGCCATCCTTCGAGGAGTTGGCCAGGATAACGAAGCTGGTTGCACCGGAGTAGTCCGAGTGTGGCCTGCAGCGTTTCTCTGCGCTGTGCTGGGAGTTGTCGTCTACTTGAACAGTTTGGACTGTGGTCTGTGCTTTGATGATGAAGCAGCTCTGAAGGACAACCAGGACCTCAGACCCAACACCTCCTGGTCTAACCTTCTCAGGCATGACTTCTGGGGCACTAACATCAGTGACAAGGACAGCCACAAGTCGTACAGGCCTCTCTGTGTGGCTAGCTTCAGGCTGAACTACCTGCTGCATGGGCTGGACCCCATGGGCTACCACCTGGTGAATGTGGTGCTCCATGCAGTGGTGTGCTATCTGTATGTGCAGCTCTGTGCAGTGGTGTTCAGCACCAACTCTGTGTGGCCAGCACTCACTGCAGGACTGCTCTTTGCTGCTCACCCCATACACACTGAAGCTGTGAGTCTGTAGGATTGCACTTTGACTACCTGTGAATGTCTACCACTTAACGATAAAGTGTTTCTTGCCAATGTCAACATGAAATATGATTGAAATATGATTGAAGCCACTCAAAACACTGTTTCTAGACCTAGTGGCTTCATTTAAATATGCATTCAACCTGTGTTGCCTGTTGATTTTTTTTTGTAGAAAAACCTGAACATTTTGGAATTGAGTAATGCTGAAAGATTCAGATTCAGATTCACAAGTTTACATGTTTTAGTGAGTGCTTTGGAATGAAATAAATATAAATAATGATGCTGCAATGCTATTTGTCACCTTCATCCAACATCAATTGAATAGGGAAAAAATTCGTTATTTATTATTATTTTTTTTTTTAATATTCAAGCTTTGAGAGATTAGAGCATATTATGCTAGCATGAGGACAAGAACTGGCCATAGTCACCAAGATGTATTCAGCCGTACCTACTTCCGTATTTCTAAACTTCACTAGAAATTTCAATGGTGAACTCCAGATGTTAAGTTTATTGACTATATTGGTTTCCCAATATGAATTGGTTGCCTACTTCACTGACACATGAATGGATATCAACTGTGAACAGCATGTGAGCGGGCAGCAAGTATGAACAGCATATGATGACATCTGTTGTGAGTGTGTGGGAAAGTGTTCCTGAGGATGTGATGGATGACCACAAGTGGTGGATGAGTGTGTCCTATTGGGAAGTGGTAGCAGAATAGGCAGTTGCTGTTAGTGTAGGTGACAGGTATGACAGACTCCAAGACATTGCTGTTCTGAATAGTGTGTGTCAGTATTCACTAGTGTGTTGCAAATGTGCATTATTCTGCAGGTCGCTAGTTTGGTTGGCCGGGCAGATACCATGGCAGGACTATTCTATCTCTCTGCTGTGCTGCAGTATGCCAAGTGTGTGTCCACATCTGTGGGGTTGGGTCTATCTGTGGGGTTGGGTCTATCTGTGGCCACACCCCTAATCCTCTGCCTCGCCTCTGCTCTTAGCAAGGAGCTTGGCATAGCCTCGTTCCTCATGTGTCCCTTCTACGAGTTCTTTGTGATGAGGAAGGTAAGATATTAGTGTAATTCTCTGTGCGCATGCTACTGTTTCCTGATCAGCATTTTGTTAGCTAGCCAAGTAACTATGGCCACACTTTTTGCAATTGTTATCTTTCAACCTTTTCTAAAGTCACAGATGTGTGTATGTACCTGCATGCTGTGTATGTGCGCTTGCATGCACATGTGTGTGTGTGTGTGTCTTCATGCACTTTTGTACACATTGTAAGGACCAGCCTCCAACTAAAGAGACAGACAATCATTCAGACAACAAGATTTCCTAATTAACATCTCCATAAATTGTAATAACATTTGAATGTGGGCTGGACCCTTAGATTAGTTATTGTTAGGCAACCAATTAATTTAATGTCATTACTTATGTCTAATGATGTTAATCAGCTTTGTGTGTAGTCACTTATTATGTTGTTATGTGTTGGCATTCTTTCTTTTTTTTTGTCGTCTTTGATGTGGCTCAACCCACCAGGAGTTTCTATTAAGTGAGCTCCTGAGTGGGAGAGCCAGATTTTCCTTAATATGCATTTAAGTCATATAGTTTAAAACCTATTCAACTTTAAGGTGGCTCAAACTCTACCTAGCACACAGAATTATCTCTTGTGGCAGCATGAACTGAGGAGACAGAGGCTTAGAATCCTCTTGACTTCCACACACATGCATGTGTCATTTTTTTCTTTTTCTGAAGGGGTTTATTGATTTTGTTTTAGTTGTTTGTTAATGTTGTAGTAATTATGACTGTGCCTGCTGAAGATCAGTTCTGTTGACTGGCCTGGTGTTCAGAATCTTAACCTGAGGCAGTCATTGGCCTGTCAGTTTATACTGCACAGAGTTGAATGCATGAAGTGTTAAGTTTGGACTATTACATGTAACATGTTAAGCACTTGCTCATTCACAATATCTGGCCTGTGCAGACGCTTAAAGGTTAACTGAACTGGAAAAAAAAATTTTTTTATTGTCTTTTCTTGCTGTCCTTGATATATAACCTGGTAAAAATAATTTGGAAAATTTAAGTCAAATATTCATGAAGAAAACTTAGCTTAAAAGTTTTATTTACTGTGGAGGGTGTAACTATTCATTGACGTCACAAGGGGGATACCTGCAGCTAAATCTCAATTAAAGTGATACACTTCTTCAACAAACTTTAACAATTCCTGGAGTCAGGACTCTCAATTGTACCAGTAAGTCCAGGAATGGCAGCAGCACATTGATACCTAGTGAGATAGCAATTATTGTAGAGCTGCTGGAGTAGCAAATTTGAAGACCCAGTTCTTCTGAAGGACTATATGAGGAGTTCCCTTTCGAGTGTGCAATGATTGCTCATAACTTCAGATCCTAGTGACACTAATTCCTTTTTTGCTTCATCCAGCTCTGATTCACTTGGTTATAACATCTATAGCAAGTAACTGCCCTGGACTATTAGCTATAAATGTTAAACCAAGTGTAAAGAGAGCAATTACACAGTTTACTATATAGCTAGCTAGATACTAAATATCTAGCTCCACACCAAAAATGGCAAGCTATCTAGCAAGTATTACCATAACTAATAAAAGAAGTCTTTGATCTCATTTTCTGTACCTATAATTATAGCTAGTTATTAAATAACTAGCTCCACACCAAAAGTAGCCAAAGTTAAAAAAGGATTTTAAAAATTGTTATATATTATCACTACAAATCAGATAGTCTTTGATCCTCATGATACATACCTGAATCAGAGCTAGATGAAACTAAAGTGTAGTGCCAATAGCATTTGAAGTTATGAATGATTATTGCACTCCCCCAAGGGACAGATTTCTTCATTTATTCCTTCAGATTCCCTACTCCATAAATCTTTTTCAGTTCTATTTTGACTGATGTCAATGTGCTGCTACCAATCCTGGACTTACCAGTAGAATTCTGCCTCCTAACTGGAGGAATAGTTAAAATTTGTTGAAGTAGTATCATTTACATAGGTCTTTTGCTGCTGCTGTCTCCTTGCAAGTCATTGAAGAGATACACCCCAATAGGAAGTAATTTTTTCATGATTATTGGACCAAAAATTTCAAAAAAAATTTTTATACCTAGTTTTGCATCTAGGACAGCAAGATAGGACAATTAAAAAAAAAATTTTTTTTTTCCAGTTCAGTTACCCTTTAAGAATTTTGGCCACCACACTCACTATCAATTACTTTTGTCTGTATTCAAATTGCCAGCTGGAGGTGGAAGGTTGAACACAGATAAAAATGTACATAGAATTGACTGTTCATCAATTTATGAGTGAAGTGAAGAATCAGGTTTACTTAGAAAATTTGGTGTCTGTCTGTCTCAAAACTTTGTCTGCCATCTCCTCTGAAATGACTTGGTGGATTAAAGAGAAATCATTTTCCATACAAAAAAAAACCCCCAAAAACAATGACCAAGTGGTAAACCCTGGAGTATTCCAAGCTGAAAGTTTCAGGTTCAAGATTCCTGGAGATTCTGCTTTCTTTCCTTTCACTTTTTTTTCCCCTTCAAAATTTTTTTTTCAGTTTTTAATTTTTTTTTATTTCGGTTTCAAATAAAAAAAAAAAAAAAAAAAAAAAAAAAAAAAAAAAAAAAATTTTTTTTTCTTCCCCATTTCAGGAGTGGTTCCCAAATTTATTTTAATAAGATTTATTCTGGGCATAGTAGGGTAAACCAGCAAATAGGTTAAACCCAGTAAATTGGAGCAGCTGCATAGAAAAAGTGTCATTGATAAGGAATCTGTTGGCAGGCTCTGTGGTTGCTCTGTGGTACTCAGTGTGTACAAGAAAAAGTAGGAAAAGTGAAAAGGTAAGTAGCCCAGCTGTTGAGAGCCTGTACTTGCAGTGGAAGACCAACATTTCAGGATTAGTTTACAGCTTCTGGTGTTCAAAATAGTGAAATAAAAACTGATTTTTTTTTTAATTGAAGAATTTTTTACTTTTATTTTGGAAGCTCTTGACACCACTTGGGCACCTGTTGGCAGCTCTGTGCATCAGAAAAGGAGGGGAAAGTTAGTAAGTAGACCAACTGCATAGATACCTGTACTCCCTTGCATTGAATACAAACATTTTATGTGAAGTCAGTTTTCAGCTGCCACTAGTTAAACAGAGCCCCAGATTTTTGATGGGTGCTTTTTAACTAGTCACCAAAACAGTTAAGCAGGGAGGTATATGGGATACTGTAGGGAGGAGGGGTTATGTTGGAGGAATTGGGTAAACAGCTGAAAGAGCTTTGAGGGACTTGCCTTCCAACCCTTCCCTAAATGCCCCACTGAAAAGCTGGAAGAGGAGGGCTCCCTGAAACAACCTGAGGAAGCTACAATCCAAGAATTTGACTAAAATGGAATAAAACAAGTGCTCTCTTCTAGTAGGCCAAGATTTCCTTTGTTATCTTTATTGGTGTACAGAATAGTTGCTCATTTACTCAATGGTACTTATAGACTGTCAAATTCATGGACATAGATGCATGGAAGCATGCTAATACAACTTGGCTCTGGTAGGGAAATGGACCAGGTCAGTATAAGAAACATCTTTTTTGTGGGCATGTCATATCCAGGGCAATGCTGGGTATGTCTGCTAGATATATGGATGACATTGAACAAAATCATATTTTCAAGCTATACATAAACTATGACAACAATAACACTCTTGTATACACTAACAAAGTGCAGTGGACATCACACCAACAAAAAATTCCTCCACACCCAATAACTCTATTAATCCTCACAATCAGAATTCTTAATATCAAAATACCTCCCCATCCCCCCTGAGCTATCTTCAATGTAGTGTTCATGAATTTTTTTTTTCACAGTTCTTGATACTCCAGCATCAACATCTTCAGTGCAATGAATAATTTTACCCAAGCAATTCTTTACAATACTCCCCACCCCCCCCCCCCCCCCACCTCCCCATCTTCCACAGCTCTCATCAATGCTATAACTATAAATACAATAGGACACCAGAAATTACGAATCAAACTTCAAGGCAGATCAGCCAGTAGTCAGATGTGTGCCATGCAAGCTCAAACCCGATTTGTTTCTTTGCCATGCCATATTATTCTTGATTTTCTGCTTCCCTAGGATGGCATGAGACAATATTCCAAATATATTCTTACGATTGGAAGAATGCTTGTATATGCCTTATGCATTATACAGCTACATCCTATTTCCTTCCTCAAAGAGCCCCATAAAAACATAGAGAGTAACAATACTTCATTAAGAGTTTGCTGGTGTCTGGAATGTTAGCAAAGTGTGAATATTTAGAGTTTATTAACACCCATTAATACTACAATACAATATTAAGTGAGGATCACTAAGGGTCATTTGTGGATCCTCATTCTCATCCACATAGCATACATATATGCATACATACGTACACACTTACACACGACCGACCGACCAAGAGAGAGAGGCAGGCAGGCAGGCAGGCAGGCAGGCAGGCAGGCAGGCAGGCAGGCAGGCAGACAGACAGACAATTCCAGTTCCCTATCACTGCTTGGTGGACTGGTGTGGGAAGGTGTTGAAGAACAGGAAAGATTCCTGTGATGGCTTGGGTTTAAACTCACAACCCTGGGTTGTCAGTCCAAGAGTATAACTACTCAACCACTCACACACATACTAAAACATTCACACATACACACACATACACACACACACACACACACACACACACACACACACACACACACACACACACACACACACACACACACACACACACACACACACACACACGTATATTAATCTAATAGATGGACTGCTTGTTTTGAGATATAATTCCCAGTGATCTTGAAAAGAGCTACCGATAACTGCATTTAGAGTGAAGTATGACATTTTTGGATAATGAGGTCAACTCAGCATCCACCTTTCACATATTCATTTATGTATAGACAGACAAGAAAACATTTGGATAATTATTTGATGCACCCATATTTGGCTCAAACACCAATCAATTTGTGTTATTCACAGTTAGGAATCCTAACCTTGATTTTTATGTTCTGCCCTCTATAATTCCTTTACCATCAGATGACACCTTTCTCAATACTGACTCTGCTTCAGCGACCAAGAAGAGGAAATCAGCCATCTTGGTTTGTACCATTTGTGCTAAGGACTCTGCTCTTTGGAGGTTGTGCTCTCATTTTTGTAGCCTTTCGTTTTTTCCTCAACCAAGGACCTCCCATCTTCTCACTGTGAGGACTTGATGTAGTACACACATCGCACATGTTTTATCATATATGTAGGACATAGTGTGAAACACAGAATAGGTGCCATGTTCCTTTGCTTGTAAGGCTAATATCCTGTTACTTATTATGAGTAGTGTTTCTTTACACAGCATCATTTGTGTGTCCTGCACATGTTGAAATTAAAATGCTTTATATGTTCCCTCAAATGTTTATTTCTCTCAGTGAAAACAACCCCGCCATGGGCTTCCCCAGTCCTTACCGACAGCTCCACTGGTCCTACCTCGTCTACTACAACCTCTTCCTTCTCTTCCTCCCATCCCATCTAAGTGCAGAGGTCCCCATGGGCACAATCCCACCAATTAATTCTCTGGCCGATCCAAGGAATATACTCACTCTGGTGACCTTTGTTACCTTGACCTTGCTAGCCTGGCGAGCCATCAGGGTGAGGAATAAGTCCTTGACCTTTGCCCTGTGTTTGATGGTCTTCCCCTTCCTGCCTGCCTCCAACCTCTTCTTCCCCGTTGGGTTTGTGGTGGCTGAGAGGGTGCTCTATCTGCCCAGCATGGGCTTCTGTCTGCTTGTGGCTCTCGGCCTGCACAAACTCCATAAATGCCAACCCTTTCTCGTGAAGCTGATGGTGTCTTATCTTCTACTAGTGCACTCCTTTAAGACTCTCTCCCGCAACCGTGCCTGGTTCTCCAGTGAACACCTGTTCCGACAGGCCATTGTGGTTCATCCTAACAATGGAAAGATGTATAATAACCTTGCTGCACGGATGGCATCATCAGACAACAAGTCTCTGATCGTGCCACTGTTCAACCATTCCGTGCATGTGGAGCCCCACTTCATCACAGGGTACATGAACCTAGCCTTTAACCTGCGTGAAGTCAACAATATGGCAGAGGCCACAAAGGTACAAGTAAAACTTTGTGCCACCCCATGTTCACTGTGTGTGGTAACAGTAAATATAACATCAGTCATGTGACCTCAGGAATCAGTTGAGTGCCCTTTACAAGATGTACCTTTGCATGTGTGGAATGCAACACAGCTGGTGAACAAGTGTGCATATGGAGCAGTAGTGGCCAACATGGTCACTCACTATTGCAGTGGAAAGGGAAGGAAAAAGGATGGGGATTACACAGTGTGCTTACCATGGCCTCTGGCATGAGTGTGTGTGCCATATGGTGTAAAGATACTTGTTGACAAATTCTCTATTTCTCTTAATTGGGTTGTTTATTATCTACAGCCCTCGTCTTCCTCATGCTAGTATGGATGTCACCAGTGCAGTGCACAGTGTATGCAAGTCCTTCCCCCGACCATATAATAGTGTAACATTATTGCAGCAGAGGACATGTTACAGAATAGTGTTCTTTAATATTCTACACTCTGTTGTATGTTGGTGACTTTGTTCTCCAGGTGTACCAGGAGGCAGCTGACTTGTTGGACCTTGGCCTCAGTGGTGAAGATATCCATGTGACCCCCAAGAATGTCAAAGTTTACAACAGCCTGTCCAACATGCTGCGTGAGCATGCTCAGGACACTAAGGGGGCACTCCACTATGCACTTAAAACTGTTAAAATGCTGCCTGACTGGGAGAACAGCCATCACACACTGGCCAATGCTCTGGTGCAACTGGGCCGTCTTGATGATGCCAAGGCTGCCTTTGAAAAGGCCCTGAAGATAAATCCTGACTTTTCCATAGCTCTTTCAAATTATGGGGATTGTTTGAAGAAACTGGGACTACTGGAGCTGGCTGAGAAGCATTTGCAAAAGTCACTCCAACTGGACCCAACCCACTTACTTACCAAGTTCAGACTGGCTGCTCTTATGATGCAGCTGCCCAATGTGTCGACAGCCCAGCTGCTGCAAGCAGAGCAACTGTAAGTCACATGATGCAGACATTGGTGCATGAGGGAGGTGGTGTAACTCTGGGATGGTGGGGCTAATTATTGTTTCATGGTGAGAGGGGGCAGGTTGGTCCAAAAATATATTTTCATGTTCTAAACACTGAATCACATAGCCTCAGGTTTATTGCTATTTGAAGGCCTTCCTGATGCCACTTCCACCTCTCTCCTGTTCACTATTGTCACATGATCCTCCTGAGCACTCATGTTTGTGCAGAGGTGATAGAACTGCTCACAGCAGGGTTTGTTGGCTTACATGACAGCAACTGTGCCTATCTTCACATATGCCTGCAGTCTCTACTTGGCTGTGCGCTAGCTTCTGGTCAGTCAAATTGCAGATAGCCCAGATGACAAGCTTGAGAAAGTAAGGGTTTCGGTTATCTGACTGTGTATCTGTCCTTGCTTAGTAGTGGTAAGGCTGGGCTGTCTCCAGTGGTGGATCCAGAAAATTAAAAAAGAGGGAACTCAAGTTCTGGGTGGGGGGGGGGGGGGCTAGTTAGTTAGAGCAGAGTTATCCCCTAGCTGGCTAAATTCTGCTGAACAAGTTTTTAAAGATTAACATATTCTTCCTTTTTTTTCCCCCTTCAAACCTTCCACTGCAAGCAACTCCCTGGTAGCCAGCACTCTGAGTCTCTAGTCTCCACTGGCCAGGCTCTTTACCAAATGCAATAATGGATCATAGGGTTTGGTAAAAGGTCAGGCTATTAGATATTACTCTTTCAAATTTGGAATGATTCCTGAGGTTTCCATTCATTGAATACACTATATTTTAACTCACCAGTAACAGCCTGACCTTGCTGGATGCCCTAGTAAAGTTAGCTTTTTCTGGTTTATAGTGGTGACAACTTTTTTTTTGCAGTAGTGAAATTTTTGTCTAGTTTGTGCTCC
>OZ017789.1:488982-558982 GCA_963969325.1 Lycopodina hypogea
TTCTGGATGCTACACATCCACACACAGAGTAAGAGCTATATATATATATATTCCCCCCCCCCCCCCCCCCCCACTAGATAATTATGTCTATCTAAGTAAGGTCAGCAAACCATACCCAAAACTTTTCCTTTTCTTTTTTTATTTTTAAGATAACAAATGAACAGACCATCTGTAATTATAGTTAGATGTCTTTGTTGTCTTAGTCCAAAGGACTAGTAATGCTAAAATAGGCCTACCATATGGTCCGACCATGTCCTCCTTTTTAGTTATTATATTTCAGTCCAGGAGGATTTTTCAAATATCTGAAAATGTCAGATTTGGGTTATCTTTTTGTTGAAATTCGTCACTTAGAAAGCTTCTCTCTCTCTCTCTTTTTTTTTTTTTCTAACTTGTTCAGTTTTATAGCAATACCTGCACAATTAGGTGGTCTTGAAAAGCAGAAACTAAAGTTCAATGTTTTCTCAGTCCCCATGCCATGACCACAAGTTGTGGTTAGTGGTAGGGATTTTAATTTAAATAAATCATTTCTGAAGTGTGTCTGGGAGAAAACTGTTCCAATCAGCTTAATTAAAAAAAAATAAAATAATAAATAAATTTTTTTAAAAATTATAATTTCTGTAGCATCAAATTGTGCACTCCGCAGATACAATAGTAAATCCTACCAACTCTCCATTGAAGGCTGATTTCTCGAGTTAATGGTGTTTCTTTAAAGCTCCACAATACCTAAACATAGTTGTAAATCCACTCCAAAACTGAAGATATGTATGATTATTTTGGTAGTTGTGGAGAGGAATGAGTGGGTTGATTATTGAAAATAAAGCAGAAAAGGGCCTCTGGTTATGATTTCTATTGTTTTAGTTACAATTGTTATTGTTATTAGTACTTCTAGAAAAGAAACTCATCCTACGGATGGAGTCAACAGCCCCCCCCCTCCCCCTCCACCTCCTGAAGCATATTTTAGCATAGCACCCATCCTATGGACAGAGATAACAAAGACATCTTAGTATATCATCCCAGATGCTTGGGCCTACAAGGCTAAAAAATAGTTAAAAAAAAAAAAAAGGAGCTGGATGTGGTTTTGGCACAATTTTTCTGATCTATGTGTATTGTGGTTTATAGTAAGCTGGGTGGTTTACTCAGGTATAGAGTTGTAACCACAACCATGATATTTTGAAAAATTAGACCCACGGGCAGGGTTTTACTTCGATCTTCACCAAACTTTCTTAAAACTACCCCACGTGACCTCCATCAAACTGTTAAAATTTGAACCCTTTATCACAAATGATTTGGGTGTAGTTACTTTTTTTTTTAACGACTAACAAACAAACTAACAAACTAGCAATCAAATAAATTGAGAATAATAGCAAGACTGTTCTTCCTTTTGTTGTTGGTTGGAGTTTGTGCTCATATTTCTCTCTCTATATAATAGCGGTATTGTTTGTGTTATCAAAACCTGAATGACTGACTGATGTACTCTTATTGGTTTTTGTCTGCACTGCATTACACAATGCTACACCAGGTTACTAGATGTGATTGAGAAGGAACCAAATAACGGAAATGCAACCTTCAGCCTTGGTCTTGTGTATGCTGAGCAGGGTAAGGATGATGATGCAGAGGACTATTACAACAGAACACTATCCATATCTCCTCATGATCGTGGGACTCTGTACAACTTGGCAGTGTTGCTAACTCGGCAAGGAAGGTCAGTTATTAGCAGTGCAGTCGTAGGAAACACTTAAGTCTATTTAAATACCAAATATCATCTGACCAGTATGTGTACCTGTGGTGCCATGTCTGATCAGTATGTGTACCTGTGGTGCCATGTCAGACCAGTATGTGTACCTGTGGTGCCATGTCTGACCAGTATGTGTACCTGTGGTGCCATGTCTGACCAGTATGTGTACCTGTGGTGCCATGTCTGACCAGTATGTGTACCTGTGGTGCCATGTCAGACCAGTATGTGTACCTGTGGTGCCATGTCTGACCAGTATGTGTACCTGTGGTGCCATGTCTGACCAGTATGTGTACCTGTGGTGCCATGTCTGACCAGTATGTGTACCTGTGGTGCCATGTCTGACCAGTATGTGTATGTGATTCTTTGACACACATGCATCTTTGGTGAGATGCCTGTTCAGAGTTCATTGTTCCTCCCAACCACACTTTTAAAACTAAGTTGGATATGTTTCATGAATTAGCTTGTGCTGCTTCACTGCCTCTAGCGGACAGCAGAGGGCCAGGACTTGGGGCAGCATTAAATGAACTAGACTGATCATTTTCTCTTGAATCTTCTAAGAGAAACAAGTGTGGGGGTAGATTTGTTATAAATAAGTGAACCGTGCAGTCAGATAACTCCTGCAATGCAGCTACCTCTGCATGAAGGGCCAGAATTATCTTTCCTACTCAGCTAATTAATTAAAGCTAAGTACCTAGCTGCATCTCCTCGTTAGTGTAGCAGTCGAGCATCTGATTGGATGATCTGGCAAGCCATTAACCATTAGCTGTATAAGTCTGTGTGTAAGTGCAAGAAGATATATATTAATTTATTGGTTAATTGATTTGGCGTGTTATCTAAATAAAGAGGCACGAAGCTATTTTTCCGACCACACCCACTTTATTGCCTTTGGATATTCGAAGCCAGAATGTCTGGAGGTTAAGCTACTCTGGTACTTACTACTCTTTTATTCATATTTCTTAGATATAATGAAGGTATAGAGAAGTTGTCTCTATTAATAGCCCACCATCCCAGGGACATACCTGGACGGAGCCAGTTGGCCACTCTCTACCTCCACACTAACCGCACGTCCTTGGCCAGAGAAATGTTCCAGATTGTCCTGGAACACGACCCACAGGATGTCCTGACACTCAACAACTATGGTACTCCCCTTACAATGCCTTATTTTAGCTTCAACCCTTGCCTAGTTGCATTGTGCAACTGGTCCAAATTTGATGTTTTGATATACTATATCCAATGTGACCAGTTGGGACCTTATAAACGTGAAGTCAACTTGCCTGTTTCGGGATATTGACCCATCATGTATCCTAGTATATAGTTATTGTCAACCAACTTCAACTTGCTTCAATTCAGTGAAATTTTGATCCATTGTGTCCCCCAGAATTATTGCATTGAGTTTACTATAGGCCCTCCATATTGTGATGTGTAGCAATAGATGGTTGCTGATGGGCTGGAGGAAATACTGACATACCATTGGCTGTGTGTTCTGTTGTGTGCAGGTATACTCTGTCTTAAGGCGGGAGAGAATGACACAGCATTGAAGTTGTTTGAGAGTCTAGCAGAACTGCAACCCAACAACAAGGCAGTTCTTAAGCAAGTGCAAATCCTGCAAGGCAAACTCAAGTCCAGTCAACACCACTAAACTATATTTAACACAACTAGACATTTATCAATATCATTTGATTCTTACTGACTCAACTAGATTCTGATCAACATATCTAGACTATATTTGACACAACTGGACTCTAAGCAACACATCTAGTCTAATCAACTCAACTGGTTTTAAGTAGCATAAAGTGTACAATTAAAGAAAGGGGTGTTTATTCTATATAAAATATATATTAATTTGTATATTTAAAATTTTAATTTATGGTAGTGAGAGCTTGCAGTATATCTTGCATTGACCTTTAATTATCTAAATATGGAACAACCTTCTTGAGGTTACATTTGTAATTAATGATAATAATGGTATTAAAGTAGGATTGATCCCGATTTTATAGTGATGACTGAAAAGCCTGTAAAAAGTGCAACAAAGAATAATCCAGGTAAGAATTCACATAAGAGCTTCCTAACTGACCACGTGTACTTGCTTGAACAGATTTTTTTCCAAAAAGGGTTCAAAGAATGCCTTAAATCCTTTATTAAGGGGGGGAGGGGTGACTATAGTTCAAACTTTTCTGTCTTTTGTCCAAAGACACTAAACCTTTCTCCCACAACTAGCATACATGTGCATATAGTACTGTACTGATGCTGGCGTTGTTACAATGATTCACCCCTGAATTTTTTACTTATAGTTGATTCACCGGGGAAGTTTGATTTATATTCATGTATCACATTTTGGCAGTACATATTACTAACTTCCAGTTAAAAAATTACTGTTGTTATGTTGTGTTTAGTTGGGATTCAATTCTGCAGTCCCTCCCTCATACTCTGTTAGTAAGTGTCCTCATTATAGTCAAACTTCATTTGTTATAATGTTTGGTGAAACTTCAGGAAATAATCATTTGTTCTGGCTTTTTCTTTGTAAGTTGTGCAAAGTATTCCTGGAGAGTAAACTTAACCTGCTCCAGTGGCAGGACAATAAAAGACTATCCTGGATCAAGATATTATCCAACTTCTTTTGAACTTTTAAAGTAGTCTAGCCTCTACATTTCGTCCTAGCTTTATTTTAGCATTGGAGAGGTAAATGATCATTAGCTTTCTTTCTCTCATATTAGCTAACAAACAATTCAAACATAGCTAAATAAACAATTCAAGCATAGTGTTTTAAAGGGTATGTCAAGCTAAACTAGCTCTAGTGCATTGATTGCTTAGACTTACTTGTCTTTTAGTTCAGGATGGCTTCACAAGAACAAGCACTGGTGTCTTAGACATAAACAACATTGATGGTGAGGAATTGATGGATGAAACAGCAGGAATGGAGGGAGGAATATCTATCATGTCCAAAGTTCAAAAATCAACACCAGACAAAGCCAAAGTCAGTAAGAATTCAGTGAACAAACTCTTAAGAGATCCACTGCCTGTTCACATGATAATATACCTGATGATTCTGACTACCTAAGTCATCTTCCAGAAGGGACATTCTTGGTAATTGGAAGACTTGTGCAGAGAGTTATTCTCAACTCCATTCACAGCTTTAACAACATGGCATCACTCAATAAAGAACTATCTTGGAGGATCAGTTTTGCTAATTGTCTCTAGAACAGGAAGCAGTGCAGCATCGACTCCTTCAAGCAAAGATAGCCTTTGGTAGACCTCGATAGATTCATACTTCATGTCATTCTACCATGTCGTCACATTGTTCAAGGAAATCTGACATTGATCAGCACTCGCTGCTGTGGATGCTCCTCTGGCCTATGAGGATGAACAGGCACAAATTCAGGAAGAAATTATGGCACGCCAAGAGGATAAAGAATGGAGAAAGTTTAAAAGGAATCAAGGAATTCAATGCAAAGAAAGAGAGAGGATGCATAGCGTCTCCAGCAACTGGAACAAGATAAGGAATGAGCTAGGCTTCTAGCTCTAAGAGATGGATCCCAGACCTGTTCAAACTTGTCCTTCAAGTTTTTTATTGGCAAGCCTAAGCTTAATGCTGAAGTTTCATTTTCCAATACTCAGTGCCCATGGTGTTTTTTTCTGCACCTTTTCTCACTGTTTCTCGACCAAAGACATCACACCCACTTCATGTGTCTATTTTCAGTCATTACCTGTTACTTCCATCAATCCAAGTCAATTCTATCTTCATCTCGGTTTAAATTGACAGCTTCACTTAATGTAGTGGAGAGAGTTCTCTACTGGTCTTGTCAACAACAGTGTGGAGTTCTGAACCAGTGTTGTTGACTACAGTGGGGAGTTCTGTACCAGTGCTGTTGACTACAGTGGGGAGTTCTGTACCAGTGCTGTTGACTACAGTGGGGAGTCACCATACCAGTTCCAGCCAGCTGCTCATCCAGCACTTAATCCTACCATCAGACACCTCCATGGAGATCTCTTCAAGGCATGTTCAACTCCATTCAGTGGAGATCCATCACTGTTCTGCTCTTGGCATACGAGTCTGGAAAAGAAGATTGTGGAATTAGGGATTGGCGCAGGCAATGTCATCGATGTTCTGGAATCTCACACTGCATGGGAAGCACAGAAAGTTGTTCATACTTTCAAGGTAGCAGGAAGTTCCAATGCCGAGAAATGTCTTCAAACAATCAAGGTCAAGTTGCAATAAAGGTTTGGTAGTGCACCACTCATCACAGCAAGCATTAGTGACTTCCCAATGCCCAGTCACACGAACCAAACCAAGGTTAGAGAACTGTCTGATCTCTGTATCCTCATTCTCATCCAGATGTCTGATCTTGATGAATTGATTTTCTTAGGGATATGGCGCACAAGTGAAATGAACGAGTTGCCGAATACCAATATCAACACATTGGTACTCATCCACCATTCCATGTCCTCTGCCGCTTCCTAGAAGAATGTGATCATGTGATTAATAATCCCTGTGTACCTGTGGCATTGACATCAACTGTCCCATCAACTTCTTCTTTCAAGTGTAACAAGATAATTGTATCACAAGCTGTGCAAACTTCGGCTGAAGACATGGATGATGATGAAGGGCCTAAGAATTGCCTCATTCACTCATCAGGCTCTCATACTTTAGAAGACTGCCGAGAGTTCAAGGCAATGTCAGTTGAAGACAGGAAGAAGGGTATTAATGGGAATGTTATCTGTTATATCTGTCTCGGAGATCATAAGCTACCTGACTGTACCGTGACATCCAAAAAAATGCAAGGAATGTGATTCCAAGTGTCATCACACTTTGTTCCACAGTGACCTTCCTAAAAAATGAGATAGAAACAGAAACACTAAGATTAATGATTCCTCTGCATCTGACTGTTCTCAGAAAACCAAGTCAGTTAACAGTACTGATGTCACAGAAGATAAGATACATATTTCTCTCTGCACCTTAGTCTGTGGAGATATGAAGTATGGAAGGTGTAGAAAAACCCATTTGTCTAAACTCGCAGATCCCAAGAACCCTGGCAAGGTCTTGGATGCTTATGTTTTCTTTGATGACCACTGAAACACTTCCTTTTGTTGATCCAACTGCATTGACTTCTTCAATGCCGAACCTGATCTCTTTGCTTATTCTCTCTCCACCTTGGTCAGCACGGCTTTGAACAATGGAAGGATAATCACTGGCTTCAGGAGTCGAGGAGCATTAGAAAATTAAACTTATGGCTTGCCAAGTATTTTTGAAATAGTGGAGATACCAACCACTAAAGATGAAGTTGCTACTCCAGAGATTGTCTCTCAACACAAGCACTTAGAGCATCTTGCTTCTAGAATTCCTTCATTACAACAAGATGCATTAATTCTCCTCCTCCTTGGAAGAGACAGTGGTAGAGTTATGAAGCCTTTGGATTATGTCAACATGAAGGAACCTTATGTTCATTGCACCACTCTCAGTTCAGCAGTCATTGGTTCTGTTTGCCAAGGTAGGAACCATCAACAAAGAATCCTTCGGACATCTACCAAGTGCCACCCTTATTATTATACCAAGCCATAATTCTCTCATGTGTTTGACTTTCCCGATGTCTTTGTTGATCAATGAGATGATAAACTGCTAAAATTCTCCATTGAAGTAAAACAATTTCTCCGGATTCTTGATGAGGGAGTCAAGACTACTGAGGAAAGGGGGCTGGCTTCACATGCCATTTCCATTTAAATCTGACTACCCAATACTTCTGAATAATCGTGGTCCATTCTCAAGAGATCATTTTAAACACATTTAATTGTGTGAGGAGGAATGCTCAAGAACTCGACAAAGCTCTAAAGTTGATGAGCAACAACATAAAGAATGGCTATGTGGAACAGGTTCCTGTGTTTGATTCTTTAGGGGATCTCAATTGTATGCACAAATAACCACCAAGCTCCATTATGAGCATTACTAACCACTATTGTGTAAACACTCTAAGTAAGGTCAGCAAAACTGTACCCAAACCCTTTACTTCCCTTTTCCTTGAAGTCAAATTAAATCTTGAATTATAGTAAGATGTCTTTTCTCTCTCATCCGTAGAACAGATAGTTGTTAGTCAAAATTATGCAAAAGTCTGAAATTCCTTTGAAACAGGAAATATACTGGGAAGGGAAAAATTAAGGTGTGAAAATGAGGGGGGAAGGGGTACAAATTGCGAGTAAGAGGGGGAGGGGGGAGAAATTAAGGGGGGGGGGGGAAGAAAAAGTAAATTTAAAAAAACCCGTCTTTATTGAGCATTGAATCAAGGACCTTGGAATTGTGAGCCTAGCAATTAACCACTGAGATGGTGTTAAATAGAAAAGATGGTTAGATAAGAAATTCTAAAATTATGATAAATTCAACAATCTGAGCAAATCTCAAGAATAAGTTCAGAAAATACTGTCTCAACGACAGACAAAAAGAAAAAGAAGTATCATATTGGAGAGGGGGGAGCCTAGCCCCCTGTTCGAAGACTGGAGGCTCAGTGCACTACTCTCTCCCTACCCCACCCACCCCACCAATTCCTACTCCAGTGCTTAGGAAGTGCTTAAAGGTTATTAGTGAAATAAATCAGAAGATGTGGATGGATTTTTACACATACTGTCTAACTTTTAATATGCAAGTCATTTTGTACAACTCTATTGGCTTCTTTAAGAAATATAATTAATGGAAATTTTATTAAGTAATTACACAGATTATATTAAATGAAAATTGGAAGTTAGAAATACACTTAAAATAGCATTCTATATAAATAGGCATCATAAAGTCATAGTTTTAATTAAGCCGAAAAATTTTTTTTAATTGTTTGCCCTGCTTGGCATAAAATTGGCATATTTCAGGCAAAAATGTGGCATAATTGTGGTGTGAGGAACTGGCAGCCAAGTGAAGTCCTGATTCAATCTCCACCATGCTTAAAAATCCTGTGCACCTATATATATCAGTAATGCATACCAGTCATTCACTATAATATTGTGTTTAAAGATCATTAAGAAATGGATGTGCAACTCATCCATTCACTAAACCATGGGTGTAGAGCTGGATAGAATGCTGACATTTAAGCAACATCTGGAAAGTGTCAAAGCAAAGACCACAAGTCATGTTGCTCTGATAAGCCGCCTTGCTGGAACACATTGGGAGCTGCAACAAAGACACTGCATACCTCTACCCAGGCTTTGGTGTTCTCAGCTGTGGAGTACTGTGCCACAGTTTGGAGTCATAGTCACCATGTCAAAAAACTGGATGTCACCCTCAATAGTGCCCTGCAAGCTCTCTCTGGTATTCTACAAGCCACCCCATTAAAACAGCTGCCCATCCTTGCTGGTATTGCCCCAGCATCTATCAGAAGAGAAGCTGCCATGCTGGCACTCTCCAGAAAGGCATGCACACCTCAAATCCCGAAGTCCCTTTGCCACACTTGCCCATAAGTTCCTTGCAACATGGACAGATGCCTTTAAGGCCAACTGGATCAAGACCAATTGAAGCAACCAATGGAACTCTGTATAACTATCCAGGTGCATCACTTCATCAAAGACCCGGAAAGCAGTGGAAACCCTCACTCACTTGGGGACAGTGTTGTTAGATGATGAGGTGCAGAAGTGAAGAGCTGGGGTCTGGTGGACAGTGCATCCTGTGAGGGGAACAGAGCCAGAAGGTAGAGCATATCACCAACAACTGCTACATACATCGACCACCACATGGCGAATAAGGACTGATCAACCTGGACAATGAAACACTGAGCTGGCTTGCATCAACAGAGCTGCAACTCTAAAGACATACGACAAAAGAAGAAGTAGTTTAAATTTTAAAGAAAAAACTTTTTTTTTTAATAGGTGGGGTTTTTTTTATACTTTCTTGCTAGCTTGATGTGCAGTTTCAATGATTTAAGTAAATTACAGACATAGAGATACTCAAATTTTAAATGATTGTAGACTAGAAAAGTACCTATTATATATAGGAGGAAGGGGGAGATTTGGGAGGCATAAAAAAGTTTGTTGTTACCACTAAGTGAGTGGTTATTCATGAATAGAAAAGTTTATTTATAGACCTATGCAGGAGGCATAGCCTTAACCACATTCTCCCCAGGTGGTCCTGTGAGCAACCTCTGACAATTTCAGGACCATTGGTCCAGGCATCTGGGAGGAGATAGAGAACACACACACACACACACACACACACACACACACACACACACACACACACACACACACACACACACACACACACAGAGAGAGAGAGAGAGAGAGACGTATTGTAAGTTATAGTTCTGGGTGACTAAGTTCAATAGCACTGTATATGTCATTATAAATATACTAAAGATAGAACAAGACTAGAAATTTCTTGCCAAAAACTGGTTCACTTATGATTTAATGTTTTAATTTAATCGCAGGGTGACCAGGAGTTGAACCGGGACCTTAGTACTTGTGGTCAGAGGAAGTTTCATAACAAGAACAAGAACAAGATTCCAAAAAAAGTAACATCTTTTTCTCCATGCAACTTGTTAAAGTTGTGGGTAAAAATTTGTAATGACAGCACAGAATGAGTTGCTATATAATTATAGCTCAATAAGTGAAATCACTGGATATATAATAAGGCACAGATTACAATTGTATGTCAATTGAGGATAATCCATAACATTCTGATTGATGCTAATCTACACCAAATGGATCCACTCTCTCCACATCAAACATTGGAAATGCCCCTTCCTGTTGTTCTGTCTGTCCCAGGGCAATCTGGCTTGTACCGAAAATCGCATTCTTTCTGATGATTTCACATCAAAATGAGAAGCATGTGATTATTAAAAGCATATTAACAAATAACGACTACATATTTAATAACTCATATTTATTATAGCTACATATAAACTTCATAATGTAAGTAATTTTCTATCGCCACATTAGTCTGTTATAAAAATATAAGAAGAATAAAAGGCTAACAGTTTTAGCTAGTTATAATTCACACCCAATATTATTAGCTATATAAATGCATGTTGAATATTTTGCATTATATGCAATCTGGCTCCCTTTTGGCAATCTCATTCCATGGAGCTTGATCTTTCTTACTTTATCACTCTTGAATATCATTTCTGTGGTGAACTGACTTCCTGTAACTTACTCATGCACAGTAGAAGTATATAGTCTGTGACATGGATTCCATATGCAATTTCAGGTACATTCTTAGTAATTTTGAGGAAATACTCTTACAATACATGCAAATTTAAAACCCATTGTTCCTGGGTTTTTTTTTTTTTTTTTTTTTTTTTTTTTTGGGGCCTTAAATAAGGTCTAGCATGTGTAACAATATGATCACTATTCATAACCATTTGAACAATGTCTGTAGCTGTATCTATTATTTGCCATCTATTTAATTAGATAATTTTCAGAGCAGGTTGTATATGAAAATGTACTTGGTCTGTGATGGACATATTTTGAAAGAAAAATGACATTTTAAGTTTAAGAAATGCAAGAGAAAAATTGGACTTTCTGCACAGTAATATCCTATAATCATATAGTGTTAATGGGTATGAAAAGCATAAAAGAAGAGAAAGTATAGCTATAATTAAAGCATGGATTCTTTGATATTATTGAAGCAAGTCATGATATCTAGTAATGCTGGTAGATTCTGGCACAGTTTCATGCCTAAGTCACATCCACCAAGTTTGGTACATACCAAATTGTTTGATTGGCATGAGCACCTTATATATATATATATATATATATATATATATATATATATATATATATATATATATAAGTCTTTTTTATATTAGAGTTGGTAACACTTTACCAAAGGTAGCATAAAATGTATTATTTTTACAAAAGCATTCTTTCTTTTTTTTTGTTTTCTGCACAGTTCTTCAGCATGTAAGATCCTTCTATGCTTGCAAATGTTTGTTACTTTTTCAATTTTTTTATTGATAAATTTCATTATCTACAAGGCTGGAAATTTTTGTTTTTCTATTGTGATCTTAAATTATCATAAGAGATAAACAAAATTACATTCCACTGTTGATAAACTGGGGCACATCAAAGACTGTAATTTCATCATGTTGTCCTAGAGGAAGTTAGAGATAGGCAGAAGGACCAGTGTCATTGTATAGGCCCATATCAAAAGTGACCAAAAGTTTCTAGTCATTACCAGATACTAATTCATTGCGCTTGCATAGTCAGTGAGAGTGGTGACTAATGTCAATCACTTGTGTACTAGAGCAATTTTTTTATTGATTTTGCACTCTTCTCACTCTTACATGCAAGTAAAACCCTTTACATGCATGTAAAACCCTGTGCATGCAAAACCTGTCATATTAGCTGAAATCATTTCCCTGACAGAAGAAACATTGCTGATGGTTGAAGACTTCACAATCAGACCATATTATTCTAGCAGAATGTTTTATGTTTTGCCACAGGGCATCCATGTAATTTTTTATTTCAACATTGCTTTTGCACCTCTGTATATCCCATTCAATTTTGCTTATCCATCCTATCTCTGTAGCATTTGCGATACAAGCACCTTTCCTATTTAGGTTTGATGTGCAGGGACCAGTCGGTCATCCAGATATGCTGACAAGGTCGTCCTTTCTGAATTCTGATCCCTTGATCACACAATATAGAAAAGTCTCATACACATGAAGTGTATTTCTTATTGATTCCTGGCAATTGATACATATAAAGAAACATGTTTGTTTCCTTTTTTCTGGTAGCTCATCCTGGGCAATGGTGTTGAATGTATTTTTGCCAGTACTTACAGGCAAACTGGGCTGAGCATGACCATCTAAGTTCACTAGGGAATACATGCAGTGCTAGTTGATTCTAAATGCACAAATGAAATACAAAAAAAAATTGAAATTAGGCAAAGACTCTTATCTCACCAGAATTCAACCATTTTTAAAACATCTACCAACATATTTATAACTACTAATAAGCTCTGAAAAGTTTTACATCCAAATATCTAACAAATTTACTGTTTCATTTGATATTAAAAATATATCCTCCAAATGTTCAGTAATTAGCTAGCTATTGACAATTGATATTTTCTAGCTATATGTCTATAAGATAATACTTGAATGCATATATATATATATCAAATTTACCTTATTTACAGTGGATGCAAGACGCCCAGTTTTATTTGTTAAAAAAATTAAATGAGAAAAAAAAAATTGAAGTGATTTAGTGATCTTTTAAACTGAATAAGAAACTGTTAGAAACTGAACAGCCACACAGCAGAAACCCTGAAATGTGGAAATACTCAAGGAACCCCCCCCCCCCCCCCCCAGTTGCTACCCCATGTAGAAATTTCCATTAATAATTACATGAAACTCTCCATGGTGTCATGTAGTGCATCAACTATATTAGATCTTGTCAGATATCTATTCCATTAATAGGCTTCTGAAGGCTTCATTTAAATACATCTTATATTTTATATTTGTGGTTAATTTGTGGTCAATAAAATGTAGCACTGTATATATCAACAAGAGGCTATCCCATCGTGAAAAATTGCTAGAAACTTCAAAATATTTCTACATTAATAAGGGAACTGACTGTGGCTGCTTTCAATCATTTAAAATATCCTCCAGCAATCTAATCAGTAGATTAATGATGGTTAAAGATCATGAGAGGGTTGAATATGGTCACCATCTCAAAGTTGAGATGACCTCATTATAAATAGAGATGGTCACCATTCTGATTATTATAAATAGCATTGGACATAAAACTCACTCTGTCTAAGACTCAGCAATCCTGAGGAGATGACTATACAATGCAATTTATTTTCCTGATGTCCATTTTGTTAATAAAACATCACAAATTTAGGGTTTTAAAAATCAGGAACAAGTGGTTTTGGGCAAATATGGTGAATATTCTGACATTATTTTCTGAAATTTTCTAAGATTGTACCCAAAATTATATATGAGCCTGAAAAGTGTGTCACAAGGTCACTCATTAACAGCCTTACTTCTTTCCCTTTCTTTTTCATTATCATTGTCCATTTTCCAGCATATTGTATTGGGGCCTTGTGGTCTTTGTAATGCAGTTATGTATTGTGTTTTGTATTCTGAATAATCAATCTTTAACTTTGAAATCTGACTTTGACTACTGGTGTATTATTGTGTTATTATGAACCTTATTGAAATTTGCGAGGAGGATGGCTGCTGGCACTCCTTCAGTTGGTCCTATGGATATATTCTATTCAGAGAATTAAAGCATTGCCACTTATTTGGAACAGTGGGCTGTTCTTTGTAGCTAATGTTATTGCTGATGATAAAAATATCTGTGTTCCTCTGCATACTGGGAGAAAAAGTGTACTCCCCGTTGCTGTTATGCTCACTCTGAGCCCGATATTACAGGAAAATACCCCACTAACAGACTTGCAAGAAGTTATGGCCAATATTTAGAACCAAAGAAAGTAATCACTGCAGAGAGACTCAAGTTTTATCATTGTGCCCAGGCAGATGAATATATTGCAGATTACATTGTTGCACTGTGAAACAGGCTATTGATTGTGCATTTGACAATACAGTTCATGTTGGCATTCCTCAAACACAACTGAAACTTGAAGAGAGGTTATTCAGAAGAAGCTGCTCACCATTACTGATCTCAAGCTTTTAGAGGCAGTTGAAACTGCTGAAGTAGTGGAAGCAGCTATAAGCATGTTTTAGCAGTGTCAAGGTGCAGGAGCAGGTACAATACACAGATCTAACTCTGATAAGTCAAGGAAAACTGGCAGGCATGACTCCAAAAGGACTCGTTATCGATATAGTCATAATAATTACCTGTCACCAGACTGACGCTTCAAGGAAGCAAAGTGCAAATCATATGGAAAGAGGGGCATTTAGCTAAGGTATGCCATTCAAAGAAAGCTGGGGATAAGAAGAAATCATACTTCAGGATTCCAGACCAAGCTCATAAAAGGAAGAACATTCAGACAGTTCTGAGAATGAGCTATGCATTCAAAGTATGGAGTCAAGAAGCTCACGCCGGGAACAGAAGAAGGTTTTCCCCGATGCATCTATCACACAGACTTCAACAAGACTGAGGTCATATACTAGTGAAGTTACCTGAGTTATCAGAGAAATGAAAGTTTATGCATCATATGGAAAACAGTTATGCCATCTTATTCTTACCATTGTTGCAGGAAATGGACCAGCACTACTTGTAGAGATTGACTATATCACCTGAACCTTGACTGGAAAGTCATTGGACTTGCTTCCTTTGATCACGGGCAGGCTCATATAGAGGTGCTACTTAAACCATATGAACAAGTGTTCAAGGATGATCTTGGAGTGATGATAGACTTCAAGGCAACCTTGACAGTTAATGAAAACACTAAGCCAGTGTTTCACAATGCCAGACTGATTCCTTTTACAATCAAGAACATAATTGGCAAGGAACTGGATTGACTTAAGCAAGAAGGCATTCAAAAGATGGTCTACCATAGTGAATGGGCTGCACCCATTGATTTGGTACCAAAGAAAGATGGCAAGTTTAGAGTGTCTGGGGGTTATGAAGTGACTGATAACACTTATTTATAGGTAGATTAGTATCCTTACCAACACCAAAAGTTTTTTTTTTTGCTTCTCTAGCTGACGATGGTAAGCAGTTTACAAAGTTGGATTTGTGCCAAGCTTATCAACATATAAGACTTAATGATGAGTCACAGTAATATGTCACAGTCAACATCCACCAACTTCTCTATTGATACTAGAAGTTGCCATTTGGCATTGCTTTGGTTCTGGCTATTTTTCAGAGAACCATGAGAATGATCATATAAGGTATTCCTCTAGTCATTTATTATTTAGATGATACCTTTATTACAGGCATAACACAAGAGGAACCTCTCAGAAATTTCAAAAAAGTTCTAAAATGTCTGCAGAAGTATGAGATACTTGTCAAAAGGAGTGTGTGTATCTGCAAGACTCAGTGAAGTCTCTCGGACACTGTATTCATAGAAAGTGGAAGCAATCTAGGATGCTCCCAGGCCAAAGGATACTCAATAATTGCATTCCTTTTAGGGGCTACTTTATTACTATGGGTATGGGGATTTTTTTTGGGGCTAATCCTGGCTTCAGTGCTTCAACTTTCAATGTAATACTTCATTCAGAAAGTAAGTGGCATTGGTCTAATGATTGTCACAAGTAATTTGTACAGGCTAAGAAGATGCTTATTTCAGCTAAGGTACTAGCTCACTATGATCTGATACTTCTGTTATGACACATTGGAGATGCATCAGCTTATGGCATGGATGCAGTAATTTCTCTTGTGTACCCTGATGGCTCTGAATGACAGATAGCATTTGTATCAAGAACATTTTCAACCAGTGAAAGGAACTATGCACAGCTTGAAGAGTAGGCATACTCATTGAGATTTGGTGTTTGTAAGTTCAACAAATATTTATATGGAAGATATTTTACCATTTATTCAAATCACAAACCACTAACAACAATACTTGGAACTAAGACAGGAATTCCTACATTGGCTTCTGCATGACTACAGCGATGGGCATAAATTCTTTCAGCTTACAACAACACAATTGAATTCAAATTGATCAAGGAGCAAGCTATTGCAGATGGACTATTATGTCTACCATTACCTGTGGAGAAAAGAATCATAGGTTCTGGTTCTGTTTTCACTGTAAGCCAAATTTAAATGTTACCTGTCACTTCTTGCTGTTCAAGACAACATGAGTCGAGTACTTTATTATGCGAAGTATTGTTGGCCTGCTGAGGTCAGTACAGCACTGAAACCATATTAGACTCAATGGACCGACTTGAGTTTGGAGGGAAATTATGTGATGTGGTGAATGCATGTTACAATTCCTACAGAAGCTGCAAAGAAGATGCTAGATAAGCTACATCAAAGTCACTTGGGAATTGCAAGAATGAAGGCCATAGAACATATCCCTGTTGTCAAATAGTGATAAGTGCACCACCAGTGGCACCCATGCACCCATGAACTAGGCCAGCTAAGCCATGGTGAAGGGTGCATATCAATTTTGCAGGACCATTCTACCACCAGTCTTTCCTCATTGTTGTGTATTCGCATGCCAAATGGCCAGAAAATCCACTACAACTAATAGCACTATTATGGAGTTAAGAAAGTTGTTCGCTTCATGTGGTTTACCTAAACTGTTGCTTTCAGATAACAGACCACAGTTTGTATCCTCCAAATTTGCAACATTCCTGAAGAATATTAGAGTGAAACATATCTGATGTGCTCCATATCACTTTTCCTCAAATGGAGCAGCTGAACAATTCGTACAAACATTTAAGGGAAGCATGAAAGCTGGAAATAATGGACTCCCATCGCATGCACAATTAATTAACTTTCTGCTCACTTACAGAACCACTCATCATACAACCACAAGTGTTGCACCTGCTTCACTGTTTCTCAAGAAACAGCCACAAACACGTCTGGATCCACTATGATCTGATGTGGAAAAGTAAAGGAAGTAGTTGCAAAACGAACAAACCAGAAACTGAACCATGACCAGAGAGCTCATAAGCGAGATATGTTCATTGGTCAGTAAGTGATATTGCAGAATTATTGACCAGACCGAAGTGAATTCCTGGCACGATCATAGAACAAAAAGGACCAGTGTCATACCTAATCCAAGTTCTAGGAGGTGAACACTGGAATCGACATTGGTCACCCAATATTTTCCAGTAGAACCAAACAGGAATCTGAAATTGATTCTGATGTGGATGACATTCCAGAAACACCCACCTATTTAGGACCTTCCAGCAAGTCTGCTAGATACCACAGAGACATTTACCCAGGCAGCAACACCTATTTCTGCTGCCCAGGGAGAGAAACACATTCATATCCTACACAGAATGGTAAGCCTCTGCAGTATTTTAACCCAGTTAACTATTAGTGGAAGATGAGTGTGGTGAAATTACTTCCTGTAATTTACTCATGCTCAGTAGTAGTATAGCTTTACCTTTGTTTTGTTCATGGTCATTGTCCATTGTTTTGTATTGGGACCCTATGCTCTTTGTAATGGAGTTTTGTACTGTGTTTTGTAATCTGAATAATCAGTCTTATGACTTTGAAATCTGACTATTATCGCGTTATATTATCGAACCATAGTACTCTGAGGTTTTGCAATGCTGAACTTTACAAATGGCATAGTAAAATTACTCAACATGTTTATTACTTCATTGAGTAGGTATAATTTAATGATAATGGGAGTGTTCAACTAAAAAAAGTCAGAACCCCCACCCCTCTCCTCTCCTCTTTTTCCCCCACCCCCTGCTCTCTTCTTACTTTACTGCAAAGGGCACGATTTGACTCACTAAATATGAAATTTCTTAACTCCTCACAAATTTACACCTACTCTTGATTCTATAGAATTGTCAGTTGCTCAAATCTTTGGACAATTTTGGAGTCAAACTCTAACATCTTGTACAGAGACCAGAGTCCATGTTCAATCAACTCTACTTTATTCAGACACAAATTTAGGACATTGCCCATTGCCAGTGTTCACGTATATGGATATCGGATTTGGTCACTTAACATTGTCCAACAATGGTTCCTTCATTCTCACACGATTTTTGAAATTCTGGCTTCTGCTAACTGGCATTTGGAGACCAATTTTAAGCAGTGTGCTCTGTCATAGTTCTCAAATCTTGAAACCAATTTGGAGCAATGTGTTTATGATATAAATTTTGCTGCATTGGGAAACAAATTTAAAGCAGTTGGCATGTTGATCATTTAAATTTTGCCACCATGCATTAGGTGTTCATTTTTGTGGATTAAATGTATGTCATCTAAATTTTGATAATATTGAATTTGTGCAATATAAATTAATATTTTTGAAAGCTTGCATAAAAAAAGTTACTTTACCGAAAAGGGCTTGATTTGACATGCTAAATTTGAAATTTCTCAACTCCTCATAAATTTACTTAGATAATGTAATCTCTTCTTACCAAAAAAAAATGAAAAAAAAAATTAAGAAAAAAAAAGAAAGGAAGGAAAAGCCCAATTAACAAGACTGGAAATTTCCAGCCAAAAACCAGCTCACTGATGATTTAATGTTCTAACTTAATCGCAGGGGGAGGGGGGAGGGATGGGGTTGTAAAAATTCAACAATGACAAGGAGTTGAACCAGGGACCTTACCACTTGTGGTCAGAGGAAATTTCATAACAAGAACAACAAGAAAAAATATATATTCTCAAGAACATTTAGATTCCCTCAACTTGTTAAAGTTTGGGGTAAAAGTGGTAATCTTATGAGGATCTGTCCTATCTGCTGGGTCTGATTGCATCAGAGCAGCGGAAGTGAGGCCTACATTGTTTCTCAGTTTTGCTCAGCACTGTGCTGGGAATCGTGGTGTACTTGAACAATTTTGACTGTGGCTTTTTCTTTGATGATACAGCAGCTCTGAACTTGAACCAGGACGTCAGACCCAATACCTCCAAGTCTAACCTCTTCTGGCATGACTTCTGGGGCACTAACATCAGCCTCAAGAAAAGCCACAAGTCCTACAGGCTACTCATCGTGGCTAGCTTCCACCTGAATTCCATATTGCATGGGCTGGATCCCATAAGCTACCTCCTGGTGAATGTTGTCCTGCATGCAGTGGTGCTTCTTCTGCATTAGTGTGCTATCTGTATGTGCAGCTCTGCACAGTGATCTGCAGCACCAACTCTGTTTGGCCAGCACTCACTGCAGGCCTGCTCTTTTATGCTCATCCCATATGCACTGAAGCTATAAGTTGATAGAATTTCAATTTCACAACAATTGAGTGTTTATCCTCAACATTAATGTGTGCTCTTCAATTGAGAAGAAGATGCATAATATGTGAATAAAAGTTAACTGTTATTCCATTTCTTGTATGTCAGTGTGTGAAGGAGGGGAAGTGTTTTTGAGGATGTGATAGACTGCCACAAGTGGTGAATGAGTGTGTCATCATGAACAAACTGGTAGTATACAACATGAATTTTTGAAACATGTGCAGTCCTTTGTTTCAATCATTGAGGAGATGGGGAACTCATTTGAAGATGACAGCAATGATCTTCTATCACATGACCCTCAGGAAATTATGCCATCCAGGGTTATAGAGACTGTCATGCAAGTTTAAAAAAGTGGTAAATCAAAATACCAAACATTTATAGCATCTGGAGAAGCAGGAGAAAGCTGAGATGATGTAATCTTTTGGAACAAGCTTCCACTTTTCAAAGGCCAAAGCAAGTTGTAATTCCAAGATAAAGGGAAGAGTAGTAGAAGTCAAGAATGACTGTCATCTGTTTTCATTGTGAGTCAGTGGTGAGAGCGAGACATGGCCAGCTTCTTCAACATTGAGAACCAGGTGTTTCCTCCAGTGATCACCAACAATGAGAAAATACAGCAAAGCACTAAAATTGGACCTTTTACAATGTCTGGAGAAAGTTTTCCCTGCTGTCAATGTTGGTCTAGAGGTGAAGGTATAGATATTTGATGGGGTGGCAGTTGTTCACCTTCTGCCAGGGGACTCAACAAAAAATTTCTTTGAATATGGCCAGAACATTTTCATCCCATATTTTGAAGGTCAACTGCAAGACACCAGCTTGGTAGACATTGTATGGGACAACTATTATCCAGACAGCCTAAAATCTGCCACATGTCAAGAGAGAGAGGGTCCCTGATCATGCCATCACATTCTACCTGTGACAAAAATTTCAGGAAACTGGAAAATTTTCTTGAGGAATGATGAAGACAAGGAGTTGTTCAGATTCTTATTGCATGTGGTGGTGGATGTTTTGAAAGGAAAGGAGATCTATGCAATTATTGGTGACAGTGTGCTAACATCTCAAGCAGATGCCAAAATTAAGAACTTGAGCCATGTACATAAAAAGGTGTAGATACAAGAGTGCTTTTTCATGTCCTACTGTGAAAAAGAGGAGAAAACAGGTATTGATTCAAACTGTAAATACTGATATATTATGGTATTGGCAATAGCACACTACTTTACCTTCCAGTCACACAGTCTGAAAAAACTTTGGATCACCATTAACACAGACAAAAATTACCACTACTTTGCCATCCATAAAATCGTCACTGGCCATGGCCTCAGAAGGTCTGAGTCTTTGCCATTATCCCATGCCTTCACTGGCTGTGACAGATTGCCATTTTTTGGGCCCAAATTGGGTAAAAGACATCCTGGAAGGCTTGGGAGGCATACCTCAGCATCACGCAGACCTTTTATGCCATCGCTTATTGGCCATCTTTGAAGAATATTACTATGGAACTCCAGAGCATAGAAAGATGTTACCATCCTGTATGACCGGACTACCGAGATGAAGAGAGTGAATGGCTTCCGCCGATATTTGTTTACGAAAAATGCCAGAACAATAGATTATATTCCCCCAACAGCAGACGCCTAGAAACAACACCTAAAACATGCATGTTTTCAGGCTGGACACGTATGGAATCAGGCACTTGTGCCCAACCCAGAACTTCCATCACCAAGCACAATTGTGACAGGTCATGCAATCATGTTCAACCTTTTCCAAAATAACCTCTACTTTTGAATCAGTTATGGCTGGATGAGACCTAATAAAGGTACTCAGTCTGAAGAACCTGTCACACAGCATTGTTTGTGTGGCAAGGGAAAAGAGAATTGTTTCTCTTAAGCATTCTATCCATGTTTGTTTGTTTTTTAATTTTAGTAAGATAGTTGACTTTATTGCTAGCTTATTCCCTTTTTGTCAACATCATTAGTTTCACAGTAAAGCCAACAATGTTGAAATATTCTACAGCTGCTAAATAGGATATGAAGTAATTGAAGAGTGAAGACTTTAATGATTTGTTCCTTGTGTGAAGATATTATTAAGAAGTCCCACAGATTCAAGTTGCCATGATGCAATTTTTTTTGGCGATATAAACTAATAGATGCCAATGTGCTGGATTAGCTGAAGTTGCTATGTAGGGTGATTCTATCAAACCCTTTCTTGACCTCATTTGCTGTACCACTTTACAACTGACAAGGTGTAATAACTTCTCTTCAGTCTCCAATTGAGACAATGGAGGAGGATCTGCTTTCCACTCTGCAGCAGTTTAAGTTCCTTCCCGAAATTGTCAAGCAGGATCTCTAATTTATTTGTACAAAAATTATGCAATTTGCTGGTCAAAATAATGCAGATTATACAACTTTAATGAACAAGACTAATTTTGCACTTTTCATGTACATCTGCAGTAGAATGACTTTTCCTCTTCACTCTATTTTTATTGCCTTTTTTATAAATGGGTTAAATAATAAAAGTTTTAATGTTTTTTGGCCTTTTGAGCAAATTATAAAAATTACATCTTCAACCTTTTAGTGCTATATTTAATACTTGTTTTTCCAATTTAAACAATTTGACTAACTATTTTTAAGTTATGGATCATTTTGTCCATGAATGTCAATGTTGTTCTAGAATAAAATGGCTGGATATCCAACATACGTTAGGTTTCTCAAATCAATTTTTTTTTTTTAATATCATACGCCAAAAAATAAAAAATATTCATATATATTTATCATTTTGAAGCTTATTTTATGCTCTATGTTTTCCCAAAAATACAATTTTGCCCTGGACATGTGTTCTCTGAAAATTATTCATTAAATGTTTATTTATGTGTATATTCTCAGTGGGTCTTATTACATGTATTGCAACTACTTAAGAACCACTTGGGCTTCCTTTTAAGGGTTACTAGTTGTTTGCTTTACTCTGGTAAATGTTGATATAGTAGAAGTGGTTGAGGGAAGTTCTTCTTGTCAAAAAAAAAAAAAAAAAAACAAAACCAAAAAAAAAAAGGGAAAGAATGAACCCTCCACCTTAAGGGTAAAAAAAAAATATATGAAATTGTTACATGCAGAAAAAAATACCAAAATTTTGAAAAATGATTACTTTGGATGTGACATATGATGTGTTAATTATATGCGTTAAACCAGACCCAAGTACAAATACATGAAAATAATACTTTTTCAGCTGTCAAGACATAAGATGATAACTAAGGGTGAGAAATGAATCATAATGACATTGTACGAAATAGTTCAGTTAAATTACACAGCTACAGTTGCAGAAATCCATGCAGCAGATATCAACTTTGATGCACTTGCCTCTAGTTCAGCCTCCAAAAGATTTACAAGTGCACTTGATCAGCTCACTGCAGGCTATTGCAGCTGCTGGTATTGTAATCCAGACTACACGCAAGGAATGCTGATCATCAGACCAGCCCCAGCCTTCCGGGAATGGGATATTTTTTCATAAGTTGTCTACCTGTTGTCCAAATGCCAGTCTGTAGTACCACACACTTCACATGTTGGAGTAATGTAGCCTAAAAAAGGTGTAATGGAATTTGCCCCTGTCCACTTCTTAACACAGTTCCACCCAATGCCTGGGTCTTCTTCCACCAAGCCAAACTCAGTTTCTCACTCTAGCAAACAGGCTTCCCTCAATAATGAGATTTAATATAATTCAATAACTGGTACAGATATATATATATATATATTTATATATATATATATATTTATATATATATATATATTTATATATATATATATTTATATATATATATATATATATATACAGATAATTACACTATTGACTAATAAATATATAAGTATAAGGTCACTGAAATAATGAAGAAATTAATCAACTGAATAAAAATACACCATAATCACTCAACTGATTAATGTAACACTGTTCTTTTATAATTTACAAGCAATCTCCCCTATGACATCACTATGTTTTCTTATAATCTGTCAGTTGGATTGTGGTTTCGAATATTCCAAGATTTGGTGTCTCTGTATCTGGATCTTTCTCCCAACAAAAAGCAACAAATATGCAATAAAGCATGTCACTCACATTAATATATATTTACTTGCAGCAGTTGGGAGAAGCTCCTCTACTGTTTTACTCCTCATACAAAAGAAAAGCAATCCTAGCATGCTTCATTAACTGACTTCAGGATGCTGGTTTTGTAAAATGTTCCAAAAATATTTTTAAAAAAAAACTAGGATCCTAAATCCACCACATGGAAGGGATTTTGAACAATGTAGAGGAAGACTTCACTAACTTCTGGTAAGTAATTCCAGACTTCCCATGTTGATTTCTTTGTTTTGCTGGAGGAAAAAAATAATGTACTGTCACATCAAGTGAAGGCATGAAATGGAGGTAAAGAGCAGGACTTGCCCCTTTTGATATTTCTATAAAAGTGTTAATGTGATAATAGTGGAAATACTTTCCAGTACCAAGAGCTATTCAAATGTCTGTTGCCGGGTAAATCTCATGAATTTCATGAAACACACCAATCGAAATCAATACCACCTCTGTGTCGACAGTGCAGATGACAACCTTTCTGCAATCTTTTTCCAGCGAATCTATCAAATATACAACCATTGTAGTGTCAGCCACTTCATGGTTGCAATCACCCATAGATGTAGGCTGCTTGTTTCCTAAAGGAATTTCTGATTCACCTGGAAAGAATAATAATAACAATATTAATAGTTAAAGCATATTTGTATATTTGTTTTACCTGATGTAATATAAATATTCTTTCAGAGACTCTTATTTAAGAAACTTTCTTGGTAAGAAATCAAAACAACTCCCTTTTTTTTAAACAAATAAAAAAGGTTTCTCTCTAACCTTCTACCCCAGCTACCATTGTTAAGAGGTATAGTAAAAGCTATAAGTGGTAAACACGAAGCAAACTCACACACTAGGTATTGTGATACAGAACTCAAAATGTGGCTCACAAATCAGGTGACATTAATAAAAATCTGTGGAGGGAGACAATGTAGAATAACAACAATGAACAAGTTAATATGCTATGTATGGTCACAGGGCATTCAATTCAGTGAATGGTTAGTTCAGTTAATGAGTCACAGTTACTAAACTCTTCCCCAGCTGGATTCAGGTTCATGTAACACACTCCCCTCTACCCATGAGTGTATCCAATACAGGGTGGTGTATGTTGCGATCTGAGCATCGCAGCAGTAAATCCAATAGTGGGCATTGACATTTCGAGTGCATGGCAGGCTGTGTCGAAACAGAGAGAATTCCAATTGTAGAATCAGAACCTGCAACTGCTTCACATGCTTCTGAAGAGTCCATTATTTTAGGAAATTCAACTAAGTCATATTCTGAGTCAAGATCAGTTTAACTTGATGCTCAAGAGCAGACATGGTCAACATATCATTGAACTTTTCTTCCATCAGAAAGTGTGACATGGTAAGACAGAGTACCCCTAACAGCAGTAACTAAGCCTGTTAACCACTTCTTTCCTAATGGAAAACTTGGACTAAAACTGGATCATCCACAGAAAATTCATGGAGGTTAAAGTATCGTGCTTGGCTTGCTGTTTCTTTTTCTTCTGTTGAACAATTAAGGCAGTGGAGGTGCTGGTTCTGGGCTATGTCATATATGTTCAAAAGCATGATATTCCTTGACTTACTGCTGCTGATTTTGATCAATTTTTGGCCACCAAATGAATGAACAAACCAATATATTAATCCTGATAGTTCCAGGGTGTCCTACATGTATAAGATCCATTACTCTGATCTTTCCCTCTGGTGAAACAATGACCCTATTTTCTCGAAGTATTCAGCAATCAACTAATGATAGTTCATTCTGGCTTGCCAATAAGAATTAAATATGTCTTCCATCGTGTCATTCCAACCATGAAGCACAACCTTCTTCACCTTTGACAAAATTGCATCCTGGAAAGTCCACTGGCTAATCTGATTAGTAGTAACAGGAATTGAGCTGAGTGTCTCCATCACTGGGATCATCTCTTGGTGGAACAGGTACATGAGTAGGTGCTCCTAGTAATGGAAGGCAACTGAAAGGTCAGCATTCGCATGATATACTCCTGGTTTTTAGGTGATCGTGTAATCATATCCATCTAGCATCAATGCTCACCTTTGGATCCCCACAGAAGTTATAGTAGGTGTGGCTCTGGTCTCACTAAATAGTTGTTGTAATGGCTTGTTGTCAGATAAGATAATGAAGTGTTGACAAAATAGGTACTGAAGAAACCTCTTAACTCAGTTCTTGGAGTTGGGGTTGTGGACATCTAGAAGTAGTACAGCAGATTTCCCTACATTTTTTACAACCCAGCGGTAATTTCCAATGCTTTTTCCTTCATTGTGGTTTGTTTCAAGATGGCTAAGCCCTGTTATGTGTATATGAGACCTTTCTCCAAATGTGAGTACTTTTTTAAGCTCCTCCAAATGACCTTGAGAAAGAGGTAATGGGTTTCTCTTGACCATCGGCTTCTCAGTGAGAAAGAACAGTTCCAACCCTGTGAGGTAAAGCATCGCATGTCACAACAAGTTCCTTAAATGGGTCATAGTGGACAAGCAAACAATCTGAAGCATGCAATGCTTTCACTTTGTCGAATAACTTCTGCTGTTTATCAGTCCAGGTCCACTTTGTCTCTTTTTGAAATAACTGGTGCAGGCTAGAAAGAACAGGGGATAAATTTGCCAGGAATTAACCATAATAATTTATAGGCCCTAAAATAGGCTTAAACTGTGACACATTTGTCAGTGTAGGAGCTTTCTTTATAGCATCAATTTTTTATGCTGCTGGTTGTAAACCAGTTTCTGAACTTTTGAACCCCAAGTACTCCATGGATAGCAGCATAAAGAAACACTTGTTTCTCTTTGGTGTCATGCCTTCTTCTTTCTATCACATCAGGACTGCTTCTAAACTTTGCAAATATCCTCTGTGGTTTGACCTTACATAAGCATATCATCGTTGTATATGCACACATTTTTATGCCTTGCAGAATGCTTTCCACGATTCATTGAAACATTGAAGAAGCTGGTGACACCCCAAACGTCAGTCAGTTGATATGGTAAAGACTCTTGATGGTTTTGATGGTGACAAAGTGCTTTGTCTCATCATCTAGAATAACTTGCTGATTAGTATATGAGAAGTCCAGCTTGGTGAGCATTGTATCCACAGCAAGCGATTTATGAAGGTCGTCTATCTTTGGTGAAGTGTAGGTGTTAACTTAGGCCTCTGGGTTAACTGCAACCTTGTAATCACCACAAAGTCTTATTGAACCATCTCTTTTAAGAATAGTTACCACTGGAGTAGCCCACTAACAGAATTGCACTGGCTCCAGTATGCCTATCTTTACCTGTTAGTCAATTTCAGCTTCAACCTTGGCTAAATCAGAGAATGTCACTGAACAAGCTCTGAAAAGCTTTGCCTGTGTGTTAAAATTAAGATATAACTTGGCAGTGACACACTTAATGTTCCCATGATCTTGATCAAAAAACTCTTTGTATCTGTCTTACATTCTCTCAAAATTATTGGTTGGTCTGCTCACAATTGGTATACCGTTGTCTAATCCAGCTTTATATAGCATAAATACTCCTGTCCCATGAGACTGGGTCCATCTCCAGTGACAACTAGTGGACTCAAATGTGCCTTTTGGTCCAGTTATGTCACATCAACCTCAATAGCTCCATACACTGGACCCCTCCACCGTGTAAGTGCATAGCTTGCCATTACATGGTTAGATAGGTGGAGCTTGTGTTCTTGTCCAAGCAGTGTGATGGCTGATTATGGAGAGAATGACTCTTGTGTCCACCTCCATTGATACTGGTGCACCATGAACTAATAGCTCTATGAGTAACGGTTGACCTTCTGCTGTGTGACAAATATACATTTAGTAGTCAGAAGAGAGCTCAAACTCAGTGGTCTCCTCCATCTTGTGTGTAGGTTTCTATATAAATTTCCTAGTTACTTCATTTTGTTTCCTCTCAGACTGTCCATATTGTTGCTCTTGAGGTGATTTGCTTAGTTTGTTAGAGTGCTTTCTCTTCTTTAGACACATTGATTGAGAGTAGAAACATTCTTCATTAATAAAGAAACAGTGAGCTAGGTTATGGTAACTTCCACAGCAATAACAAAGCTTGTTTCTCTGATGTTGTGGAGATAAATGATGTGGTCTTTGAGATAAGCATTTGGGATAAACAATATGGTCATCCTTGATACCACTAATATCTCTAGCCTCTCTCTCAGCAGCTTTCATGGCTACAACTTCTGAGTCCTGTCATAGGTCAAGCTTCTTTAGACAGTCATCTCTATTATCATTTCAGATTAGCTACCCCACAAAAAAGAGTGTATCTCAACATCTCAATTAGTTTATCTCCAAACTGGTGGTTCTCAACTAGTATATTTATCTGGGCTACATACTTTGCAATAGATTTATGAAAGTTTCTTAACCTGCTGAAGAATCTGCAACATTGAGAAATCTGTTTTGGTACGGTTGAAAGTGGTTAGATAACATCTCCACGATTGTGTCAGAGTCCACAGTACTGGGTGCATCTGGAGTCAAGATATCCAAAATAACTCGATATGTGGCCAGGCCAAATGCACTAACAAAAACAGTGTTCATCTTATCAAAAAAATCTATATCATTAGCAAGTAGTATTTTAGTTCATTCAACTTAAAAAATGCAGTCATAGTTACTGGTCTCCAAGGAGTCAGCGGTTTCCCATAATCTTCATGACTGGAAAAAAAAAAGAAAAAAAAAGTAGTAAACTTCTACCCCAGCTACTGTGGTTAAAAGGTATACTGAAAGTGATTTTAAGTTGTAGACATGAAGCAAACTCACACTCTAGTATTGTGATACAGAACTGCATGTGAAACACACAAATTAGGCAACTTAATTAAAGGACTTTGAAAATGCAGATGCAATATCTCGGAGACCATGTTCACAGTGTGGGAGGGAGAATCATGATGAAAACTCAGTGTGCGCATTGACAGTAGAAGTATCAACAACAACACATCTTGTAGACAAGTCTCAAGGGGAATTGCACCAGAAGTAATCTGGTGATGGACCAATACAGCTCTTCCTTAAGGCCAAGGAGAAAAAATAAAAACCACAAATGGATGAAGTCAGAAGACAAGGACCTACTGCTCAATGTCTCAATTATGGAATAAACTAGTAGTGAAGCAAAAAAAAATACTCAGGGGGCAGTATGAAGATATACGAGGGGTCTCTACCCATCTACAGTTTGTGGTTCCAGATCACCTTCAGGAGAAAATATTGCAGCATTTTCATGCAGAAGTCAAGGGAAGTCATCTTGATGTGGAAAACAGAGTTGCATAGATAAGGAGAGGTTTTATTGGCCTAGAATACAGAATTATGTCACAAACTGATGTTGCACCTGCTCAACATGTGCTAGGGCTAGGGCTATGACCACCCAAAACCACCCTTTTGATTGGGAGGACTAACTCTCAAAGGTGTGCATGGCTTACAATAGCAGTATACAATATTCAACAGGGTTATACCCCATTTCCTCTTATGTTTAGTAGTAAAGCACAAATGCAACTGGATATTGTCTTTGGTATTGGAGAGCCTGACAAACTCCCTGTTTCTTAGTATGCCATTCAGCTCAAGAAAGGATTGGAAGATGCATACCACAATGTGATGTCACAGCTCATTACAAGCTATGAACCTTGAAAGAAATATTGTGACGAGACCACTCATGGAAAATCATATATGCTTGGTGTTATCCCATGTGGGAGATCAAGGAAGATTCACCACCCTTGGACTGGCCCATTCCAAATAATGGAACCATTGACAAAATGTGACAACCAGATCAATAGTATCAGAAAGAAAAGGAGAACTCAATAGGTGCATTTCAATCAACTGAAATTGTGTACTCCAGGTACAACATTTGAATGGGACGGCCAAACAGCTTTAAGGCACTCAGATGAAGACCCAAACTATATTTCTAATCATCTCACACCTTCCAAACTGGGAGTGGACATGGAACTGATTGATCATTTTCATGAACCTACAAGATCTCGCTATCCTAATAGTGCAAGACATTGCCCAGACCGATCTGTTCATGGCATAGCTTAGTAACATATTCTAGACGAATACTTAATAAAGAAGTAGTGGTGTAACAGCTATTGTAATAATATTCATCTGACCATGGCATATTATCAGTTATTGTAATATTATTCATCTGACTATGGTATTTTAATTAGTGCTACTCAATCTGACTTTTGTAGTGTATGTAACTTCCACATTCCATGATGAGGACTTTTTTGAACTGGACATTGATAATTCTGACCAATAGCAGAATGACACATGTCAAAGGTATACCTATATATAGATATTTCTGATATATGTTCAGTTATTGACTTTTCTGATATATGAAGTTGAAACACCATTTGTATACCTTTGAGTGGGAGGTTATATGTATTATATATATATATATATATAAATTTTTTTTAATCTGTTATGCTTGTGCACCTTATTAATATATCCATATAGCTACGCAACCTCATTCATGTCATGCCAAATATAGTTAAAAATGGAATATTGGCCAGATCAATCATTGAAGCTACAGACCTGGAAGTTGGTATGCTCACACAACTTGAGTCTTAGAATTACATTGGTGAGATCCCTCAGAATAAATTTTTTAATCATGGTATCTAAGGCTAAAATATCCAATAGTGGTACTTCGAACAAAACACGGTTCTATGGACCTAAACTTAACATAGATACATGCATGACTCTGGGAATGACATAGGTTGGGTTCCACTTACACCACCTCTTCCTTTGAGCATGTCAGGTTTAATATAATGTGGTATGTAAGTATGAATATCAACTTCCGGCTAAGCCACTGTGCAATACAAAAATCAATATTCAGGGTCCACTATCCCACATCAAGGATAGATTTTAAACTCAAAACTTTAGGTTAAACTAGCCAAACCGCTTTCTTAGGTGTGTTATACTTAATGCCAAGAAGAATGCTATGGAAGTATCGGGTGGAGATAGTGAATAGATAGTGAATAAATAAACAAAGGTGAAAAACTCTAATCTAAAATTATAGTAAACGTTTGCTTTTCCCCATATTTGGGTGTATTACCTGCTCTATTCATGATGATGATGCAAACTATATGAACAATGGAATGATGTCATACATAAAGTAAGGTGTGCAGCAGGTGTGTGTATGGATGTGTGTGTATGTGCTCACAATAATAAACACAATAAATAATGGGTCTGAGTAATTACAGCCTTTTCTACATAAAGAGGTCAAATCTGAAATCATCAATGAGGCGTTAACTTCAGGTATTATCACATCTAACACTGCCAATTTACGCTAATATTTGCTAAGTATTGCTGAAAGATTTTCAAGTCAATATAAAAGATGATAAACTGTTCACTGCAGGCTATTCATACTGACTTCTCTACTTAAACAGAACTGAGAATTGTGTGGACAAGTTTTGCAGCTGTTGCCAATAGAAGGATGTCTAAACGGGCAGAGTTATTGAAATGGTGCCAATTCATCACTAAAAGTTATGATGTGAGTCTGTAAAGGGATAAATATCATTTTGGGAGTACCTGGTTTTACACTAGAAGTGTCACAACTGCTAAGAACATCAACTTTGTTAAATGAATATTATCCATGACCTAAATAAGAGGTTTCTGAAGTAGCTATGGGGTTGATATTTTTTATGATTTATTGTTAGTGGCTATAATATGTCTAACTCTACTTGTATCTCCTCCCTCTTCTAGAATGTGAAAATTACCAATTTTGGTGGAAGTTTTTCCAATGGCTTGGCTTTCTGTGCAATTTTACACAATTTTATTCCAGACCAAATACCATTCAGCATGCTGACTCCAAATAACAGAGTAAGTCCTGCAGTAAAGAATGCTATGTATCACTTTCTTGAAATATTTTATAATTGCTCCACCTTCAAGTTATTTTATTATATGTCAATGCATTTTTAGGAAATGAATTTCAGGATTGCATTTGAGGCTGCAGAGGCTGTAGGAATTCTACCTCTATTAGTGAGTGAAACACATACATATATAAATCATATATGCGCAGTAAATACAATTCATACACATTGTGCTAAGCAACCATCATATTAAAACTTCACCCCAAGCAAATGGCCAGAATGATGATCATTAATGGGTGGGTGTACCCCTTCATTGTGAACTTCGTACGATTCCATCAGCCAGCTGAACTGTTTCATGCACACCAAATGTTGATCTGTTGAACCCTCCAAAGAAGCCTGAATTTTTATAGCTTTTATCACTACACATCATGATCCATGTTGTTTTTATTCTCTCAAGGAAGACTAATTTTTTTACTTGAAATCATTAATAAAGACCGACTATGGGATAACTTAAAGAGTTAATGAGTTCGATGTTGGACATTAAAATTAATTGTAATGATTTTATAGTCTATACTTTCATAAAACTACATAATTTATTAGCTTCATGCCCAATGTGCTAGAACAAATAGGTTTTGCTTGTTTGTTTGTTTTTGGGGGGGGGGGGGGGTTTGGTTTGTTTTTTTTTTACTATATTTCGATAAAGATTTATAACATGGTATGAATAATTTTGGTACAATTTTTGTCTACTCACTGCTCAAGGTAATTAAATCTTTGTACATTTAGTGTCCAAACTTTGGTAAATTGCTTGCACTTTCTTGCATGGTGGCATAGTGCATGCCTGTAGGGGGTATTCAGTGTATGTAATAAATTAAACATAGTTAATAATCAGTTGATTGCTACATTATGTATGGTTGCAACAGAACTTTTTTCATCCAACTAAAAATTTACATTTTTTAATTCAGTACAAAGGCAACAAAATGAAACAAAGTGACTAGTTCTTTAAATAGAAAATTTATTTTGCCAATTTCACTTTATAATTCCATATTTCAGTTAAATCCTATTAACTCTAAAAAGTGGCATCATCATCACTAAATACTGTTATGATATCATCCCTCAATTGGATATGTTAGCAACAATTTATATTTTATAGCTATATCATGTACAGTGATAGGTATGGTCCAATTATTATTGTGGATTCACCCAAAATTTAGAAGATTGTGTTAGTAGCCTGACATTGAAGCACCATCAAGTTTATACTTTGTGTTAAATGCTAATTACTTACAATTTATTTGATGGAAGGAAAACTCACTCTTTTATATGATCTCTGAATAATAAAAAGTTGTAGAATGATCTCTTATGACTTTTCATTTTGCAGGATGTCGAGGATATGGTGGCATTACCAGTACCTGATAACAAATGCGTGATGCTCTATGTATCCACCATTTACAACAAGTTTGGACAATAAAGTACAGAGCAAGAAGGAACTCTAGCAGAAGCAGCAGCATAACTGTTGTATTTAGCAAGATTGGTCATTCGTTTCTTTTTATTTGATATTAAAAAATGTACTGCATTTATTTGTAAAGATCTCTTATTGTATGCTCTGACTTTAGTGAATACCTTGTGATGATACTTTACAAATCATCATCTAATTTGTTTGCAAAATTATTTTAATATTTCATTAGAAAATGTTTATTTTCTAGAATAATTAAAGGGATGTTAATGTAGGTATGGCCACAAATGATTTAGTTAAGCATACTAACGCACAGTCCAGAGATTTTTAAAAGGTCCAACTTAATCAGTCCTTTTTATCAAGTATTGGAAGGGAAGAAAAAGGTTGGAAATGGGGTTAAAAAAAAGTTGGGGTGGGGAAGAAGAAAAATGGTGGTGTGGGGTAGGGGGACGAATATAAAGAGGAACGGGGGGGGGGGGGGGGGGGTGAGAGAAAAGTAGAAAAGAAGGAAAGCAAAGGGGAGAACGAAAAAAAAAGGTAGAACTAAAAAAGAAAATTTTAAGAAAAAAAATCCCACAGCAGTGTTTTACTCCAACCTTTAACAAACTTCCTTATAGCCACCCAATTGTGACTCCCATTACACCCGGACAATTCGAGCCCTTTATTCCTATCACTTGGAAGAGTTCGAAAACAAACAAACAAATTGAGAATTATAACCACCATAGGATAACTCCCATCAAAATCTGAAATTTTAGCCTTGATGACCTATTATCATTGAGTAGTTATTGAACACACCGATCTTCACTTAACATTCTAATAACCACCCCAGAGTGGCCCCCATCATACCCTGAAATTTTGAACCAATTATGTCTTATCATCTGGGAGGAGTTAGCTAAAATTTGATCCTTACCAAGCTTTGTTATAACGTGCCTAGGGTGACTCTCATCAAACCCTGAATATTTCTGTCCTTTAGGCCCAATTATTGGGAGTAGCTACCAAACAAACCAAAAAAAAACCCAAACAAATTAATTAATAATTGTTGTAAGATAAACTGATTGATATGACAACAGTATACATTAGGAAAAACAAATTAAAATGAAGGAAAAGAGATTGATGGAAGTGAAGATAGAAAGAAAATGAGATAGGAGGAAAATGCAAAAGAGAAAAAAGGATAGAAGTGGTTTATGGTGAGTTTAGTAAAGATCGGATTAAAACTCCCCACCATGTAGGGCTGTTTTGTTAGTTTCAAACTATTCTTGGTGGTGGAGGCTAATTTTTTGCATGAGTAACCATTGAGAACCAGCATCCCAAATTCTTTTCTTTTCCTTCCATGAACCCTGTAGGCCCAATTGTCTGTTATTTGACAGGGAACAAAGAAACCAAACAGAATTAATAATAAATGTTATTTTTGTTCTCTCCATCCATAGGACAGAGACATTTCTAGTTTCTCTAAGAAAATGGATCACAGTCATACTCTAATATCAAACGATTTTTGGAAGATATAGATCATGAATAGTTATCTATCATGCATAGTACTGCAATTCATATGTAACCCTCTAACCAAATCATTTTTTCACTCCACCTCTGCCACACCTTTTACAATGTTTTATGCAAAAATTAAAGGTCGTCCTTGTAATTCTAAAAACCATTCACATTAACTTTGCAGATGGAAAAAAATAGGCAAGAATTGTAGACAATCCAGCCAATAAATCAAACAGCAGAGTATAATTTACTTTTTTTATAAAGTAATATAAATTTACTATTGTTAAAAGTTAACCCAACTGAGGAAATTTAATATCAACCAACTTGAACATATCTGTGACTGTATTATCTGTAATTAATTAAAATGAAAATATACAGTATGTGGCTTCTGTTATCAAACTGGAAGTCACAAACTGTCAGGCCAAAAATTATCAAAAATAGAACATTGGCCAGATCAATCCTTGGAGCTACAGACCTGGAAATTGGTATGCCACACAACTTAAGTCTTAGAATAACATTGGTGAAATTCCTCAAATAAAATTTTTCCTTCTTCGTATGTAAGGCTAAAAATGACAATAAAGGTACCTCAAATAAAACATGGTTCTATGGACCTAAACTTAACAGAGACACATGGCATGACTATGGGAGCAGCATAGGTTGGATTCCACTAACACCATGTCTTCTTTTGAGCATGTTAGGTAAATATAATGTGGTACGTATGTTTATGAATATCAACTTCTTGCTAAGCCACTGTGCAATACAAAAATCAATATTCAGGGTCCACTATCCCACATCAAGGATAGATTTTAAACTCAAAACTTTAGGTTAAACTAGCCAAACTGCTTTCTTAGGTGTGTTATACTAAATGCCAAGAAGAACGCTATGGAAGTATCGGGTGGAGATAGTGAATAGATAGTGAATAAATAAACGAGGGTGAAAAACTCTAATCTAAAATTATAGTAAACGTTTACTTTTCCCCATATTTGGGTGTATTACTTGCTTTATTCATGATGATGGTGCAAACTATGTGAACAGTGGAATGATGTCATACATAAAGTAAGGTGTGAAGCAGGTGTGTGTATGGATGTGTGTGTATGTGCTCACAATAATAAACACAATAAATAATGGGTCTGAGTAATTACAGCCTTTTCTACATAAATAGGTCCAATCTGAAATCATCAATGAGGCGTTAACTTCAGGTATTATCACATCTAACACTACCAATTTACGCTAATATCTGCTAAGTATTGCTGAAAGATTTTCAAGTCAATATAAAAGATGATAAACTGTTCACTGCAGGCTATTCATACTGATTTCTCTACTTAAACAGAACTGAGAATTGTGTGGACAAGTTTTGCAGCTGTTGCCAATAGAAGGATGTCGAAACAGGCAAAGTTATTGAAATGGTGCCAATTCATCACTAAAAGTTATGATGTGAGTCTGTAAAGGGATAAATATCATTTTGGGAGTACCTGGTTTTACACTAGAAGTGTCACAACTGCTAAGAACATCAACTTTGTTAAATGAATATTATCCATGACCTAAATAAGAGGTTTCTGAAGTAGCTATGGGGTTGATATTTTTTATGATTTATTGTTAGTGGCTATAATATGTCTAACTCTACTTGTATCTCCTCCCTCTTCTAGAATGTGAAAATTACCAATTTTGCTGGAAGTTTTTCCGATGGCTTGGCTTTCTGTGCAATTTTACACAATTTTATTCCAGACCAAATACCATTCAGCACGCTGACTCCAAATAACAGAGTAAGTCCTGCAGTAAAGAATGCTATGTATCACTTCCTTGAAATATTTTATAATTGCTCCACCTTCAAGTTATTTTATTATATGCCAATGCATTTTTAGGAAAGGAATTTCAGGATTGCATTTGAGGCTGCAGAGGCTGTAGGAATTCTACCTCTATTAGTGAGTGAAACACATACATATATAAATCATATATGCGCAGTAAATACAATTCATACACATTGTGCTAAGCAACCATCATATTAAAACTTCACCCAAGCAAATGGCCAGAATGATGATCATTAATGGGTGGGTGTACCCCCTCATTGTGAACTTCGTATGATTCCATCAGCTGGCTGAACTGTTTCATGCACACCAAATGTTGATCAGTTGAACCCTCCAAAGAAGCCTGAATTTATATACCTTTTACCACTACACATCATGATCCATGTTGCTTTTATTCTTTCAAGGAACACTAATTTTATTACTTGAATACATTAATAAAAACCTAATATGGGATAGCTTAAAGAGTTAATGAGTCCAATGTTGGACATTAAAATTATAATGATTTTATAGTGTATACTTTCATAAAACTACATAATTCATTAATTTCATGCCCAATGTGCTAGAACAAATAGTTTTTGCTTGTATTTTTTTTTTTTTGTTTTTGTTTTTTGTTTTTTTGTTTTTTTTTGACTATAATTTGATAAAGGTTTATAACATTGTGGTGAAAGATTTTGGTACAATTTTTTTTACTCTCTGCTCAAGATAGTTTAATTTTTGTACCTTTAGTGTCCTAATGTTGATCAAATTGCTTGCACTTTCTTGCGTGGTGGCTTAGTGCATGCCTGTAGGAGGTATTCAGAGTATGTAATAAATTAAATGTAGTTAATAGTCAGTTGATCACTACATTTTGTATGGTGGCAACAGAACTTTTTTCATCCAACTAAATATTACATGACTTTTAATTCAGTACAAAGGCAACAAAATGAAACAAAGTGACTAGTTCTTTAAATAGAAAATTTATTTTGCCAATTTCACTTTATAATTCCATATTTCAGTTAAATCCTATTAACTCTAAAAAGTGGCATCATCATCACTAAATACTGTTATGATATCATCCCTCAATTGGATATGTTAGCAACAACTTATATCTTATAGCTATATCATGTACAGTGATAGGTATGGTCCAATTATTATTGTGGAATTACCCATGATTTAGAAGACTGTGTTAGTAGCCTGGTATTGAAGAGCCATCAAGTTTATACTTTGTGTTAAACGCTAATTACTTACAATTTATTTGACGGAAGGAAAACTCACTCTTTTTTATGATCTCTGAATAATAAAAAGTTGTAGAATGATCTCTTATGACTTTTCATTTTGCAGGATGTCGAGGATATGGTGGCATTACCAGTACCTGATAACAAATGCGTGATGCTCTATGTATCCACCATTTACAACAAGTTTGGACAATAAAGTACAGAGCAAGAAGGAACTCTAGCAGAAGCAGCAGCATAACTGTTGTATTTAGCAAGATTGGTCATTCGTTTCTTTTTATTTGATATTAAAAAATGTACTGCATTTATTTGTAAAGATCTCTTATTGTATGCTCTGACTTTAGTGAATACCTTGTGATGATACTTTACAAATCATCATCTAATTTGTTTGCAAAATTATTTTAATATTTCATTAGAAAATGTTTATTTTCTAGAATAATTAAAGGGATGTTAATGTAGGTATGGCCACAAATGATTTAGTTAAGCATACTAACGCACAGTCCAGAGATTTTTAAAAGGTCCAACTTAATCAGTCCTTTTTATCAAGTATTGGAAGGGAAGAAAAAGGTTGGAAATGGGGTTAAAAAAAAGTTGGGGTGGGGAAGAAGAAAAATGGTGGTGTGGGGTAGGGGGACGAATATAAAGAGGAACGGGGGGGGGGGGGGGGGGGGTGAGAGAAAAGTAGAAAAGAAGGAAAGCAAAGGGGAGAACGAAAAAAAAAGGTAGAACTAAAAAAGAAAATTTTAAGAAAAAAAATCCCACAGCAGTGTTTTACTCCAACCTTTAACAAACTTCCTTATAGCCACCCAATTGTGACTCCCATTACACCCGGACAATTCGAGCCCTTTATTCCTATCACTTGGAAGAGTTCGAAAACAAACAAACAAATTGAGAATTATAACCACCATAGGATAACTCCCATCAAAATCTGAAATTTTAGCCTTGATGACCTATTATCATTGAGTAGTTATTGAACACACCGATCTTCACTTAACATTCTAATAACCACCCCAGAGTGGCCCCCATCATACCCTGAAATTTTGAACCAATTATGTCTTATCATCTGGGAGGAGTTAGCTAAAATTTGATCCTTACCAAGCTTTGTTATAACGTGCCTAGGGTGACTCTCATCAAACCCTGAATATTTCTGTCCTTTAGGCCCAATTATTGGGAGTAGCTACCAAACAAACCAAAAAAAACCCAAACAAATTAATTAATAATTGTTGTAAGATAAACTGATTGATATGACAACAGTATACATTAGGAAAAACAAATTAAAATGAAGGAAAAGAGATTGATGGAAGTGAAGATAGAAAGAAAATGAGATAGGAGGAAAATGCAAAAGAGAAAAAAGGATAGAAGTGGTTTATGGTGAGTTTAGTAAAGATCGGATTAAAACTCCCCACCATGTAGGGCTGTTTTGTTAGTTTCAAACTATTCTTGGTGGTGGAGGCTAATTTTTTGCATGAGTAACCATTGAGAACCAGCATCCCAAATTCTTTTCTTTTCCTTCCATGAACCCTGTAGGCCCAATTGTCTGTTATTTGACAGGGAACAAAGAAACCAAACAGAATTAATAATAAATGTTATTTTTGTTCTCTCCATCCATAGGACAGAGACATTTCTAGTTTCTCTAAGAAAATGGATCACAGTCATACTCTAATATCAAACGATTTTTGGAAGATATAGATCATGAATAGTTATCTATCATGCATAGTACTGCAATTCATATGTAACCCTCTAACCAAATCATTTTTTCACTCCACCTCTGCCACACCTTTTACAATGTTTTATGCAAAAATTAAAGGTCGTCCTTGTAATTCTAAAAACCATTCACATTAACTTTGCAGATGGAAAAAAATAGGCAAGAATTGTAGACAATCCAGCCAATAAATCAAACAGCAGAGTATAATTTACTTTTTTTATAAAGTAATATAAATTTACTATTGTTAAAAGTTAACCCAACTGAGGAAATTTAATATCAACCAACTTGAACATATCTGTGACTGTATTATCTGTAATTAATTAAAATGAAAATATACAGTATGTGGCTTCTGTTATCAAACTGGAAGTCACAAACTGTCAGGCCAAAAATTATCAAAAATAGAACATTGGCCAGATCAATCCTTGGAGCTACAGACCTGGAAATTGGTATGCCACACAACTTAAGTCTTAGAATAACATTGGTGAAATTCCTCAAATAAAATTTTTCCTTCTTCGTATGTAAGGCTAAAAATGACAATAAAGGTACCTCAAATAAAACATGGTTCTATGGACCTAAACTTAACAGAGACACATGGCATGACTATGGGAGCAGCATAGGTTGGATTCCACTAACACCATGTCTTCTTTTGAGCATGTTAGGTAAATATAATGTGGTACGTATGTTTATGAATATCAACTTCTTGCTAAGCCACTGTGCAATACAAAAATCAATATTCAGGGTCCACTATCCCACATCAAGGATAGATTTTAAACTCAAAACTTTAGGTTAAACTAGCCAAACTGCTTTCTTAGGTGTGTTATACTAAATGCCAAGAAGAACGCTATGGAAGTATCGGGTGGAGATAGTGAATAGATAGTGAATAAATAAACGAGGGTGAAAAACTCTAATCTAAAATTATAGTAAACGTTTACTTTTCCCCATATTTGGGTGTATTACTTGCTTTATTCATGATGATGGTGCAAACTATGTGAACAGTGGAATGATGTCATACATAAAGTAAGGTGTGAAGCAGGTGTGTGTATGGATGTGTGTGTATGTGCTCACAATAATAAACACAATAAATAATGGGTCTGAGTAATTACAGCCTTTTCTACATAAATAGGTCCAATCTGAAATCATCAATGAGGCGTTAACTTCAGGTATTATCACATCTAACACTACCAATTTACGCTAATATCTGCTAAGTATTGCTGAAAGATTTTCAAGTCAATATAAAAGATGATAAACTGTTCACTGCAGGCTATTCATACTGATTTCTCTACTTAAACAGAACTGAGAATTGTGTGGACAAGTTTTGCAGCTGTTGCCAATAGAAGGATGTCGAAACAGGCAAAGTTATTGAAATGGTGCCAATTCATCACTAAAAGTTATGATGTGAGTCTGTAAAGGGATAAATATCATTTTGGGAGTACCTGGTTTTACACTAGAAGTGTCACAACTGCTAAGAACATCAACTTTGTTAAATGAATATTATCCATGACCTAAATAAGAGGTTTCTGAAGTAGCTATGGGGTTGATATTTTTTATGATTTATTGTTAGTGGCTATAATATGTCTAACTCTACTTGTATCTCCTCCCTCTTCTAGAATGTGAAAATTACCAATTTTGCTGGAAGTTTTTCCGATGGCTTGGCTTTCTGTGCAATTTTACACAATTTTATTCCAGACCAAATACCATTCAGCACGCTGACTCCAAATAACAGAGTAAGTCCTGCAGTAAAGAATGCTATGTATCACTTCCTTGAAATATTTTATAATTGCTCCACCTTCAAGTTATTTTATTATATGCCAATGCATTTTTAGGAAAGGAATTTCAGGATTGCATTTGAGGCTGCAGAGGCTGTAGGAATTCTACCTCTATTAGTGAGTGAAACACATACATATATAAATCATATATGCGCAGTAAATACAATTCATACACATTGTGCTAAGCAACCATCATATTAAAACTTCACCCAAGCAAATGGCCAGAATGATGATCATTAATGGGTGGGTGTACCCCCTCATTGTGAACTTCGTATGATTCCATCAGCTGGCTGAACTGTTTCATGCACACCAAATGTTGATCAGTTGAACCCTCCAAAGAAGCCTGAATTTATATACCTTTTACCACTACACATCATGATCCATGTTGCTTTTATTCTTTCAAGGAACACTAATTTTATTACTTGAATACATTAATAAAAACCTAATATGGGATAGCTTAAAGAGTTAATGAGTCCAATGTTGGACATTAAAATTATAATGATTTTATAGTGTATACTTTCATAAAACTACATAATTCATTAATTTCATGCCCAATGTGCTAGAACAAATAGTTTTTGCTTGTATTTTTTTTTTTTTGTTTTTGTTTTTTGTTTTTTTGTTTTTTTTTGACTATAATTTGATAAAGGTTTATAACATTGTGGTGAAAGATTTTGGTACAATTTTTTTTACTCTCTGCTCAAGATAGTTTAATTTTTGTACCTTTAGTGTCCTAATGTTGATCAAATTGCTTGCACTTTCTTGCGTGGTGGCTTAGTGCATGCCTGTAGGAGGTATTCAGAGTATGTAATAAATTAAATGTAGTTAATAGTCAGTTGATCACTACATTTTGTATGGTGGCAACAGAACTTTTTTCATCCAACTAAATATTACATGACTTTTAATTCAGTACAAAGGCAACAAAATGAAACAAAGTGACTAGTTCTTTAAATAGAAAATTTATTTTGCCAATTTCACTTTATAATTCCATACTTCAGTTAAATCCTATCAACTCTAAATAGTGACATCATCATCACTAAATACTGTTATGATATCATCCCTCAATTGGGCATGTTAGCAACAACTTATATCTTATAGCTATATCATGTACAGTGATAGGTATGGTCCAATTATTATTGTGGAATTACCCATGATTTAGAAGACTGTGTTAGTAGCCTGGTATTGAAGAGCCATCAAGTTTATACTTTGTGTTAAACGCTAATTACTTACAATTTATTTGACGGAAGGAAAACTCACTCTTTTTTATGATCTCTGAATAATAAAAAGTTGTAGAATGATCTCTTATGACTTTTCATTTTGCAGGATGTCGAGGATATGGTGGCATTACCAGTACCTGATAACAAATGCGTGATGCTCTATGTATCCACCATTTACAACAAGTTTGGACAATAAAGTACAGAGCAAGAAGGAACTCTAGCAGAAGCAGCAGCATAACTGTTGTAGTTTGCAACATTTGTCATTCATTTCTTTTTATTTGATATTAAAAAATGTACTGCATTAATTTTTATAAACGTCTCTTTTATGCTCTGACTTTAGCGAATACCTTGTGATGATACTCTACAAATCATCATATAATTTGATTGCAAAATTGTTTTAATACTTCATTAAAAATTATTCATTTTCTAGAATAATTAAAGGGATGTCAATGTGGGTATGGCCAAAAATGATTTAGTTACAGCATACTAGCTCACAGTCCAAAGATTTTTTAAAAGGTCCAATTTAATCAGTCCTTTTTATCAGGTATTGGGAAGGGAAGAAAAAAGGTTGGAACCACCATAGGATAACTCCCATCACAATCTGAAATTTTAGCCTTGATGATCTATCATCCTTGAGTAGTTATTGAACATACCGGTCTTCACTTAATGTTCTTATAACCACCCCAGGGTGACTCCCATTATACCTTAAAATTTTAAATCATTTAGGTCCAATCATCTGGAAAAAGTTAACTAAAAATCTGGTCCTCTCCAAATTTTGTTATAATGTGCCTAGGGTGACTCCCATCAAACCCTGAATATTTCAGCCCTTTAGGCCCAATTGTCTGGAAGTAGTTACCAAACAAACCAAAAAAAAAAAAAAAAAAAAAAAAAAAAAAAAAAAAAAAAAAAAAAACTCCAAATAAATGAATTGATAATTATTGTAAGATAAACTGATTGATATGACAACAGTATACAATAGGAAAAACAAAAAAAGGATGACAGAAAAGAAATTGATGGAAGTGAAGATAGAAAGAAAATGAGGTAGGAGGGAAATAGAGAAGAGAAAAGAAAAAAAAAAGATAGGAGTGGTTTACGGTGAGTTTGGTAAAGATCGGAGTAAAATCCCACCCTGTAGACCTGTTTTCTTGATTATAAACTATCTTTGATGGAGGAGACCCATTTCTTGCATAAGCAAATACTGAGAACCAGCATCCCAAATTCTTTTCTTTTCCTTCCATGAACCCTATAGGCCCAAATGTCTGTTATTTGACAGGGAACAAAGAAATCAAACAGAACTCCCAAATTATAGATGATATTTTTTGGTCTCCATCCATAGGACACAGACATTTCTAGCTTCTCTAAGAAAATGGATCACAGTCATACTCTAATATCAAAAGATTTTTTGGAAGATACAGATCATGAATAGTTATCTATCATGCATAGTCTGCAATTCATATGTAACCCTCTAACCAAATCATTTTTTCACTCCACCTCTGCCACATCTTTTACAATGTTCTATGCAAAGATTAAAGGTCCTTGTAGTACTAAAGACCATTCACATTCACTTTTCTGGTGGATAAATCTGTGCAATGATTGTAGACAATATAGTCAAGAAATGAAATAGCAGGGTATAATTTACTTATATTATAAAGTAATATAAATTTACTATTGTTAAAAGTTAGCCCAACTGAGGAAATTTAATATCAATCAACTTGAACACATCTGTGTCTGTATTATCCATAATTAATGGAATGGAAATACATGGTATTGGCTTCTGTTGTCAAACTGGAGGTCACAAACTTATTTGAGATCAGAGATAGTAAGTGAATATACATGGGTGATGAAGCAATAAAGTACTTGTATGATAATAACTCACCTAAATTCTTAACAAATTATGTAGCTGGTTACCATGAGAGACCCATTGTATGCAAGGGAAGACAAATTGAACTGCTAGCCAAAATATAAGAGGAACTGAACATTGTCATCATATAGGCTACTCTATGATATAATTTTGTTATGTCTCTTAGAGTGCAATAATATTGTTAGATTATTTTGTTCAAACAATCTATGAATATTATTTAACTCAATTTTAAGAGGGATAACATTTGCTGAGCTAAGTATCTAATTTTGTTCAAGTTAGAGTTCTTGATTATGAGAATAAAAACTACACTTAGGTATCATAAATAGCTTCGGATTTGGTAAAATATAAGAATTTTCTGTGCTAAGAAGAAATTTTCCCACATAATACAAATGCAGATGGAAAGAAATTAATTATTTGGGTGAATACGTTAAGAAACTCAAAGTAAGCTCAGATTCTGATTTAATAACTCTGACCTATTACAAAGTTTTGTTGGTAGATGACTCAATACCATGTATATTTCATTTCTTTAGTATAGATAGGGTTTTTTTCCAACTATGAGCAATCTTCTGAGTAGGGTTCCATATAATGCTTTATTATCTCAGCTTTTTCTATTAAAGGGATAATAATTATGTCAGATTGATATCTACTTAGAGTGTTATTTATTTATTTTGCTTTATTGTTACTGCAGAACTGCTTTATTAATGGTCAAATTGCATGTTAGATGCTTTCACCTAAAAGTTGTAAAAATAACTCATAGAACTCTATTGATGATGATAGTCGCCATCCTCATCCCCAAAAAGTACTAACCAAATTCAATTAAAGGATATTGAATGGTAACTTAGAATTTTTTTTTACCCACAAATTCATGAGTGTCACAGCATCTAATTTCTCTTCAATTCCTCCCCCCCCTCCCACAAGTAGAAATTCAGTGGATTGGTTAAGTCATTATTAAGTGAATATTAAATCATTGTTAAATAAGCATTTATTCATTATTAAGACAACATAAGTCATAAGTGAGAAGGTGTTTGGCTGGAATCTCCAGTTTGATATTAAAGAAAATCAAAACAGAGCATTAAATTAGCCCTAATCCTAGCCATAAGTCTAGCCCTAGCCCGAAGATTGGCCACATGGTGAGTAAAGAGTAATAAAAGGGTGACACACAACATATCAATGTATACTATAAGTATTCACTACACTGCCCAAGATTCACACTGGAATCGGTCAAGTTAATCATACCAATCCAATATATTCAAAGTATTGTAGCTATGGGAGCATATTAAGCATATCTATATGGCCACATTCCTTCCTTTGCCAAAATGGCAATTCATCCAGAAAAGCACCACCACCAAGGAGGCAAGTACCTGTCACCAGATACAAGAGGAAGTATTAGCCTAGCTGTTGGAACTGCGGAGGAAATGACCATCTGCTGAGGGACTGCCCAAAACCAAAAAGGGACTTCCAAGGAGCTGAGAGGACACCTAATGCTGCAAGTTCTGCATGCTGTGGCCTAATTACAGGATTGCAAGGAAGTATGGGTTGGAAAGGCACTGATATTAAAATTCCAGAATTTTCTATCTCTGACTTGATTATGCATTGGAAGGTTGTGTCAATGGTATCTGATACTGGTGCTGTAACTTTAGTATCTAAGGAATTTGGGGACAAGGTTAGAGTTGATGGTGAATAATTGAAAGGCTCAATGGGTAGAAATCTAGTTGGGGTGCAGGGGAGTCCCTTGGAACTACATGGAATAGCTCTGATACATATTGAGTTACAGGGAGAGAAATTTCTACTGAGGCATTTGTGGCTAGTAATCTCACTGTTGACATAATAATTGGATATGATTTACTCAGGGAACACCAGTTTACCATTAAGATGGGGAAAGGTGGAGATATCATGCATATTAACCACAGGGGGACTGCTATGACTATGAATTGGAAATCATCTCATGGGGTTTTATCCTGTGCTGATGTTACAGTGGGTAAACTACTGCATGTTCCCCCACAGTGCGAATTGGAGGTTAAGCGACAGATACCATTATCTGCAATAAACAAAACATGGGTATTGGAGGGAAGTAAGCAAAGCAATAGTGCAGTTCTTGTTGCATGTGCAGTGATAAGATCTGACAGTGCTGAGGTGCCCTTCCATATACTGAACATCAGAGATGAAACCATTACAATTTGGAAGGGCACTATTATAGCTGAAACGGAAGTCTTGCCCACTGATTCGGTCTCAATGGTTGGTGCTCTTCAACAATCCTCAGCTGGTATGAAACAACATGAGGCTCTATGGAAGATGGCAGAAAAAGCTGGGAACGAAACAAACATGGAAGAGAAGGAACAGCTGTCTGCACTGTTACTGGAATACCAGGATCCATTTGCCAGATCATCTGATTATTTTGGATGCACAGGTAAACTCAAACATGCTATTGACATGGAGGGATGTAAACCTGTTCGTCAGTGCACTCGTAGGATGTCTCCAGCAAAGAAGGAAGAGCATCAAAGCTGTTGAAGAAGATGCTCGATAAAAATTTGATTCGGCCCTCAAATAGCCCCTGGGTTTCTCCAGTCGTCCTAATTTAAAAGAAGGATGGATTTACACAGTTTTGTGTGGATTACAGACATTTAAATAGCATCACAAGAAAGGATGCTTACCCCCTCCCCAGACTGGACAACACTCTGGACAACACTCTGGACACCCTCTCAGGTACTAAATAGTTTAGCAGTATCTACTTAACAATTGGTTATTGGCAAGTAGAAATGAAATATACTGACCAGGAGAAGACAACCATCTGTACACATGAAGGGTTTGTGTAAATTCCAGGTGAAGCCCTTTGGTCTCTGCAATGTCCCTACAATATTCTAGCAAGTTATAGGTATGGTACTTGCAGGCTTGAAGTGGAAAATTGTCCAGTTTATATGGATGATAAGATTGTTAGAGGGAAGACCTTTACAGAACACCTTGTTAATCTAAGAGAAGTCTTTGAGAGGTTGAAGGTGTCTGGGTTGAAACTTAACCCAGTAAGTGTAATTTTTGTTCACCACAGGTGGAGTTCTTTGGTCATGTAGTATCTAGAGATGGTGTTCACACTGATGAATGTAAGACTGCTAAGATTGTGAAGTGGCAAATACCCATCTTTAAAAAAGAATTGCAACAGTTCTTTGGCCTAGCCAATTACTACCGAAGATTTGTGCAGGATTTTTCTAATATTGCAAGACTCCTTCATTGGCTAACTGAAAAAATGGGTAGAGTTGATTGGATTGCAGAATGCAAATTACCATTTGAGTACCTTTGTAACTGGCTAGTGAATGCACCGATATTAGCCTTTCCAGACCATAGCCAAGTATTTATCGTGGACACAGATGCGAGTGCAGCAGGAATAGGAGCTGTTCTATCACAAGAGCAAGATGATGGGGCAGAAACAATAATAGCCAATGCAAGCAAGCAATTAACCACTCCAGAATATAATTATTGTGACACTCAGCAAGAGTTGCTAGCTGTTTTCACATTTATTCAGCAATTTAGGCCATACCTCCTAGGAAGGCAGTTCATTCTTAGAACTAATCATGGTTCTTTGACCTGGCTTTCTGACTTGTAGCAACCTGAAGGTCAAATAACACACTGGATAGAAAGATTACAGGAATATAACTTCATAATATCCCACCATCCTGGGCATAAACACCAGAATGCAGATGCAATGTCTTGGAGACCATGTTAGCAGTGTGGGAGGGAGAGTCATGATGAAGACTCAGTGTGGGCATGGACAATGGAAGTACCAATTACCTCACATCTTGTGGACAAGTCCCCAGGAGAATTGCGCCAGAAGCAATCTAGTGATAGACCAATACAGCTCTTCCTAAAGGCCAAAGAGAAAAATTAAAAACCACGAATAGATAACGTAGGAAGCCAAGGACCTATTGCTTAATGTCTCAATCAGTTATGGAATAAACTACTAGTGAAGCAAGGAATACTCTGGAGGCAGTATGAGGAAGCCAAGAACCTACTGCTTTATGTCTCAATCAGTTATGGAATAAACTACTAGTGAAGCAAGGAATACTCTGGAAGCAGTATGAAGATATACGAGGGATCTCTACCCATCTACAGTTCGTGGTTCCATACTGCCTTGAGAAGGAAATACTGCAGCATTTTAATACAAAAGCCATGGGCGGTCATCTTGGTGTGGAAAACAGAATGGCATAGATAGAAGAGAGGTATTATTGGCCTGAAATACAGAATGATGTCACAAACTAGTTTTGCACCTGTTCAACATGTGCTAAATGGAAGACAGCTCCTCAGAGGAATTGTGCTCCTCTCCAAACCATCAAGTCTGGCTATCCCATGCAGGTGGTGGCAGTGGACATCATGGGTCACCTACAGGAGAGCCATCTGGAAACAGCTATGTACTCATTGCAGGAGCTTATTTCATGAAACGGGTCGAGGTATATGCAATATCCAATCAAGAAGTAATTATTGTTGCAAGAAAACTTACCAATGAGATCTTTTGCAGGTTCTCACCTCCATAGCAACTACATTCAGACCAGGGTAGACAGTTTGAATCAGAATTGATCCAAGAAGTATGCGAAATTCTCCAGATACGAATAACAAGAACCACTTCCTAACACCCTCAATGTGATGGCCTGGTAGAGCAATTTAATCATACCTTACTGAACATGCTTGCTACGACCACCAAAAACCACCCTTTTGATTGAGAAGACCAACTCTCCAAGGTGTGCATGGCTTGCAATAGCAGTATACAATCTTCAACAGGTTATATCCCATTTCTTCTTATGTTTGGTTGTCAAGCACAAATGCCACAGGATCTCATCTTTGGTATTGGAGAACCTGACTAACTCCCTGTTTCTGAGTATGCCCTTCAGCTCAAGAAAGGGTTGGAAGATGCATAACTAAATGTGATGTCACAATTCATTACAAGCCATAAACATCGAAAGAAATATCGTGAGAAGACCACTCATGGAAAATCATATACAGTTGGTGAAATGGTTTGGTTGCACTCTACTGTAATCCCACATGGCAGATCAAGGAATCTTCACCACCCTTGGACTGGTCCATTCCAAGTAATGAAACAATTGAGAAAAGTATCGAAAAGAAAAGAACTCATGTGGTGCATTTCAATTGACTGAAATTGTGTATTCCAGGTACAAAATTTGAACAGGACAGCCCAACAGCTTTAAGGTACTCAGATGAAGACACAAACCATATTTCTAGTCATCTCACACCTTCCAAACTGGTAGTGGACATGGAACTGATTGATTATGGAGATCAACTAGTAGCCGATGAATTTCATGAACCTACAAGATTTTGCTACCCTAGTCATGCAAGACGTTGCCCAGACTGATTTGTTTATGGGGTAGCTTAGTAACATATTCTAGACAAATACTTAATAAAGTGGGAGTGGTGTAACAGTTATTGTAATACTATTCATCTGACCATGGCATTTTAATTAGTGTTATCTCAATTTGACTTTTTGTGCTGAATATATGTAATTTTCAGATTTCCTGATAATGACCTATTTGGACTGGACAGTGTTGATTGTGAACAATAGTAGAATGACACATGTTAAAGGTATACCTATATATAGATATTTCTGATGAATATTCAGTTGTTGGTTCCTCTGATGTATGAAGTAGCAACATGTTTGTATATCTTTGAGTGGGAGGTTATATATATTTTTTTTCTCTCTCTCTCTTTTTTTTTTAATTAGTTATGCTTGCACACCTTTTTAATACCTCCATATGGCTGCACATCCTCATTCATGTCAGGACAAAAATAGTCAAAAATGGAACATTGGCCAGATCAATCCTTAGAGCTACAGACCTGGAAATTGGTATGCTCACACAACTTGAGTCTTAGAATAACATTGGCAGGATTCCTCAGAATAAATTTTTCCATCTTCGTATGTAAAGCTAAAAAGTCTAATAAAGATACCTTGAACAAAACATGGTTCTATGGACCTAAACTTTACATGAACACATGGCATGACTCTGGGAATATCATAGGTATGGTTCCACTAACACCACCTCCTCCTTTGAGCATGTCAGGTTAAATATAATGCGGTATATATATTTATGAATATCAACTTTTTGCTAAGCCACTGTGCAATACAAAAATCAATATTTAGGGTCCACTATCCCACATCAAAGATAGATTTTAATCACAAAACTTTGGGGTAAATCAGCCACACCGCTTTCTTAGGTGTGTTATACTAAATGCCATGAAGAATGCTATGGAAGCATCGAGTGGAGATAGTGAATAGATAGTGAATAAATAAACGAGGGTGAAAAACTCTAATCTAAAATTATAGTAAACGTTTGCTTTTCCCCATATTTGGGTGTATTACCTGCTCTATTCGTGATGATGGTGCAAACTATATGAACAATGGAATGATGTCATACATAAAGTAAGGTGTGCAGCAGGTGTATGTATGTGCTCACAATAATAAACACAATAAATAATGGATCTGAGTAATTACAGCCTTTTTATATGTAAATAGATCCAATCTGAAATCATCAATGAGGCGTTAACTTCAGGTATTATCACATTCAACACTGCCAATTTACGCTAATATCTGCTAAGTAGTGCCTAAAGGTTTCCAAGTCAATATAAAAGATGATAAACTATTCACTGCAGGCTATTCATACTGACTTCTCTACTTGAGCAGAACTGAGAATTGTGTGGACAAGTTTTGCAGCTGTTGCCAATAGAAGGATGTCGAAACAGGCAAAGTTATTGAAATGGTGCCAATTCATCACTAAAAGTTATGATGTGAGTCTGTAAAGGGATAAATATCATTTTGGGAGTACCTGGTTTTACACTAGAAGTGTCACAACTGCTAAGAACATCAACTTTGTTAAATGAATATTATCCATGACCTACATAAGAGGTTTCTGAAGTAGCTATGGGGTTGATATTTTTTATTATTTATTGTTAGTGGCTATAATATGTCTAACTCTACTTGTATCTCCTCCCTCTTCTAGAATGTGAAAATTACCAATTTTGGTGGAAGTTTTTCCGATGGCTTGGCTTTTTGTGCAATTTTGCACAATTTTATTCCAGACCAAATACCATTCAGCACGCTGACTCCAAATAACAGAGTAAGTCTTGCAGTTAAGAATGCTATGTATCACTTTCTTGAAATATTTTATAATTGCTCCACCTTCAAGTTATTTTTTTATTGCCAATGCATTTTTTAGGAAATGAATTTCAGGATTGCATTTGAGGCTGCAGAGGCTGTAGGAATTCCACCTCTATTAGTGAGTGAAACACATACATATATAAATCATATATGCACAGTAAATGCAATTCATACACATTGTGCTAAGCAACCATCATATTAAAACTTCACCCAAGCAAATGGCCAAAATTATGATCATTCATTAGTGGGTGGGTGGGTCTACCCCCTCATTGTGAACTTTGCATGATTCCATTAGCCAGCTGAACTGTTACATGCACATCAAATGTTGATCTGTTGAACCCTCCAAAGTAGCCTGAATATATATACTTTCTATCACTACACATCATGATCCATGTTGCTTTTATTCTTTCAAGGAACACTAATTTTTTTACTTGAACACATTAATAAAAACCAAATATGGGTTAACTTTAAGACTTCATAATTTTAATGCAGGACATTAAAATTATAATGACTTTTATAGGGCATGCTTTCATAAAACTACATAATTCATTGGCTTCATGCCCAATGTGTTAAAACAAATAGTTTTTACTTGTTTTGTTTTTTTTGTATTTTTTTTTTTTTTTTTTTTTTTTTTTTTTTTTTTTTGACTATAATTCAATAAAGGTTTATAACATTGTGATGAAAAATTTTGGTAAAATTTTTATCTACTCTCTGCTCAAGGTAGTCTAATTTTTGTACCTTTAGTGTCCAAATGTTGGTAAAATTGCTTGCACTTTCTTGCATGGTGGCTTAGTGCATGCCTGTAGGGAGTATTCAGAGTACGTAATAAATTTAACGTAGTTAATAGTCAGTTGATCGCTACATTTTGTATGGTGGCGACAGAACTTTTTTCATCCAACTAAATAGTTACAAGACTTTTAATTCAATACAAAGGCAACAAAATGAAACAAAGTGACTAGTTCTTTAAATAGAAAATTTATTTTGCCAATTTCACTTTATAATTCTATACTTCAGTTAAATCCTATCAACTCTAAATAGTGGAATCATCATCACCAAATACTGTTATGATGTCATCCCTCAATTGGACATGTTAGCAACAACTTATATCTTATAGCTATATCATGTACATTGAGAGGTATGGTCCAATTATTATTGTGGAATTACCCATGATTTAGAAGACTGTGTTAGTAGCCTGACATTGAAGCACCATCAAGTTTATACTTTGTGTTAAACGCTAATTACTTACAATTTATTTGACGGAAGGAAAACTCACTTTTTTTATGATCTCTGAGTAATAAAAAGTTGTAGAATGATCTCTTATGACTTTTCATTTTGCAGGATGTTGAGGATATGGTGGCATTACCAGTACCTGATAACAAATGCGTGATGCTCTATGTATCCACCATTTACAACAAGTTTGGACAATAAAGTACAGAGCAAGAAGGAACTCTAGCAGAAGCAGCAGCATTACAGTTGTATTTAGCAACATTGGTCATTCATTTCTTTTTATTTAATATTAAAAAATGTACTACATTAATTTTTATAGATGTCTCTTGTTGTATGCTCTGATTTTAGTGAATACTTTGTGATGATACTCTACAAATCATTATCTAACTTTGTTTGCAAAATTGTTTAATGTTTCATTAGAAAATGTTAATTTTTTAAAATAATTGAAGGATGTTAACTGTTAACGTGGGTATGATTAAAAATGATTTAGTTACAGCATACTAAATCACAGTCCAAAGATTTTTAAAAGGCCCAACTTAATCAGTACTTTTTATCAGGTATTAGAACTGAAGGGAAGAAAAAAGGTTGGAAATGGGGATAAAAAAAGTTGGGGTGGGGAAGAAGAAAAATAGTGGTGTGGGGTAGGGGGAAGAATATAAAAAGGAATGAAAAAATGGGAGAAAAGTAGAATAGAAAGAAAGTAAAGGGGAGAATGAAGAAAAAAGTAGAATAAAAAGGAAATTTTAGGAAAAAAGCTCCACAGGCAGTGTTTTACTCCAACTTTCACCAAACTTCCTTATAAACACCCAAGGGTGACTCCCATTTTACCCGGACAATTTGACCCCTTTAGGCCTATCATCTTGGAAGAGTTCGAAAACAAACAAACAAATTGAGAATTATAACCACCATAGGATAACTCCCATCAAAATTTGAAATTTTAGCCTTGATGACCTATTGTCCTTGAGTAGTTATTGAACATACTAACCAAGGGTGACTCCCATTTTACCCAGACAATTTGAGCCCTTTAGGCCTATCATCTTGGAAGAGTTCGAAAACAAACAAACAAATTGAGAATTATAACCACCATAGGATAACTCCCATCAAAATTTGAAATTTTAGCCTTGATGACCTATTGTCCTTGAGTAGTTATTGAACATACTAATCTTCACTTAACGTTCAAGAAAAAAACAAACTAATGAATTGATAATTGTTGTAAGATGAACTGATTGATATGACAACAGTATACAATTGGATGGGGAAAAAAGGATAAAGGAAAAGAAATCGATGAAAGTAAAGATAGAAAAAAATTGAGATAGGAGGGAAATATGGAGGAGAAAAAATGATAGAAGGAAAAAGGATAGAAGAAATAATCAATCGAAGGAAGAAAATAGTGGAAGGCAGAAAAAAGAGAGAAATGGTTAAAAAAAAAAAATGAAGAGAGAAGGAAGGGAAAAAAATTAAATTGGGAGCAGGAATAGGAAATACTGCTCCTTAATCATTTCACCACATTTTTTTAAGCTTTTTTAGTATGGAAATTTATTTTACCGCTTTTGATATAAGAACAGGGAGAGATCAAAAGAAATTAATTATTTCAGTAAATTGAATCTTCATGTAATTACTTCCACTTTCTGTTAAGCTTTGAGTGTAAATAACTCAACATCATGTGGACATTCCATTATCTTTGGTACGGACAGATTATTTTGCACCTATGGTCAATATTCTAACTAGGATTCTATATAATTCTATATTCTTTGAACTTTTTATATTAATAGGTCAATCATTAAGCTATGATTGATGTCTTCTTGGAGTACAATTTTTTATTTTTGTTTCTTGTTATTACAGGACTGTGGAAAAAATGGTCAATATTGCCTATTTGAACGCTTTCACCTAAAAGTTGTAAAATAATTTATAAACTCTATATGCCAATGATGGTCACCATCCTCATTGACAAATTGTATTGACCAAATTTAATATTATTGCAAGGTTCTTTCATCTTAGGCTTGATTTGAATATCCTTATCCAGGAACATATTCGATTAATGCATTACTATGTGACTAATTAATAACATGTATAAGAGGTAATAACATGTATAAGCTAATAACATCAATAATGATTGCTAATCATAATGGATACAAATACTTAAATATGAATCAATTTTTATGTCCCTGTAATCCCTCATGGTCTCAGTGCCTACACTGACACCAACATACAAAACAGAAGTAGCCAACTACACAGCTTAATCATTACTAGAAAGTGAGTTTCCCAGTCTTCCTCCACCTAGTGAGCCACCATCACCTTTGATACTAGCAGCAAAAGACCCTACAAATGACTTGCAAGCTTGAAGCTCAAACTGGTAGGACTCAACTATTTCCTCAGATTCCTTATGTACCAGCCATGTTCTTCAACTGGGGAAAATTAACGGAATAGGCTGAGATCACCAAAACTTGTATCAGAACTAACAGAAAATATGCTATCCATGCATAGTATTGCAATAACATGATCCTACTCGACATCATGAGTGGCATAATCTAAATTCGACCAGGATGTAAATTGCAGAGCAACAATGCCCATTTTTGTCATGAAGAATGATATTAAAAATATTCCAAAAATATTTGTATGATTTTAGATTGCCCAAGACACTTTAAGAGTTCAGCAACAAATTTTTTTTTTCTTTTTCTCAATATATTGCATGAGATCCTCCCTTTGAATGTTAACTTTAAATATTAAAGAAATTCAAGACAGAGCATAAAACTATCCTTAATCCTAGCCATAACCATAGCCCTACCTTGGAGTTTAGCCATAGGGTGGACAAGTAATAACAACTGGAGATACACAGCAATGAATCAATACTATAAGGATTGATTTGCCCACCTGTGTGTGCATTCCAGATTCATGCTTGAATGGATTAAGTTAGACCCACCAATATATATATATTTTGGAAATAGTGTCACCATGGGAACATTTAAGCAAGTCCATATGGCCACACCCCTTCTTTGGTTAAAATAAAGCAAAACAAAAAGTACTTCAGCCAGAAAAGTCATTGTAGCTACCAGATCTAAACTCAGTATGCATACACAACTTGACTCTGGTAATAACATGAGCTGAGTTCCATGTAACCACATCTCTTTCTCTCCATGTATGAGACTTAAAAAAAAGTACTTCAGAATCTTGGGATGTAGACTCATGAATCGATATATATTTCAAATCAGTTTCACTTAGTGAATTTTTTAGGCTAAAAAGGTCGAAAATGGTACTTAAGCCAAACAAATCCTTGGAACTACAAAACAAAAGCTAGGTATGCACACACAACTTGAGTCACTGAGTAACATGGACTGGAATTCTTCTGACCACACTTATCCCTCGTTGAACGTACACATAAATATATCAAAAATTGTATTCCAGAATAATATTTTAGTCATCAGGACTTAAACCTAGCATACACAGATGGTATGACATGGGCTGGACTCTGCCTGGCCACACCTCTTCATATGAGCATGTCAGGCTCTTAATAGTGTAATATGCACGTTCAAGTCTATCCACTTCCTGCTAAACCATTGTGCACTAAAAACTCACACTCCAAGATGGACTATCTAATATCAAGGATGTATTTTAACCCCAAAACTTTTAGGTAACTTAACCACACCTTTCCTATGTGTGTTATGCTAAAATGCCAAAAATGGTACTTTGGAGAAATATGCCCAAGCATATGGGTGGAGATTGTGAATAAATAAACCAAGAAAATCTAGAAATAGAGCAATTGTTTTTGTTTTCTCTGTATAGAAGAGTACTTCTCTAATGCATATAAAAAGTCAAAGGTGCATGGCATGCACACTTCATGACAATGCTGCAGACAACATTTACAATAATTTGATGTCATAATAAGTTAAGGTGGGAATACAGGTGTGTGCAGGGATGTGGGTGTGTGCATATAAAATTAATGCAATAATTAATGAGTCTGAGTAATTACAGTCCTATACCTGTAAATAGGCAAAATATGAAATAAATAAGGCATTATCTTTATGTATCATCACATTTAACACTCAATTAATGCTTATATCTGCCAGGTAGTGCTGAAACATTTCCCAGTCAACAAAAAGATGATAAATTCATTACTGCAGACTATTCACAGTGATTTAACTACTTAGCAAACCTGTGAAATGTCTTGCCAGTCTTGCTCTGGCTTAAATTTTCACTTCTTGAGAAGTACATAAATTGTGCACAAAGGGTGAGTTTAGCTGTTGGCAATAGCATTATGTCAAAAACAGGCATTGTCACTGAAATTATAAAAAAAAAAATCATCAGTAAAAGTTATGATGCGAGTCTGTAAAGGGATGAGCATAATTTTTTAAATACGTGGATTTATACTGGAAATGTTACAGCGGGAAAAAAGATCAACTTCGCTAACTAAATATTACACATGACCTTAGAAACAGGTTACTAGAGAAACCTAGCCATATTGCATATATATATATATATATATATATATATATATTATTTTCTTTTACAAGTTATTTTTAGGGGCTATAACTTGTCAAACTATATTTGCATCCCTTTTCTCTTCTAGAATGTGAGAAATAGCAACTTGCTGGTACATTCTCCAATAGATTGGCTTTATGTGTGATCTTGCACTATTTCATCCATGTCTAATTCCATACAGCACGCTGACTCCTAATAGTAGAGCAAGTCACACTGTAAAGAATGCTATGTATCATCTTTTAAAAAGAGTTGCTAATTGCTCCACCTAAAAGTCATTTTCTTATTATATGTCATATATACTCATTATAGTGTAGTCTTTCATATAACCACATATTTCATAAATGCATGCCCTATAAGTTACCACAATTTCATTTTATTTTAAGTACACATCAATAAATGTTCATAACATCGTGATAAAAATTTTGGTATATTTTTAGGCTACTTTATGCTCAAATATCTTAATTCTCTTTACCTCTAGTGTCAAAACTTTCATAATGTTGCTTAATATTTAATTACATGAAGGCTTAGTGTATGCCTGTATGGGATAATCAGTGTCTGCAATTATTCTCATCTGGATATCCTCGCGCACACCATTACTTGCTTGACCTGTCAATTTGACATTGAAAATAACATCACCACAAGTATTTAGCACATTTAACGATACAACAAAGCTTTGTCACAACAACATAATAAGAAACACTGAATATTTACTACATCACACACATGTCTCCCAGTAGGAATGAAACTATATCATGTCAACAAATTCAACACTACTTGGTTTTAAACTTACATGGTGTTGGCAATAAATTAAGCTTAGCTGATCATCAGTTGATCCAAAATTTTTTAATAGTGACAGCACGACTTTTTCCTTCCAACTAAATGGATACATGACATTCAATTCAATACAAAGACAACAACAACAATAAATGAGGTTAAAAAAATCAATTCAATAGAAAACCAATAGTGCCACATTAACCACTTAATTCTATACTTCAGTCAAATCCCATCAACTCTGAACAGTGGCATCATCATCATCATCATCATCATTTCATCAAATAAATGGTGATGATATTATCCCTCAACTGAACATGTCAGCAGTAGGTTATATCTCATATATTTCCAATCTTGTTTTTTTATGTCGTCACAAATGTTTTTATCTCTAGTACAATTTAAGTTGCCAGGATTATCCTAAAGGTTATCATCTATCAAAAGCACCCTAACTGGTTCACACATTTAACATGACTTCAGAAAACTGCAAATTCCAAGACATAGGCACCAATTCCACTCTTCCATTAATATTATTTACAGATTTGAAACCTCCAAGTGACTTATCCAAGATAAAAAGACTCTAGCTAAATCTTCCTTTAAAAATATCTTAGTCAAAGCATTTGCATTCTAAAAGATAACAAAATATATTTTCATATTAGCCCTAAGCCCTATCACTTCTAAGTGTTCCCTACCATCGACAATGCACTTTGGGGATTGATCTATTGTCATACCCAAGCACATCCAGGGCCACTCTCACTTTAACAATTTCTTCAACTCTACATTCATTGACCCAAACTCTGTACTAACATAGAGACCTAAATCTACACTGAGCACTATCTTAATCTCTGAAGCAGACATTTATGACTGTCTCTGACAAAGACATGTATGACTCCATCTCTGAGACAGACATGTAGGACTCCATCTCTACACTGATATTTGTGACTCCATCTTTGACACAGATATGTGGGACACCATCTCTGACACAAATATGTATGAATCAAACTCTGACACAGATATGTATGAATGTACACAGACCGACCGATCGACCGACCGACCGGCCGACCGACCGACCGACCGACCGACCGACCGACCGACTGACCGACCGACCGACCGACCGACCGACCGACCGACCGACCGACCGACCGACCGACCGACCGACCGACCGACCGACCGACCGACCGACCGACCAACCGACCAACGGAGGGACAGAGGTGACGGAGGAACGGAGGAACAGAAGAACAGAGGAACAGAGGGACGGATGGATGAAGGGACAGAGGAATGGAGGGAAGGAGGAAGGGAAAGACAGGCAGGCAGGCAGGCAGGCAGGCAGGCAGACATACAGACAGACAGACATGGCTTCTTTATTAATTGCTCGAAGAAGCAGCCACAACTCGTATGGTACTCATACGGTACAATTCAGTTTTCGTTTAATTTTGTTGTCTTGCTTCTTTTTGGTAATTGAAGTGTGTGATATCAACAAACCTTTACCAGTTTTCTTCTGAATCCCAAAAAAATAAAAAAATGCCTGTAAATGCCTGTAAATGCCTGTAAATGCCTAATATGCCTGTAAATGCCTAAAAAAATGCCTGTAACAGCTGCAATAGGCAATGTGGAGCATAGAGAATATTAGTACAAAGTAGTATTGAGATCTGCCCAGGCATCTAGGAAGAGTTCACCACACAGACAGTAAGACAAATAAAACATTGTTGGCTTATCATTAGGATTCCTGAAAAATCTGCTGTTCCACAGCAAACGTCCCTCTATGTCCCACAAGTAAGTGCAAAAATTTCTGCCCCACACTAATTGCTCAAATGGAATGCAGAAGCATTTTTTAATTCTTGTGGTTGACTTACAATTTAAAGGGAAAAAAGGAGAAAATTCCATATTCTGTGCCAACTGCTCCATGTAATGCAAACATGGATTATCCTTATATAGCTCAGCTGGATTCTGAGTCCACGGATGTGGATTCTCTTCATTTATGTGATAACTTAAAGTGCCACAGTCCTAGCTAACCCATCACACAATAACTATTCAAATATCATAAGCAGAATAGCTTCACAAAGTCGGCATTGAGCAGATTGAAGTATGCATAGTGACACAGGTATATGTGACGTGGTACAATAATGAACAAAGAAAACCATAACAAAGGGTTTCCAAAAATACTACAACAGTTCATAGTTTATACTACAATAAATCATCCTAATAACTATACACAGTCACATTATTACACTCCTTCCTAGGACTACAAGTTGTGTTTGTCCTAAAAGTGAATGCAGAAGTAATCAGGAAGATGCTTGACACGAGAAGAACACCAAATGGTTCAGAAATTGACGGACATATTTGGAGGGTCCACATTTGGTGGATCTGGTGGCACATTTTGAGGATTCTCCACTTCCTCAGGTGTTCAGATCCATTAGCATCAGTTTCTACAAGATATGCATCAGCTTGTGATGTAACAATAGGAATATCCACACTTTCAACTGAAAGCTCCTCCGTGATAAGATCCGGTGCAGCACTTGTACTGATATGCTTCTTATGGATGTGGTCATCAAGTCTACATACAAATTGACCATTGTTCAGATTTGGTGGAATTTGTCGCATATACACCTCTTCCCCCACCTGGAAATCACGGACCTTAGCATAGACATCATAAGGAGTTGAGGAGGAGATACCCCCATGACAGAAGGTGGTGTAATCCTGTACTAAAAAAGGAATTGAGGCAAATTGCATTCCAAGGTTCCTTCTTTGATCCTTTTGATACCTTGCTTGAAGGTTAGGACAGCTCTCTCGGCAAGTCCATTGGAAGATAGGTGAGAGGAAGCACTGGTGATATGAAGAATTCTATTTTTTTGAAAGAAATGTAAGTCAGCACTGACAAATGATATAGCATTATCACCCACTATAGTCTGGGGCAATCCATGAATAGCAAAATTAGATCCCAGTTTCTCAATTGTAACAACGAATGAGGTTGAAGCTGTAATGTGAACTTCTAACCACTTTGAGAAAGCATTGACAACTACCGAACAGGTTTTTCCCAAAAATGGCCCTGCATAGTCAATATGCAATCTTGACCAAGCTTGCGCAGGGAATTTCCAAGGATGCAATGGTGCAACTGCTGGTGAAGGCCTTGAAAGTTAACAAGATTCAGAGCCTTTCACTGTGTCTTAAATGGATCCAGCTTGGGCCACAATGCATATCCACAAGCTAAGCTCTTCATCTGACTAACTCCATAGTGTGTCTCATGGAGTAAACAGAAAATCTTCTGTCTTCCTTGATGTGGGATAATCACTCTGGATCCCCAAAGTAGGCAAACATCTTGAATGGAGATCTCCATCTTCCGCTTAATGAATGGCTGGAGTTGCTCATCCTCACTCCCTGACAGCCATGCTGTCATGCAATACTTCTTCACCTTGGACTATGTAGGATCTTGCTCCATTGATAACTTGATCTGGCTTGCCTTGAGTGTGGTAGACTCTATCTGGTTCAGTACAAACTCAACATCTGCAGGTATGGGAACATGTCCTGGTGCTTCTGGAAGAGGCAATCTACTCAACTTATCAGCATTCCCATGCTTCATACCAGGTTTGTAGCCAATTGAGTAGTGATAAGCAGTTAATGTCATTGCCCATCGCTGAATACATGAGGATGCCATTACAGGTACGGGGCAAGAATTATGAAATAAGTGCTTAAATGGTTGATGATCAGCATAGATCATAAAACTTCGACCATAAAGTATGGATGAAATTTCTCAACTCCAAAAATGATTGCAAGTGCCTCTTTCTCTATCTAAGAGTACTTCTTTTCGGCAGATAGTAATGAACTTGATGCATACCCAATTGGTCATTCGCTTCTATCATCCATACAATGAGAGATAACAGCTCCTACTTCTTAAGGTGATGCATAAATGCTAAGATAAACTCCCTTGAGCTGTCAAAATGTGCAAGTACATGGGCTTCCTGTAGCAAACATTTGGCTTTGTTGAATGCATGTGCTTGCTGGGACTTTCAAGACCAGCTTGCACCCTTCATGGGGAGTGTGTACAGTGGAACCACCACTGTAGACAGTTGAGAAGGGAACTTGCCATAGTATTTGATTAGACCGAGAAAAGAACACAGCTCTGTAATGTTCGTAGGTGATGGAACACCCTCGATTACCCGAACCTTCTCATCAGTTGGATGGATGCTATCCTGATTAATCCTATGACCCAGATATTCCACAGACAGAGTCGCAAAGAAACACTTCTTCTTTTTCAACAACAAGTCTGCATCCTCGAGTCGTTCAAGCTACAGTCGAACTGATGCAAGCATTCCTATTTGGACTTCTCTGAGACCAAAATGTTGTCCAGATAGACAAATATCACTGGAACACCACATAGAAGAGACTCCATAGTATGCTGGAAGATGGCAGCTGATGCCACTCCGAATGGTAGTCTAGTATATCTGAAAAGACCCTTATGTTTATTAATAATGACATAATCCTTAGACTGGTCATCCAATTGCAATTGCTGATATGCATATGACAAATTTAATTTACTGAAAAACTTTCCCTCAACCAAATTAGAAAATAGTTCATCAATTTTTGGTAAAGGGTAAGACTCAATCTCAGACACTTGATTTATGGTAGTCTTATAATCACCACAAATCCTTATCTTTCCATCTCTCTTTAATACAGGTGCTACGGAGCAGCCCACCATGAATATTGTATAGGTTCAATTATTCCCTCTTTTTCAAACCTACTGAATTCACGCTCAATCTTATGTTTAAGTATAAATGGAACAGACCTAGGTTTGAAGAAATGTAATTGATATTTCTAATCAACATGCAATGAAACCTTCATGTCCTTCAGTATCCCAAACTGATCCTGGAAGACAACAGCCTTCTTCTGAAGAATCTCATCAACTCCTGAGGTTGTCTGTAGGCAGTGGATCTTGTTCCAATCCAGGCACATATTCCCTAGCCAGTCTCATCCAATGAGGCTCACTCCATCTTCCTTGACAACGACTAAGGTACAGAGTCCTCGCTCCTTCTTGTTCACAAAATACACATGAATTTTCCCAAGGATTTCCAACTTTTCTCCAGTATATGTTTGGACATTGATGGAAGAACGCTTAATAACAGGTGGATTTTCATTCCAAAGTTTCCAATACATGCTCCTACTAATAATTGAACGTGAATACCAGTGTCTAGTTTCATGGTGGTCTTGGCACCATTTAGAGAAACATTTACCTCTATGGAAATACTCGCTTTGTTTGGCAAAGTATTAAATGGTAAGATTCAGTGTCAGTATCACCTGAACTTGGCTCGACTCCAACAGATAGGTTTACTCCTTCCTTGGAATCTGTCCTTCTTAGAATAGCTGCGGCACACATTCTTTATGCTGGGCCCTTCTTGTCACAGTGGTGGCATTTTGAGTCCTTTGACCCTGAGCTGTTGTGCCTACCTCCACAGCAGTAGCAGGTGACTTAGCTGATCCAGTCGCAAATGGTGGCTTTGCTTCTCCTTTAGCATGCTTCTGCATTCTTTGCTTAACATGATGCACTTATTTAAACTGGCTACTTTGTTTACCCAGTTTTGCGAATCCTGATAGTCCTTGTCAGTTGTCTCCATTGGTATGGCAATATCTACAGCCTTCTCATAAGTTAGCCTGACTCAGACAACAAATATCTCTGAATGTTTTGGTCATAGATCCTACACACTAACCTACCACAGCAGCATGCCCTTAATAGTGTCTCCAAAGTTATGTTGATCTGACAAGGTCCATAAGGAAGCTAAAAAAAATTAACAACAGATTCACTTTGAGACCTTACAAGGGTGTTCAACTTATGCCTCTGTACAGTATTGGAGGACTGTGGGTTGTGGTGCTTCTTTACAAACTCCACCAGCTCTTGAAATGACTTCTCCCTTGGCTTACTTGGGTAGTAATGCTTTGCATGAGGTGATACTTAGAGGACCCAATTACTGACAGAAGAAAAATTTTGATGCTAGTGTGTTCTTTTTTTGGTTCTTGAGGTATGCAAAATTGTGTACAAATTTTATGTACAAATTTTTGCCCAAATCTCACTCCACTCTTCATGGCACTATAATAAAAAAGTTTTAAAAGCCCCTGGGATGATCAATAAAGTTTTTTTTAATGATAAACTAAACTAAATTAACACGCTAGACTGATCATTACAAATAGATTCTAAATGACTCAAATAGATCCTGATCAACACAATTAGACTCCATTGAGACAACTGGACACTCAACATATCTAATTTAATTGGCTCAACTGATCTCTAAGTCACATAAAAGTACAATAACATATATATATATATATATATATATATATATATATATATATATATATATTGTATATGAGATGTACTCTACTAATATGAATTTTAATATATTAATTACTGGTAATAAGAATTAATTATCTAAACATGGCAAATCCCACATTAGGTTACATTTCTGATTAGTAGGAATAATTGTATCAACAATATGGATTGATCCCGGTTTTATATTAGCCAGAAAAGCCTTTAAAATATAAACAAAAAATTGTCACTGTAATAACTGCCAGAGTTTCTTAGCTGTGCATTCTGTGTGCTTACTTTGGCAAATATTTCTTCAATGGATTCCAAAAATGCATTTAATCCTTCATTAGAAAGGGGGGAGGGGGGGGGTGAACTATATGTAAAACTCCACTCTCTCTTTTTCCAAGACACTTAACTTTTCCCCCCAGAATCCCTGCATATGGGTAGCTTTTTCTATGCATTATGAAAGGTAAAATATTAAGTGGTAGGATGCATCTACTGGAAAATGACAAGTCATCAGAACAGGAATGACCAGTACCATTTGTCTCCACTGCTCTACACATTATGGTATCAGATTTGATGGCTATCAAGGTATGATGATATAAAGGACGGGAAAACTATTTCCTTGCAAATGATATTAAGAATATCCCTAAGTGAGGAACATTCTTTTCGATGGAGTTGGAGCCTAAATTACTGCTTGATAAACACACAAGGGTAGGTCACAGGTATTCAGAATGTTACATGAAACCCACTCTGCGATTACACATTGAAAAGTTTTGCTAGAGGGTATGTTTGGTGGCCCAGTATTGACGAAGAGATGGAGAGGTGTGTTAAGTTGAGTTAAATGTGTCAGATTAATCTGAAGTCAGCTTTAGTAGCACCGCTACACCCATGGTCATGGCCTGATAAGCCCTGAATAAGAATTCACATTGATTATGGAGGACCTTTCCTCGGAAAGATGTTTTTAGTTATGGTAGATGCACATTCCAAATGGATGGAAGTGCACATAAAAAATTTAGCAACATTATTATCACCATGCAATAATTTAGACAATCTTTGCATAACTTAGTTTACCTGAGGTAATGGTTTCAGATAATGCTGTTATATGACTAATTCGTACAGATCCTGAAGAAGAATGGGGTGAAGCACGTAAGGACTCCTCTATGTCATCCAGTAGCTAATGGTCTGGTGGAGAGCCATACAGACATTCAAAGAAGGTATGAAGAAACTCAAGCATGGATGACTAGAAATTCAGCTGTCATGCTTTCTATTCAATTATAGACTGACCCCCCAAAGTAACACAGGTGTATCACCAGCAGAGTTAATGTTTGGACACCCCTGAGGTCTGAACTGGATAACTTGTGCCCAGATCTCAGTAGGAAAGTATGGAAAAGTCATGAGCATCAAAAGCTAGGACTTCATACTCACTCTAAACTAGAGAATTTCAAGTTGGTGATATGATGAATGCAAGAAATGATAGTCAAGGACCAGTTTGGTTACAAAAAAAAGGGCAGGAGTTCAAAGTTCAGTGTTGTACAGTATCCTATTAGAGAATGGCAACTGTTCGAAAGCATATTGACCAGTTATGAAGCAGAATGGGCAGTACAGGTATTGGGGGCACAGGAGATGGCACAGTACTGAGGATGATGATCCTGACCCCAATGTTGTGGTGAACGTGAACTCTGAAGCAAGAGTTACAGAACCTGTTACTGGAAGTTCAAACCTTGACCACCTGATCCCCCACCAGCAGCAATGGGGGAACCTGATCTACTAGCACATGAGAAATCATATGTACCCAAAACAGATAGTGAAATAGAAAAAATAAAATAGGAAGTGATCACCCTGAGTTACCCCCAGCAGGACCTCAACCTTAATTACCTGACTCCAAGCAATCTGACCCCCCACCCGAGAGGTACAGAGATCAACTGCATTAATGAACACTGAACATTGTATGCTCAACTGAAGGAGGGAGGAATGTAATGCTTGTTATTAATTACTCATTGATTTCCTGTCAAGCCTAATTATACCAGTATGTGACATTTCAACCACATGACATCATAACTACCAATTATTTCATGCAGTTGAAAGTCATATTATTTTGTGTAATCATCCCAAGGCACCTTTTTATAAGCACGTGTCTTGCCACAGTGAGAGCATTTCCTGTTGTCTTGAGTCTCAATAAAAACTTTGGCCATTTTAATCATATCTTGCATCATGATAGTAGTCCCCACATGCTACAAACCCTACACTTTGTGCCATGTGGTTAAAATTATTAAGGTCTCTGAGCCGTCTCTCCCAGTTTAGCCGTCTCTCCCAGTTTGGCCGTCTCCAGTGTTGGAACATCACACGGCTTTCTATTTATGCAATAGATTACTTTTCAGTTGAAATACACTTGGGGGTGGAGGATGGGGAAATGATGATATCTGCTGATATTGACAGACAATCTGATGCTACAAATAAAGTTAAAAAGTCTCCCAATGGAAGGTTCTTCTCTAACAAGTTCTACAACAAATGTATTGAGTTAGGGCTAGGGCCAGTCCACTAGCAGGGGTTGATGAAGACGGAGGAGAGCTGGTGTCTCACACGTCTGCAGGGGTGGTGGTCACTGTGTCTGCCGACTGCTGTGGTGTGGCTGCTGCAGTTGCTTGCTGTTGGAAGCGAGACTTGTACTTGCCGAACATGGAGTAGAGCACTCGCAGTGTGCTCTTCAGGTCCTTGTACACAAGGTCTGCAAACAACAACAACAACAACATATTACTATAGATAACATCAATCATGATACTGTACACAGTAGCAATATTGACTACAGATGCACAGGAATGTTTGCAATAGTGATGTCCTGCAATCATACATACGGATTCATTCCCAAGGTTACCAGTTTTAACATAACGTACTAAGAAGAGCTAAATTATACAATAAACGACGTATTGGAAAGGCCCATGAAGTGGAGGAGGGAATGAATTGAGTGAAACAAAAATGCTAAGTAACAGGGCTAATAGACCCTTTACCAATTATTCAACTTGCACTAATCATAGCCATTAATATGCAACAGTCAATGATTGATGGAATCGATTATAATTGAAAGAAAGGGTAAAGGGTTGGCTAATTTGTGGTCCTGTCTTATTTTAACTCTAATAATTAGGTTATCCAAAGCCTCACCCCACCCTGCCCCCGTTCGTTAACGATGCACTATATTGAACATGTCCTGTGACTAGAGATGATGTCATGCAGTGCATTAGCCGCACCCACCCTGAGGCTTGGCTCTAATCTGAGGGAGTCCAGCATCACTCAGCAGAGAAAATGCCACCTTGAGATTATCCAGCTGCACAGCAATGAACAAGGAATATAGTGAACAATGGTAAATAATAAACAATGGATATAATAAACAAGGGAAATAATAAACAAGGGAGATAATAAACAAGGGAAATAATAAACAAGGGAATTAATAAACAAGGGAAATAATAAACAAGGGAAATAATAAACAAGGGAAATAATAAACAAGGGAAATGAAAACAAGGAAAATAGCAAACATGGAAAATAGCTATAAGAGAAATAATAAACAAGGAAAATAATACACTTGTAAGGAAAATAATTAACAATGGAATAATAAAGAAGGAAATAGAGAAGGGGGAAAAAGAGAAGGTTATATTGACATTACAAGCACCAAAAAAAGAAGAGAGGAGCGAAGGGAATGGATGAAGGGAGGGAAGGGGGTGGGGGAGGGGATGGGGGAGGGGAGGGGGTGGGTGAGGGGAGGGGGTGGGGGAGGGAGGGGATGGGGGAGGGGAAGGGGTGGGGGAGGAGAGGGGAAGAGGGCAGGGGGTGGGGGAGGGATGTGGAGGACTGGAGTAGTCTTGAGTTTAGTATCTAAATCCTATTCTTCCTGTAGAGAAACCATTCGTCTAGGAACTGTGTGCGTGCGTGTGTGCGTGCGTGCATGCGTGCGTGCGTGCGTGCGTGCGTGCGTGCGTGCGTGCGTGCGTGCGTGTGTGCGTGCGTGCGTGCGTGCGTGCGTGCGTGCATGTGTGCAGGAATCCATCAGGCACACGAACAGCTGCTGCAAGTAAACAAGTGCCTAACATATGGCGGCAGTTTGTGACACTCTCAGTAGTGGTGTTAATATTAGCGTGAATATTGGCAGCCTGTGAACCTATTGCTCTCCCAGACACTAGACTACCTGTGCTGACATCTCCCCTCATACAGACACTAGACTACCTGTGCTGACATCTCCCCTCATACAGACACTAGACTACCTGTGCTGACATCTCCCCTCATACAGACACTAGACTACCTGTGCTGACATCTCCCCTCATACAGACACTAGACTACCTGTGCTGACATCTCCCCTCATACAGACACTAGACTACCTGTGCTGACATCTCCCCTCATACAGACACTAGACTACCTGTGCTGACATCCCCTCTCATACAGACACTAGACTACCTGTGCTGACATCTCCCCTCATACAGACACTAGACTACCTGTGCTGACATCTCCCCTCATACAGACACTAGACTACCTGTGCTGACATCTCCCCTCATACAGACACTAGACTACCTGTGCTGACATCTCCCCTCATACAGACACTAGACTACCTGTGCTGACATCTCCCCTCATACAGATACTAGACTACCTGTGCTGACATCTCCCCTCATACAGACACTAGACTACCTGTGCTGACATCTCCTCTCATACAGACACTAGACTACCTGTGCTGACATCTCCCCTCATACAGACACTAGACTACCTGTGCTGACATCTCCTCTCATACAGACACTAGACTACCTGTGCTGACATCTCCTCTCATACAGACACTAGACTACCTGTGCTGACATCCCCTCTCATACAGACACTAGACTACCTGTGCTGACATCTCCCCTCATACAGACACTAGACTACCTGTGCTGACATCTCCCCTCATACAGACACTAGACTACCAGTGCTGACGTCTCCCCTCATACAGACACTAGACTACCTGTGCTGACATCTCCCCTCAGCTGTGCATATCGCAGGCTCTCGTTCAGCAAAAAGCTGAACAATGGAGACACAAAAATGAAGAGAAAGAGCAAAGACATAAATGAAGAGAAGATTGAAAGTAAGTAATGACTAGCTGAGAATGCTAAGGAGTGGTTCTTAAGAGAACAAGAAGCACACATGCCCAAGGGAAGACCACATCTGCCACCAACAGAGAGGTAGCTCTCCGCTCCAAGATGGCCCAAATCTAAAGACGCTGCAGCAGCTAAAATGTACAGCACAGCACAGAGACATATTTCCATGGTTCAGGTGGTAACTATTCTCTGTGTAGTGGCACAAAGTGTTAGGGATTGGCATACACCAATGGCTACTGTGAGTGAGTGAGCAAGTGCCTGACTAATACTAAATAAAGTTGGTGTATGTGAGAAGGAGTCATAAAGATAGTTAGTGTGTGTGTGTGTGTGAATGTTTGTGTGTGTGAATGTTTGTGTGTGTGTGTGTGTGTGAATGTTCGTGTGTGTGTGAATGTTTGTGTGTAGTGTGTGTTTGTGAATGTTTTGTGTGTAGTGTGTGTTTGAGTGTGTATGAGTAGGTGTAGGTGAGTGTGTGTGTAACAACCTTCTCCTCGTTGTTCTTAGGTGTGTAGTACCACTGGTAGAAGGGAACAAAGTAGCCTTCCAGCAGTCCAATCATCAAGACAAGGTTGACACCATTGTGGAACTACATGACAATAGTACACAATCTCAAGTGTTGGTAAAGGGTTGACACCATTGTGGAACTACATGACAATAGTACACAATCTCAAGTGTTGGTAAAGGGTTGACACCATTGTGGAACTACATGACAATAGTACACAATCTCAAGTGTTGGTAAAGGGTTGACACCATTGTGGAACTACATGACAAAAGTGCACAACTTCAAGTGTTGGTAAAGGGTCGACACCATTGTGTACCTACAGAACAATAGTACACAACCTCAAGTGTTGGTAAAGGGTATTAAAAGATGAATTATCAACAATGTATTATGCATTGCTGTTCAAATGAATGCCATCAATGGGTATTTCCTTGGAATAGACAATTTAGAAGTAGGTAAAGGATCTTCAGATATGTTCAACAGGTGTATCTTAGCCCATTTCCTAAATTCATTCAATAGAGTAGAATAGTGACATGAATCAACTTATAAAGGGGTGTGGTCATGCAGGGGTGTGCATATGCAGTATTGCCCCTGGCTCTCACCTGTGTCTCTAGATCTGTGATCACTAT